>CM053596.1:248933339-249001885 GCA_028646575.1 Pseudocheirus occidentalis | reverse complement strand
CAGATTGTGGGAGGGGCCTTACAGTGGGATCAATGTTCTGGGCTGGGGGGTAGGGGCAAAAAGGGGAGAAAATTTGTAACTCAAAACCTTGTGGAAATGAATGATGTAACCAAGAAAATAAATTAAAATTTAAAAAAATTATACATTCATACACGGGAAGATGATTCCACTAATAGTACAGCTAGAAGAAATATACATAGATGGTACAGGTATGAAGTGAATCTGAGGGAATGACATAAAAAATTAATTAAAGAATGATAAAGAGGAATACACTGGGTGCAGAAGGAAGGGAGAGAGAAATCATGACTGTGAATGGGAATGGGATGAACTCTCCCATAAATCAGAAGCTGATAGCAAAGTGAACCAAAATCAAGAATCCTAAAATACGTAATTTACAAGAAACGTGCTTGAAGCAGAGACACACACAGAGTAAACATAAGGGCCTGGAGCAGAATCTACTATGCTTCAGCTGAGTTAAGTATAAAAAAGTAGGGGTAGCAATCCTGATCTTAGACAAAGCGAAAGTAAAAACATACCTAAGTAGAAGAGATAAGGAAGGAAATTACATCTTCCTGAAAGGTGCCATAGACAGTGGAATAATACCAATACTGAACATATATGCACATAGTGGCATAGCATCCAAATTCTTTTATTTTAAATATTATTTTGAATTTATTTACTTTTTCTTTACAACATTGAGTTGTTTCACAAGTTTTTGAGTTCCAAATTTTCTCCCCTTCCCTGTCCTCTTCCCCACCCCAGCCATGGTGGCATGCAGTTCCATATAGGTTCTACATATACCTTCACATTAAACATTAGTCAAGTTGTAAAGAAGAATTATAACCAATGGGATGAACAACAAGGAAGAAGAAACAAAACAAAACAAAAAAGAGAAAGAGCAAGTAGTTTGCTTCAATTTGCATTCAGAGTCTGTAATTTTTTCTCTGGATATGGATAGCCTTTTCTATTCTGACTCTTTTGGAGTTTTATTATAATCTTGCATTGCTGAGAAGAGCCCAATCTATCAGTAATCACAGATATATTATGTCGACATATTGTATACAATATACAATACAATATGTATACAATCACAGATACAGTGTGTCTATAATTGTGTACTTCTTTCAGGAAGATGTAATTTCTTTCCTTACCTCTTTTAATTAGGCTTGTTTTTGCTTTCCTGGTGTATTATCCTGCTTCTTCTCCCCTCTCTCGGCGTCAGTTTATATAAGTCTCTCCAGGTTATTATGAAATCTGCCTGCTCCTCATTTCTTATAGTTCAGTAGTATTCCATTACATTTATATACCACAAATTGTTTAGCCATTCCCCAATTGAAGGGCATTCCCTTGATTTCCAGTTCTTTGCTACCCCCAAAAAGCTGCTATAAATATTTTTGTACATATGGGTCCTCCTTCCACTTGTATCGTCTCTTTGGGATGTAGTAGAAGTGGAATTGCTGGGTCAGAGGAGATGCAAATTGTTATAGCACTTTGAGTATAGTTCCAAATTGCTCTCCAGAATGGTTGAATCAGTTCACAATTCCACTAACAATGCATTAGTGTTCCAGTTTTCCCACATCTCCAGCATTAATCATTTTCCTATTTTGTCACAGCATCTAAATTCTTAAATAAGTTAAGTGAGTTACAGGTTCATGACTAAATAAGAGATAGAGAGAATTATGAAGTATAAAATAGATTACTTTGATTATATTAAAAAGCTTTTGCACAAACAAGACTAATGCAGCCAAGATTAGAAGGAAAGCAGAAAGCTGGGAAACAATCTTTATAGAAAGTGTCTCTGATAAAGACCGCATTTATCAAATACATAGAAAACGGAAACAAATTTACAAGAATATAAGCCATTCCCCAAATGATATATGTCAAAGGATAGGAACAGGCAGTTTTCAGGTGAAAAAAGCTAGCCATATTGAAGATGTGCTCTAAATCACTTTTGATTAGAGAAATACAAATTAAAACAACTCCGAAGTACTACCTCACACCTATGAGATTGGCTAATGTGACCAAAAAGGAAAATGATAAATGTTAGAAAGGATGTGGGAAAATTGGGACACTAATGCACTGTCGGTGGAGTTGTAAGCTGATCTAACCATTCTGTAGAGCAGTGGTTCTCAACTATCCTGATGCCGTGAACCTTTAATTCAGTTCCTCATGTTGTGGTGACCCTCAACCATTAAATTATTTTCATTGCTACTTCATAACTGTAATTTTGCGACTGTTATAAATCATAATGTAAATATCTGATATGCAGGATGTATTTAAATTGAATATAACCTATAGGTTGAGAACCGCTGCTGTAGAGTAATTTGGAACTATACCCAAAGGGCAACCAAACTCTGCATACTTTTGATGCAGCAATACCAATACTGGGTCTGTATCCCAAAGAGATTATTAAAAAGGGAAAAGGACCTACATGTGCAAAAATATTTATAGTAGCCCTCTTCATGGCGGCAAAATATTGGAAACTGAGAGAATGCTCATCAGTTAAGGAATGGCTGAACAAGCTATGGTATATGAATGTAATGGCATACTGTTGTGCAATAAGAAATGATGTATAGGCAGATTTCAGAAAAACCTGTAAAGACTCGTACAAACTGATGCAAAGTGAAGTGAGCAGAACCAGGAAAACGTTGTACTCAGTGTCAGCAACACTGTGATGACTATGACTATGAGCTATAAATTACTCAGCTTTTCTCAGCAACATGATGATCCAAAGCAAGCACAAGGACTTATGAAAGAAAATACATTCAGATAAAGAATTGATGGCCTCTGAGTGCAGATCAAAGAATACTTTTTCATTCCATTCTTTTTCGTGTTTTTTTCCTTTTGATCTGTTTCTTCTTTCACAACTGGGATGAATATGGAAATATATTTTACATGATAGCAATGTATAACCTATATTACATTACCTACCATTTTAGGAAGATGGCAAGGGAGGGTGAGAGGAAGAAAAAATTTGGACCTCAAAAGCTTGTAAAAATGAATGCTAAAATTTTTCTTGACATGTAATTGGGGGAAAATGAAATACTATTTAAAAATAAAATAAAGCACCACCCCCCCCAAAAAAAGGAAAAGAAAAAACCTAACAATTCTAAGAATCAGAGGGATGAGAAGAGAGGGTTTGCCTTTGCAAACTCAGAAGAGGAGGGGTGATAGTCAAATTCTGGGGAATAACAAGAAATGAAAATGCATTTATTAAGCAGCTCCTATGTGCCAGGCATTGTGCTCAGCACTTTACAAATATTATCTCATCTGATCCTCATGATATGTGAGGTAGGTCAGTTTGGTCAGAATGCAAAGTCAAGTCAACTGGGTGGTGCAGTGAATGGAACACCAGCCTGGAGTCAGGAAGACCTGGGTTCAAATCTCATCTCAGACACTAACTGTGTGACCCTGGGCAAGTCATTTAACCTTACTTGCCTCAGTTTCCTCATTTATAAAATGAGCAGAAGAAGGAAATGACAGATCACTCCAGTATCTTTGCCAAGAGAACCATGACCAAATGAGGTCATGATGAGTTGGACACAACTGGAAATGACTAAATAGCTGGACAACAAAAGTCAGATCAATAAGTACTTCTGATATGCCAAGCACTGGGCTAAGCTCTGGAGATACAGATTGTGTAAAGGAGAATAATTTGAAATCAGTCAAAATGTAGGTGGGAAACTAATTGTGAAGGTCTTTAAATGCCAGCCTGAGATTTTTTTTTTTATCCTGAGGGTGATAAGGAGCCAATGAAGATGACATGGTCAGTTCTGTGTCTTTCGGACTACTAATTTGACAGGTATGTCAGGAACAGCTCAGAGAAAGAAAGCAGGGAGACCAATTAGGAGACTATTACCAGAGTCCAAAGGAAGATAATTGAGGGCCCAAAATGCACATGACAATATGTTGTAGTTGGCAGGTTGTATCCAGGAGCAGCTCCACTGGTGCCAGTGAACCTATTATGGCTTCTGTTCCTGAGGGGTTTTGGAAGAAATGTCATAGATAGATACAGTTTCATGTGCTTTATCCAAGACTGCTTTAGATTACAGAGAATGCTACAGAATGTTCGATTATCCTTCTTGCTCCTGCCTGCCTTACACATCCTAAGATTCCTGGGCATTTAAAGAATTTTACTTACATTTCCTAACAACTACTCCATAGACATGAGAAGATAAAAGGGGTGTGCGTGTATGTGTGTGTGTGTGTGTGTGTCTATGCACCCACATGCCCTCTGCCTGGGTTGTTGTTTGTCTCTTCCCTAAGAAGAGCATTACATCAGGAGGGTAATGCCAGGACTCATAAGAGGATTGGATTTAAGTGAGGGAGGGCCATGCACCAACCTCATTCTCTCCTGTGGAGCCATCTGGGTCCAGCGGCAAAATATAGATCAAGACAACTGAAGATGGCCCCGATGCAGCGGGAGACCTTGGCCCTTTTAAGTTAAGGTCTTTCTCAGGTCTCAGTTTGACTGAAGCAATGCCCATTCAGTGATTAAGCTTAGGTAAGAAATGAAGCAAAGAATGGCCTCTTTTACCTAGTTTTAAAAACATCCATCTGGGAGAGGAAGACCCTCAGGATTTCTGGCCAAAACACAAACAATTGCTATTTACGCTCACTCTGAGTCATCAGGGAGTACTATAAAAGTGAATCTACAAGTGTTTTGAGGAAAGGAAGGGATTTCAGGAGTCATTTTCTTATCCAATCTTATATAAATCTTTAAAAATGTGAGGCCTTCTCTTAGTAGTTCTGAAGGAAACAGCCTTGAATTTTTCTCAGCTTGTACCAGAGATGACAGACTAAGACCTGGTAGCACTTTTACAGGCCTCTAACAAGACCTGGGACTTACCTATCTCTATTTGTCTTGCCAGGGTGTATTTCTGTTATTTATCCCCTGGAGATTTTCAGCAGAACCTTACACTTACTGTCTAAATTAATGCTATTCCTTCTTTTTGCCTTGACAAAAACCACTCTACACTGTATACATTATGTTAAAGGGGTTTTGGGTTGTTTTTTTTTTCTTGTGTGTGGACATATTCTATAAAAAGGTTTTTCAGTTCCATCATTTTGACAAGCTGATTCCATTAAATCACCCACCATCATCATGTTCCTTTTTTTTTAAGTTGGAAAACAGTGATCATCTCAGAATTTACAAGGCATTTGCTTAAAAAAAGATCTGGAAAAACTTCAGCCTATCCTTTGTAATGGTAGAAAGGTCAATTGCATCACCCTTCTCTTAGCCTTCTCTGAAAGAGGATCAAGACCAAAAAAAAAAGGAGGCTCTGCTGAGTTGTCTGTTAAATTGTGTGTATATGTGTGTGCATGTGTGTTTGTGTGTGTGTTTTTACGGCTTTGGACATAGATAAAATTTCTTCTTCTGTATTTATTAATTGTTTTCTTTGCCTTCAACCACTTAGAGAAATGTACTGAAACTTTCATTCGAGTACTTTGGGTACCACTGAATTCCGCCGCATGCCCCCCTCTCACCCAGAAGCTATTTAGTAATTTCTTATGGCATTCTTTCTCTTTCGAATTCCCCCAGACATAACTGTGCCCTACTCCACTTCAAGCAGTGGTTATATTCAAATATTTTGTTTTCATTATTGAGAGGAAAGCATGACTGTGTCCTTTAAAGAAAACATGGAAAATGAGCAAAATGCTCACTGTGGGGTTAATTAGTATTAGTATTATTAGAAGGCAGGTCACTTTCTCAGAACCAACACATGCAGAAAGAGCCATCTCTATATAACCTTATAAAATAATAGGAAAGGTATTAAGCCTTAGGCTCCAGGGCCTAAATTAATTGTCTTTAGAAATGAGAAAGGAACCCTCTTGTGTTATGAGTGCTTTAAACTTCAGGTATTTTGGACAAAATCAAATAGACTTCCCCTGAAGTACTATGTGTTGGCAGTTTTCATTGACTAGAAATGAAATAAACTAATGGTCTGAAAACAGCCTGGAAGATATTGGGTCTTATGCCCATCCTTCACCTAATACTTTTTAACCTTCACCTAATACTTTTAACTTTTTAACATCCATTTTTTGTCTCATCTTAAAAATTATTTTCTTTGTGCTTTAATATACTTTGTTTCTTATAATATGAGTGAAGCCCTTATAGTAGCAGTTCTCAGCCTGTGGGTTATGATCAATTTGTAACACTGAAAATACATCCCCACATATCAGATATTTACATTACTATTCATAACAGTAGCAAAATTACAGTTATGAAGTAGCAACGAAAATAATGTTATGGTTGGGGGTCACCACAACGTGAGGAACTGTATTAAAGGGTCGCAGCATGAGGAAGGTTGAGAACCACTGCCTTATAGGTTCTCATCTTGTTTCAAAGCTACCTGCTTCTTATACTTTGCTCAAACTGTCACAGGTTTTGTTGCCCATTAAAATCACATTCTTCCATGGTATGGCCTAAAGGATTCCTAAAAGGTAGCTGAATTGTTCAATCCATTCTTTTAATGCAGTGGTTCTCAAACTTCCTAATGCCACAACCCTTTAATACAGTTCCTCATGCTGTGGTAACCCCCAACCAGAAAATTATTTTCGTTGCTACTTCATAATGGTAATTTTGCCACTGTTATGAATTGTAATGTAAATATCTGATATGCAGGATATATTTTCATTGTTACAAATTGAGCATAACCCACAGGTTGAGAACCATTGCTTTAATGGGATGTGAAAGAGAAGGCAGGAGTCATTATTATAGCCTAGTTCATTAATAGATAAATACAGTAATATCGGTATTTATAGGAAAATTCCCTCACTGATGTGTTGTTTGTAGAGTAGAAAAAATAATATATTTATATAGAAAAGAATATTTCTAAACAGTTAATAATAAAGAGTCTGGGACCAAATGAGGATAATTATAAAAGAAGGGAGGAAAACATTTTAATGAAGAGTATGCAAATTAAGTTTCACTGTAAACTAAATATGTTCTGGCTGCTTTCATAAAACTCATAATTCTTATTAGGATCAATCATATGCATATAGGAAGGATGACAATAAGAGAGACAGAGTTGTCTGTGACTTTCAAGGGGAGAAAGAAAAATTATTCAGTAGTTATTTTTGAGCCACAGGGACATTTGATCATCTGAATCATCAGAGCAGGTAGGTGTTTATCTAGTACAATCTTAAGGGTGTTTGTCCAGGCTCCCTCGCCCAAAAACTTTTATCACTGCCTACCACTGACTCCAGCATTAAAGGTTCACTCCTTCAGGGAGAGCCATAACTAGGTTTTGTGCCAGAGCCAATTCAGTAGCTTACCTAGGTGGTCCCCACAGAAGGAAGAAGAAACACCATCTTGTGGCATATTTGAACAAGTTCTTTTTTCTAAGGACATGCTAAACTCAGACTTCTCTATGCTGCCATGCAAGTGCTGCCAGTGCTTTCTAAATTTTGGCATCCAGGTACAAAGTTTGTTCACCTACCCAAAGTCTTTAACGGTTTGCTAGGATTTCTTTTTTTAAAAAAATGCAAATACCTCTGCAAACAATAACACAAACTCCTATGTTAAATATGAGCAAACTAAAATCTCCTTCATTTGTCTTCTTATTCTGTAGAAAATTCATTGACAGTGAAGTTGGGAAGGGGAGGGAATAAAATATGTAATATGTAAATTTACTAGTATAAATAAAATAATAATATAAAAATAAGTAAAATATATAAATTATTATATGAGAGAAGGTGGGGGGAAACCTAATTCATGGATGTTCTCAGGACCAGTCCTAGTTAGGGTTGCATTGTTCCCTTTTTCTCAAGCCCAGTGATGGATGGATGGAACAAAAGAATGAAGATGGGAGAGTGGGGAGAACAGATGAACTAACTAACTGACACAAGCTCTTAGTTTCCTGTGCCACAATTCCTCAAACATCCAATTGCTGGCTAGCCTACCATCTTTACTGTTCAGTTCTTTCCTGTCATTTAAAACAGCAAAAGCAATGACTACGTGTTCAGACCATTATCCTAGTTGGATTGTTAAAGTTAGCTTAATGCTGACTTTATTTTCTGTAGTGGTACTGAACAAAATGTTTCTTTTTCGAAAGGTCTCAGACCTCTATCCTCCCAACTCCTAATCACAGTAATAACCAACCTCAAGGAGTCATTAGTGAAGACGCGAACAATATCCTATAACAAGTCAGCTATGAAGAAATTGGCATAGTTTATCTCTTTGATTCATGTTCTTATAAAAATAATGGGTTGTGAAAGAAAGCCTATGTTTCTTTTTCTGTACAAAATCTTTATGAGGTACATTGGGACTGATTCTATCTAACGAAGGCTGAATAACACTGCAAGAATCTTTAATAGCCAAAGCCCAGCTTTAGAAATAACTTTCTTTTGTAATGTGGTGTCATTGTGTGTGTGTGTGTGTGTGTGTGTGTGTGTGTGTGTGAAGACTCCTCATGTTGACTCTTCCATGAGCTTTCTGTTGATGGATGCATCTAAATGATTTATAAGAGTTAGCCACATGGTCTACTGGCTAGAATGTTAGATTTGGAGTCAGGAAAAGCTAGGTTCAGTTTTTACTTCTTTTCCTTGTTACCTGTGTCAATTATTCTCTCTGAGGTCTGTCTCTTCATCTGGAAAATGGGGATAATGATACCTGTTATACCACAGAATTGCAGTGAGACTCAAACCCTTGTGTAAATCACTATGTAAATGGAAACTATTATTATGATAAAATTCTGGGCCATATGATGGACCCAGTTGCTGTTTAGATAACATAATATACTTTTAAAAACCTGAGTCAGTTTTAGATTGGTCATTACCAAGGGATTGGCAGCTGGATTTCCTCCTTACTACAAAGATAGACCTGGGAGGAATTTTAGGGAAGTTTTATGATAATTTCAGTGTTTGAATTGAAAGCACATACTAAGTACTGTTTTCTGAGTTCCAACAAATTAATTTGTTTTTATGCCAGTTTTATAATAAGTCAGCATATATATGATGTATATATATTGTGTTATATGTACAAATATAGCATATGTGTGTATATATGTGTGTGTATATGTGTGTATGTATGTACGTATGAGGAAATTGTGGCTCAGAAAATGTAAATGACTTACACAGAGTCACAAATCTAGAATCAGAATCAAGATTTGAACCCAAGTCATCCTTACTTCCAGGTCTTAAACTTCATGCCTTACTGCTGCCTCTTATAATATTTCTGAAATATTAAGTCACACTTATTAGACATGAAGGAACTAATTTTTATGATGTTATGCTCTGGATAATCATATTTAAATTGTGCTTAATCCAGTCTAGAGGACATTCTGTTCAATTGTGCCTGTGTGGCATGTGTCTCAACAAATTGAATACATAGGTAAGCTCAGTATACATGTTAAATTTATCAGACCTTAGCCAGCTTCTCTTTCCTTCCATACTAGTTCACCTGGTGATCTGATCTCATCAGTTCCCATGATTTCAATGATCTCCATACTGATCCTTCTCCAGTCTGCTTATCTAACCCTAACATCTCTGCTGACCTCTAGTCTCACATCTCCAACTGCCAGTTGCACATCTCATGTTGGATGTCCTGTAGACATCTTAACTTCAGTATATCCAAAACTGAATTCATTATCTTTCTCCCCAAACTCTATCACCTTCCAAATTCTCCTATTATTGTTGAAGGCACCACAGTCCTGCCAGTCATTTAGACTTGCAGTCTATGAGCTATCCTCTAGTTCTTCTTCTTTCACTCCCCTTATCCACTCTGTTGTCAAGCTCTATTCATAACTTCTCTCACATTTGCCCCTTCTCTTGTCTGACACTTTCCAGCACCCTGATGCACATCCTCATCACCTCATGCCTAGTACTTGGCAATAGCCTTTTCATTGGTCTTCTTGCCACAAGTCTCCCTCCACTCCAGTTCATCCTCCATCAAACTGTTATGATGATCTTCCTAAATCACTCTGGTCACATACCTACTTGATAAGCTCGTATGCCTCCCTATCATCTCTAAGATCAAATATAAAATCCTTTGTTAGGTGTTCAAACCCCTTCATAAACTGCCCTACCTCCCGTACCTTGTCAGCCTTTCTATACCATACCTTATACCACACCACTCCCCCACTGCATAGTCTTTGATTCAGTGACACTGCTGTCCTTGATGTTCCTTGCACTAGATACTCCATTTTTTTGACTCCAACTATTTTCTCTGGCTGCCTCTCCATACCTGGAATGCTCTCTCTGCTCATCTCTGCCTCCTGGGTTGTCTGGCTTCCTTCAAGTCTCAGCTAAAACCACACCTTCTATAGAAGATCTTTCCTGATCCCTCAAAATTCTAGTGTCTTTCTTCTGTTGATTAGTAACAATCTATCCTGTATATAACTTGTTTCTACATAGTTGTTTTCATGTTGTCTCTTGTCTTTCATTATATCCCCAGCACTTAGCAAAATGCCTGGAACATACTAAGTGCTTGATAAATGTTTGACGGACACGACCACCAATACACACGGGAGTTTGTGTTTTTCTCTACTTTGCTTCTGTTATAAATGATAAGGATCATAATGATATGATTCACATAGATATAATGCTTTAAGGTATATGAACCATTTTCCTTTTTAAGGCCATTTTATGGATGAGGACATTTTGGCTTAATGAGTTGGCACAGCTTCCCCAGAGTCAAACTAGGAAATTTCAGACCAGAGAGCTGAACTCTAGTTTCATGGGAATTGTCTGGTACATAAGCATTTCAGCATCAAGGAGCTAAAAGAGACCTAAAAGAGATGAGGTTCATTCTCCTGACTTGTGGCAGAGCCACCCATGATTGTGGCACCCAAAGGAAATAGGACTCCAGCTTTCAAAGACCTCCAGAGAAATTCTACTGCCGTCTCTGACAGCTTCTTAGATTGTTTGCCACCTTGCCCATTAGAAAAGTCTGCCTTTTGTCTGTCCTAAGTCCGTCACAATATAGTCTAATGTTATTCTGTCCTCCTTAGAAATTTAATAGCTGAATGTTCGCATCTTTGTCTTAACCCCTTTGTAATCTCGGGTCAGTATCAAGCTATGTCTCAAGCTTTCCCTTCCTTAAGTTAATTAATCCCAGTTTCTGTAAGTTTTGACTGTTGTAACCATGGTTCTTCCCAGACTATAATAACAGACTATTTTTGACCAATCATATTGGTCATATATGATGAGGAGGAGAAGGCATTAGTTTTTTATTTCCGTGACATTGATATTGAAACAGCCACAATTGTTTTGTTTTTCACTGTTTACTTTTCTGTTCTTTTAATGGTAGAGTAGAAATTTGTTCCAGAAAATCAGCTGACTCATAGTAGTGACTAGATCAACAAGTAAACATCATGAGTATTATTAAACTTGAAGTTTATCTTGCCCTATTCCCTTCAAATTATTTTAAAGTAATTTATCCTTTACTTTCAGATGATACCTTACACTAACCCTAACTCTAACCCCAGACCTTCTCCCTTAACTCCTGTGATCTCTTCCCATTGGTGAGTTCCTCTCAGAGCTTCCATTCTGAGAACTAGTCCAGATCAGCCATCCTTTGTTCTCCATGCAAGAACCCTTCCTCCTTCCATTTTTTAGCTTCCTTTCCCATGTTGTCTTCTTTATTCTTTGGATCTTGTCACAGTGTTTCAGCTGCCTTCTCCCACTAGTGAATTCTTCCTGGAACCTACATTTTTAAGCCATCTCTCATTCTCCATTCTTTGCCATCATACTTCTATGGAAGAAACTTCCCTGCCTCCTAGATATATGTGTTGTCTTCCTCCATAAGAATGTAAGTTTTTTGAGGGCAGGACTGTCTTCCTTTTTGCTTACATTTGTATACCCAGCAATTAACATAGTCCCTTGGGTACATAATAAACACTTAATAAATGTACGTTGTCTTGACTTAATATTTTCATTCTAGCACTTGCATCTGTTGAGTATGGTGTATATCTGTATTAGGAAGTATAGAATCAGTTTTTGTAGAATTAGGACTATGCCCCCTTCATTGTTATCTTTAGAGAGCAGCAAGCAGAGAATCCTATGAGCCTTAATCATTCCTTTCTGATGAAGTTGATAGCGTGTATGATGTTTCTTCCTCCTTGAGGGAATAGTAATTCTTCTATAACTAAAGGGAAGCAACCTGACTCTAACTAGTCACCTAAAAGTGGCATCTACAATTAATTAAAACTGCTATGGACTTCCTTTCTTATAGCTGCGCCCTCCATCATTTTCATGTCTGCCTAATTATTAGGTTGAATTTTATGTTATAATCCCATCTCAGAGTGTCAGCTATGGAATATTGCCCCAGAATGAACATAGCATTGTTTTATTCAATGGCAGTCAATATGAACTGTGAGGTGCATTTATATATAACCTAGTATTTTATTTATAGTAGATGCCATAGCATCTACTATAATTGAGTCATTTCTGCAATATAGTCCCTGAGTGATACCATTTTTATGTACTATATCCAAAAAGTCAGAGTCCCTAGTATGTCATACCTTTTGTTATAGGTAAAAGTAGAATGGCTCTCCTGTTAATTCCCAGGAGGAGATCTAATCACCTCCTCCAGAAGTCTTTGACCCTAATAATTTCCTAATATGTCTTACCACTTTCCAGCAGCAAACAAGTGAGGCCCTGGGTACCGTCCAGTTTCAAAAGGAGATGGCAAGTGGTAAATGTAGAAGGAGAAGCAGTAGGGCCACAGGTATTTTTTAAAGTGACTTCTAGACTTACCTTGGAAACTTGGTGTTTGAATTCTTACTCTGATTATAGTTTATTATCACCTTTTTCCTCATCCCTATTTTCAGGTTATAGGAGTCCTTTAGTCTTCTTTAAACTGCATCTTAAGGAAAGATGAGCCATTTTATGATTACTTGATTTTTCTTCTCATGAGGAAGAAACATTGTCACATTGCAGTTGAGAAAAACTGGTTGCACAAAGTATAGCATTCACATCCCCTCTCTACCTTATAGCTGATGAAGAAATAAATAGAAATGTAAAAGGGGGTTGAGTGAGTAAAATGGAAATGAGAGACTAACATGCATGTTCTCTGTCTGCATGGCTCCATTACCTCTCGCTCATTTAAATCACCAAACGTGATGTCAGGTTAAAAAAATGAGAAATTAAAATGACCAAATTCAGGATACATCAAATGTCATTAAATCTAGCTGAAAATTTTTTGAATCTGTCAGATCAAAGAAATCATGTATCCAGGATAAAGATGGAATATCAATTGACAGGAACCTAGGAAGCTGGCACTTATTCTGAGACATATGAATCTAAAAATCCAATAATGCCTCATCCTATGAGAACATGGGAAGCTGGAAAGGTATTAGGAAAACCAACAAAGTAAATACTCTTTTCCCACTATTTGGAATTACTCCCACATAAGAATTAATTAATAAAGTACCTTTTGCACAGGAAAGAAAGGTTCAGATATATTGAATCATTTCTTATATCAAAATTGTTATTGTCATTATTGTTCATTGGAAGCAAAGCTATGATCCTGTCTAATTGAAAGAAGAGTAGAATGAAAGAAAATGATCAGTAATATTATTAAATTTTTGTTGGTTATTTTTTAAATTATTATCCTTTGGTTCCACCATCTATCCCTTTCAAAAAGGTTAGGAAACTTGTGATTACTCCTTAATATTTCAGTTGCATCATCAGTAGAATAATAGCAAGTTAGTTTTCTGATTCATCCATTATGAAGAAATTGTACCTTACCTTTTTCATGATCAAAGAGAAAATAAATGTAGTAGGTTATAATTACTTAATAAATTTACTAGCTTCCTATGATTGTTTTCAGTTTACCAAAGTGTACTAATATTTATCAGTTCAGAAGATGATAGGACCATAGTGCTAGAGCTGAAAGGAACCTTCCGTATCGTGCAGTCTAACTCTCTCATTTTACAGATGAGTAAACTGAAGCCCAGAGTTATTCCCCACCCCCATGACTGTGATGATGAAGCCTTATAATTTATGACATTTTCTGAAAAGATCCTGGACTTCAATATGGTCTAAGCTAGTACTCAATGAATTGGGACATAAATCAAAATAGCTGTGCTCCATTTTTAACTGCCCAAAACCTTTTTTTGTTATGTACCTCACGCTTTCCACCACAGAGCAGAGATTATGATAGCTCCCCCTTGGTTCACAAACACAAAATTTAGATTAATTTGATCCAGTATGTTCCCTTACCATCATTTCAAAAGAAGCAAATGGACCTGCATAACAACATATAGCTCCAAATTAGGTGGGGCAGTCTGTAGAAAGCAAAAAAAGACGTCATTTATTCAGGATCTCAAATGCGGCACATGTTCTCAGAGCATGTTTATGACCATGGTAAGATCAAGAAAAGACAGAACCAGAGAGGGAAGCATTTATAGTGGCATTTCCCCTGCCTTTTCCTCATCTTCTCTGACTTTCTTAGTAAAGCCCACCTTTCTACACGTTGAACATTAATTCTTTGAATGAGGTCCTTGGAGCTTCATTTGGAATCAACAACCAGGCTTCTGTGGTAGGGAGCAATTCAGTTTAGCATTTATCAAGTTCCATCATGAGCAAAGCATTATGATAGGTGATGAGAATCCAAACAAAAAATGAAACAGGTCTTTCCCTCAGAGACCTTTGCACTTATTGTTCTTTCCCTCAGAGACCTTTGCACTTATTGTAAACCAACACCAGGCTATCTGCCTGGGGAAATGTTAACAGGAAGGAGCAGGTTTTCCTCTCATCTGTCCTATGAGATACCAAGTGACTTAATTTAAGGGGTAAACTAAATTAACCTAAAATTGCAACTACAGAAGTACTTGGAGTTCCTTGGAGTTCAAGACTATGTCATAATTTACCTGTCTAAGTAATAGAGCTATAATTTGAGCTCACCTCCACAATGACCTGTCAGTGGTACTGAATGCGGAGGCAGCTAGGTAGTTCAGTGGCTAGAGCACTAGGCCTGGAGTCAGAAGACTTGAGGTCAAAAACAGCCTCAGATACTTACTAGCTGTGTGATCCTAGCAGGTCACTTAACCTCTTTTTGCCTTAATCTACTGAAGAAGAAACTAGCAAATCACTCCCATATCTTGGCCAGGAAAACCCCATGGACAGTATTAGCACACTGTGGCCCACAGGGTCAGGAGGACTCAGACACAACTGAAAAACAAGGGCTTAAGGTATTAATCATGACATTTTCCAGTCCTTTGAGTGATTTCAGTGGCTTGGGACTTAATATGCTTCATGCAAATATTTTTAGTCTTTTCTGAAACTAACACAAATTCTTCTAAGGATTCTAGATGAAAAAAAAACAACTTGAAAACATAAGGTGAACATCACTTAGGGGAAAAGGGCATGTATCAATAAAATAACCATTTGACTTGTAGAAGAATAAATCTATGTAGATTAATACTTGTTCTCCAAATTGCAAACTAGATTGTAATTCAATCAAGGAGTGGGGGTCTTCTGACGTTTATGAACATTTATGAATAGTATAAGAACTCCAAGATTCAATTTTAGCCTTACTATTCAATTTGGAATCATGTATTATTGTTATTCATTAATATCTAAAGACAACAATTATATCCAGTAAAATCCCCAATTTAATTTGGTTGTAATTTGTCTTAGACAGTGGCACACACACTGTGATCTTTCTCTACATCTCAGATTCATATCACTCATGGCCTTTGTCATTTTAAGTCCAGAAAGAAGAATAGTTTGCATCTTAGCCTTCAGATGTGCTGGGTCCATTTAGGAACCATTTATCCTCTGACAGCCTGACAACATTTGAACTTTAACTCTCAATTATTCACTTTTTTATTATATACTCATTAAATTTTGAAATGAAAAATTATTATTATTTTACATATTAAGCACCACAAAATATCAGTAGCACAAAACATGGATAATGGTAATGATAACACATTCAACAGAATTATTGGATCTATAATGGAGGATTTAATAGAAAATTGGCTGATCTGATTCTTTCCCTCCCTGCAGGGGAGGGAACAAGCAACTTGGATTATAGTAGGAAACTATAGTTAAGCAAAACCTAAGTCATTTGAAAGACCAATGTCTTTCTCCATCATGAAATATGAGATTTGGAAGGCATCGTGTAAATATAGCTTTTTCTAACGAGGAGAAAGAGGTACTAGGAGGTAAAATGACTCGTCCAAAATCATAAAGGAAAGAAGGAAGAGCTAGAAAGATCTGTCCCTTGTGAATCATACATGCCCTAGTTGTTCTACTGAAAAAGCTCATTAAACTCATCTTTGGAAACGTTTTGGAAATATTTTCAAATTGGCAGATATTTCAATTCAGGTTCCACATTTTTATCTTGAATATCCTTTGAAAGACCATTGTCTTCTATAGGAATTGGTCATATGACATTCATTATAGGGTATATTGCATTTCTCTGGAGGATTCTTATTGCTATTGATGGAGCACTCGTCCGACAATTTGCTAGAAAGGGAGTTCTCCTGGGTTGCCCATTTGCCTGATTGAGTCCTTGTTCTTTTAGATGAATCCTTTTGCTCAAATTCTTCTAAAATAGCTTTATGACAGAGCTTCTGAAATAGATACTTACTTGTTTTTCAACACCCTTTATTGGTTTGCCAAGGTATTTGGGTCTTCTACTATCTTAATTATATCCTTTTAAGGAAAAGGCTAACAAGAATTAATGACCAAATCAGCCTTCAAGTTAACTGATGGTATACTTGAGAGATACCAAGGGAGAAAAAAAAACCTCTTCCCCCACAGCTAACTAGGTAGCATTTATATGGTACTTTATACTTTATGAAGTGCTTTAAAAACATTATTCACAACACCCCTAGGAGGTAAATACTATTATTATTCCCATTTTTCAGATGAAGAAACCAAGGAGAGAAATTAAGTGACTTGCCCAGAGTCACACACCTAGTATGTGTCTGAGGCTAGATTTACCTCCAGTCTTCCTGATTCCAAGGATGGTAGTCTATCCACTGTACCACCTAGCTGACTCTTTTGCTTTTTTCCCCCTTTTTAAAAAAAATTTATTTATTTTAGTTTTCAACTTAAATTTCTACAAGATTTTGAGTTACAGTTTTTTCTCCCCATTTTCCCCCACCCCACCCCAAAATAGCAAGCCTACTCAATACCTCATCTCCTAATCTGTTCTCTTTTGTATCCTCCCTTCTCCCCTTACTTTCTTGTATGGCAAGATGGATTTCTATGCCCCAGTGCATGTATATCTTAGTTCCCAGTTGCATGTATATCTTAGTTCCCTGTTGCATGAAAAAAACTAGTTTTTGAAACATTTGTTTTTAGAACTTTGATTTCCAGATTTCCCCCCTTCTTCCCTCCTCACCTACCCCCACTGGGAAGACAAGCAAATTCAACATAGGTTGTACATGCGTAGCTACTCAAATAATTTCCATAGTAGGTGTATGTTATAGGAATCTGAAGATCTTCCCTGACCATAGACCCTTTGCTTAAGTGGCTTGGGTGGCTCTGAGAATCTTCCCTGATTTGAAAGTGTACTCTGCCCCCTAATAAGCTGAATGTGGTCATGTGGAGCCCGTGGCAGGAGGCTTGTTTTTTCTGAATGCCCGCACCTTGTTGCTTTGTGATTGGGGAATGGGTCAAGAGGGCTGTGATATTCTCCAATCCAGGAGAAGGCTATATATATGCCCTGATGTGAGGTTTTGCTTTGGGGCTCACTTTGAGAAAAGTTGTATGATTTGGCCAGATGAGACTCTGGGAAGCCGTTGATCCCCCCCACCCCCACCCCACCCCCTTTGAAAAATCCAGATGTTGGTGTTTCCCTCTCTGGTAACCGACTAGGTATGGATGTAATGATCAGATGGTTGGAAGCCCATCTGCTGATCTGTTTCTCTGTTTGCTTGTAACTTTTTCGTATTCTCTGAAGTTCAGGGTGCTGACTTTTTCCTCTGAACTAGGTGAATAATATATGTTTGATTAATTAAAGTGAAACTGTTAACCCATTTTGAGTTGCTTTCCTTTAGAAAAGCAGATCTAAGAACCTGTGCTAGCAGCCACCCTAGGTATGCTAGGGTGCTTGCTTGTACATTATATTGTGAAAGACCAATTGTATTTCCCTCCATCCTATCCTGCCCCGCACTTATTCTGTTTTCTCCTTTGACCCTATCCCTTTTAAAAAATGTTTGCTTTTAACTACCCTATCCCCCAATCTGCCCTCCTGCCTATCATTCCCTCTCTTATTCCCTACCCCGCTATTTTCCTTGTAGTGTAAGATACCCAATTGAGTGTGTATGTTATTCCCTCCTTAAGCCAAATTCAATGAGAATAAGGTTGTCCTATTCCCTTTCACCTTCCTCCTCTTGACTTCCATTGTTAACAGTTTTCTCTTGCCTCTTTTGTATGAGCTAATATACCCTACTCCTCTCTCCCTTTCTCCCTCTCCCAATAAGTTCCTCTCGCCTCTTAATTTTATTTTTTAGATGTCATCCCTTCATATTCAACTCACCCTGCACCCTCTGTCTATATATACATGAACATACATATGCCCACAGTCACATATATTTATATGCAAATATACCCTCTTATACATACGTGTGTATATATATCTATATATCTGTATCTATATAACTATATTCATATGTATATGTGTGTATGTTTATATGTGTGTGTATATGTATATATATATATATATATATACATATACATATATACATATACATATATTCCCTTCAACTATCCTCATGCTGAGAAAAGTCTTATGAGTTACGGTTATCATTTTTCCATGTAGGAATGTACATTGAACTTTAGTAAGTTTAGTAAGTTCAACTTTAGTAAGTTCCTTATGATTTCTTTTTCCTATTTACCTTCTCATACTTCTCTTGCTTCTTCTTTTGAAAGTCAAATTGTTTGCTCAGCTCTGGTTTTTTCATCAAGAATGCTTGAAAATCCTTTGTTTCATTGAATGACCATATTTTCCCCTGTTGCATTATACTCAGTTTTGCTGGGTAGGTGATCCTTAGTTTTAATCCTAGCTCCTTTAACCTCTGTAATATCCTCTTCCAAGCCCTTCCATCTCTTAATGTAGAAGGTGCTAGGTCTTGTGTTATCCTGATTGTGTTTCCACAATACTCAAATTTTTTCTTCCTGACTGCCTGCAGTATTTTCTCCTTGACCTGGGAACTCTGGAATTTGGCTATAATATTCCTAAGAGTTTTCTTTTGGTGATCTTTCAAGAGGTGATCAGTGAATTCTTTCTATTTCTATTTTGCCCTCTGGTTCTAGAATATCAGTGCAATTTTGCTTGATAAGAAAAGCCTCCTTGAAAGATGGTGTTGAGGCCCTTTTTTTGATCATGGCTTTCAGGTAGTCCAATAATTTTTAAATGATCTCTCCTAAATCTATGTTCCAGGTCAGTGGTTTTTCCAATGAGATATTTCACATTGCCTTCTATTTTTTCATTTGTTTATATCTGTTTTATAGTATCTTGATTTCTCATAAAGTCATTAGCTTCCAGTTGCTCCAATCTAATTTTGAAGGAGTTATTATCTTCAGTGAGTTTTTGAAATTTCTTTTCCATCTGGAAAATTTGACTTTTTAAGGCATTCTTCTCCTCATTGGCTTTTTGGGCCTCTTTTGCCATTTGAGTTAGTCTATTTCTTAAGGTGTTATTGTCTTCAGTGTATTTTGGGTCTCCTTTAGGAGGATGTTGACTCGCTTTTCATGATTTTCTTGTATCATTCTCATTTCTCTTCCCAGTTTTTCTCCACTTCTCTTACTTGATTTTCAAAATCCTTCTTGAGCTCCTCTATGGACTACAACCAGTTAATATTTTACTTGGAGGCTTTTGATACAGGAGTTCTGACTTCTCTTTCTCCTGATCCATGCCTTGATCCTTTTTGTCCCCAAAAAGGGACTCTATGGTCTGTTTGTGCTTCCCTGGCTTGCTCATATTGCCAGTCAATTACTTGACTTTTGAGCTCTTTGCCACAGTAGAACTCTGCTTCCAAAATGGGGAGAGGTTTGTCCCAATTCACTGGGGTGTTTGCAGCTGTCAGAGCTATTAGGAGGGTGCCCTCTCTACAGTCCCCACAAGCTCTGGCTCACTTGTCACACACCCCAGGACCACCACCCAAGACTGCAATCCAGATCCAAGCAGGTTAAAGCAAGAGCAAGTACCCTCTGAATAGTTGCTTGGTCCCCCTACAATCTGCAGGCCAGGAGCTCCTGAGGCAGCCATGCAGCAGCAGCTACATAGCCACTGCATCTCTGCCTCTTCTTGCCCCAGGAAGCAGGGGCCAGACTGTGCTCTTTTGTCTCTCTGCCCCCACCCCCTGTTCCAACAGAGTTCCACACTGACCTTTTACTTTATAGTTATACTGCTTTACTTTATAGTTATACAGCTATAACACCTCTTTGGTGTTTATGTGTTAAAAAGTCTGGAAACAGTCACAGCTGCTGATGCATCACTCTCCTGAAGTCTGCTCTGGCCACAGCTGGTCAGGGCCACCCTAGGGCTGGAACCATGCAGCTCACATGGGACTGTACTCAGCTCCCAGCGTGTGTGATAGACCTTTCCTGTTAGCCTGCCAGGCTACCTTCATCAGATTTGTTTCTCTCTGTCACTTTGTGGGTTCTGTAGCTCTAAAGTTTGTTTTGTGTCATTTTTTTTACTTGTATTAGAAGTGATTGGAGCTGGAGCCCATGCCAGGTTTGTGCTTCTACTCTGCCATCTTGGCTTTGCCCACCAACTCTTTTTCTTGATACCTGAAAATCCACCATTAAGTATTTATCACCTTCTTTTAAAAATGTAAACACTACTGTAATAGTGTAACACATTTAGTTTCTGACCTTGATATGTATCATTTATCAGATCTCTTATTCAGATCAATAGAAGAGGATGAGAAGTTTGGTAGCCTGGGGGAAGAAGAATACAGACAGGGAGAAAGAGGATGCTGAGGACAATGTTCCTAACTACAACTGTTCTTCGTGCTACTGTCTTCTTCCAGGTTTTCAGTATGGTTCATTTTAACCTGAAAAGACAAAGTTAATCAAGGCTTGACCCATATCAAGGTCTGATGCTTTCTCTTTCTTTGTCTGGTCAATTAATCATGAGTGACACAGCGATGCTTTCCCATATTTTAGATCATACTTGTGAAAGCAATCAGAGTATCAGAATCTACATAGAAAATGGTGATGCTCTCTGTGACAGTGAGTGCCTTATCAGTCACCATAGCAGGAGGCCTGCCCCTTTGGAAACTCCTTCCCTGAAGCAGCATTCTCTGTTCTCTTTGTGTTGCAGGTAACAAACTACATGAGCTCCTACTGCTTGACCAGATTCCCTGCTGGAGCCAAGCTTGCTTTTCTTCTTTTCGTCATATCATTTGCTTTATTTTTAACGGTTTCATTTTTCCTTTTGTTTTCTCAGCTCACCAGTCAATCCCTGGTCTGTCCCTGAAGGGTCTCATCCTCTCCTCTTCTGTAAGTAAATCTGTTTTATCACCTTTCAGGGAAGACTCTGATTTGAAAAATGATCATTCATTTTCATCATGTTTACTAGCTGACTTTGCTGCAGGTTCATAACATAATACTGTGTCTATTTATCATTTTCCTTACTTTTGGAGATGACACCATTCACCAACATTGTTGTCCATGAGTCTAGCCAAAAAGACCCTTTCCACGTTGTCTTTTGGGCTGATAATAGCGGCTATTTGCAAAACCTGTTGCTGTTTAGAAATGCAACTGACATTGTTCAGGAACTGACAAGAGTTTTGATTTTTGTCCTGCTATGCTAATCAATCACCGGGTATTCACTGGACCCCACTGAAGTGCTAAGGACTCTGTCCAGCATTCCTTAATTTCACCTTCAGGCCAAAGTTTGCAACTCTTTCCCCCATAGGATAATAACTATTAAAAATATAATTTTATGCAATAGCATAAAAGCCCCCAAAACTCCTTAGGACTGTTTGCAGTACAGAGTTCCTTTTTTTTTAAACAAATTGGATTTCGGTTAGAAATTATAAGAAAGCATTTTCATAATTTAAGCCCTAATGTAAGGAGCCCCAAATAAGACTGTGCTGACTTTTACTTTTAGCTGCCTGAACAGTAAGAAAAGTCTCTCTAAGGTCGTTGGTAGGAGTATTGGAGCCCCAGGAATCCTGCCATTCAGCTATAAACCATAGCCCCCTGGGTAAGAAATCTTCCTGCTGGTGATGACACCCACTCAGATAAACCTGCTGGGTTGAGCGGTAGTAGGCCTCCTTCTAACTGTGCATCTCACTCTCCTGTGGCCACTCTCCCTAGTCCACAACAATAAAAAGCTATATTCCGTTCCCAGCCCTGGGGTATTCCTTGTACTATAGCCATTTGCACAGAAAGAGGGTCCTTCTGGCCCTTTTTGTAAATGTTCCTTGCAGATGCATGCAGACAGATATAGGGAAGGAAAAGTCTCCAAAGAATATGCGGTGGGTGAAGCCTAATCTGACATTTATTTGACAGAGAAAAGAGATTGATTAAAGTCCCATAAGACCTGTGCCATGTATTATGCATTTATACAGCAGGGGTGGTTCCTACCTGCCCCTGACAAGTCTTGTTATTCTCACGCGTGGTGCTGATAGAGAGGGTCTATTAATGCTTTGGAGGGTGTACATGTGCATGTTTACAGTTAACACTTAGTGCTTCAGCCTTGCTCCCTTTGGGTTACCTAGTGTTTCATATTGTTTATACTCTGACTGGCAAATCATTTTTTGTCACCATTCTTTTATGGAAAAACAGTTCACATAATAGCTTTTTGTTAGACGAGGCATTAATCCTCCCATCACTAGGCATGAGTCAGCACAGTGCTCTCCTGGCTGCGCTGCCCTGGTTAATTATGACGTCAGAGCTCGAGGGCAGCCTCACACACATGAGCCGCCAGCGCCAGGGCCTGGAGACCTATAACCAAAAGGATAAAATCAAGAAGGAGAATTTTGAAGGCAAAATGTAATTGAAAGATCCACTCTGACGTTCATTCTACCTTACATCAGTTTCTAGTGGGGGCAATTCTGAAGCCAGACAGAGCTTACCTTTCAAGCATGTGAGCAGGGGAATGGGAAGGAGAATAGGGGGAGTAAGAGAGCGATAGCCTATAGAGAACTTGCAGCCTTCCTAACCCCCCTCTCGCCCCAAGGTGGGCTTTTTGATCATTTAGACAGTTCCAAAGCATGAGTCTATTCCTTTTTCAATGGGGTAAATATAATCCAGATGTTCTTTTGGGTTTCTGATAGCACTGCTGTACACAAGTGCCCCATATAAATAGCTGATAGCTACAGTGATGTCACCCCAGTGCCTCATCCCAAGGAGAAGAAAGTGCCTTGGGAACTGGTCAGAAAATTAGGCTCTTAAGTGTTCCTGACTTGCCTTTCATTCACAGTAAGATAACATCAGCTCCTTCTGCCTCTTTCCTCCCTTCTTTGAACGAGCCCCTCTATCCTAGGTGCCTATCCCAGGACCTGCAGTTAGTCCAGGATCCAATTCCAGATGTTGACCCTTACTTTTAATTAGGCCTATGTGCTGAATTCTCCAGGTGCTTTTTCTTTTCCATTGCTCTGATCCCAAGTGGAACGTCCTTTGTCCTTCCGTTTTAGCCACAGACAAAGAAAAGACAACTCTGTAACAACAGTAGCTTTCAGCTTAAAGGCTTATAAACCACTTTACATATATTAGCTCTTTTGGTCCTCAGAACATCCCTTCAAGGATGAGGAAGAGGATGACGAGAATAGCTCACATGTATAGAATGATTTACCATTTGTAAAGTCCTTGCCCATAAAAATCCCATGTATTAGTTCAGGTATTGCTTGCCTCACTTTGCAGATGAGAATAGTAGAGATAGGTAGAGCAGCTGGCTTGACGGCATGTAACAAGCATCAGACCTAGGACTGAAACCCAGGTGTCCTGGCTTCTCAGATGCTGGTACACTCCTTCCCAAACTCCATTGCATCTGACTTATTGGTGCGGTGTAGACAGATGTCAACATTTGCTGATTTTATAGTCATGCTTTATATATTTTTATGTATACTTGTTCTTATTATGAGGAGGAATTGTTTCATTCTTTATACCTGTATTCCCAACACCTAGTGCAAGACCTGGCGCATAATAGATACTTATTCATTGATTGGTCCAGTAGTGAAAAAGAATGCTAGACTTTGAGACAAAGGAAGCCTGAGTTCAAATCCTGCCTCTGAGGCTAACTTGGCTGGGTAACCATAAGTAAAACATTTCATCTCCCCAGCCATAAAAGAGGGGTAATGGTAACTGATGCATCTGCCCTACAGGATTTGTTGTGAGAGTCCAGTGAGAAAATATATAAAGTGCTTTGCATGTCTTAAAACTCTACATAAATGTGCTTTACTGCTTTTCCACTATCTGCGCTGTCAGATCTTTCTTGAGTCATGCTGCCCTGAAGCAGACAACTTGGACATACACAACACATACGTGTTGTGCAACCTACCCCTTCCTGTGTGTGGGATTTCTGCAGCCCAGAGTTATTTGTTTGGGCTCTGGTCATCACCTTTCAGAACAAGGAAAGTAACATGGCATTATTCTTAAGGGAAGAAATGGAAAAGGATGATCCCCCACTACAGCGGAATCCTCCTTTAAAAACATACACACATACACTCCCCAGTTTCACCCAGCATGTGTTCCACTCTCTTGCTGTCACCTCTGTCAATGACAAGGCCAGCGACAACAGGCAACAAACAACCTACACTGTGTAACTCCTGTTGGCCGCAGTATTTTCAGGCCTCTGTCTCACTTTCTATCAGTACCAAACGCTCATAACGAGCTTCCAGAAAACTTAGCTCCTGCTCTCTTGCCGTACTGCTGCTGGTTTGGCTTGGTTTGTTTTTATCATCCACCTCTGCTTTGCATTACTATGCATTCAGTGCAGTAATCTTGCTAGTCAGCTAAGTATGTAATCCAAAAAGTCACAGCCTTTGTGCTCTAAGACAGCGGTGTCAAACTCAAAAAGAAATGGGGGCCACTGAATGATACATAAAAATCCCGGAGCAGGAAGAGGAGGCTGATGTTCACTTAGAAATACACATATTAATATTATCTCTGCTTTTATAGATCTTTTTTTGTTAAATATTTCCCAATTATATTTTACTCTAGTGTGGGACACAGAACTAGGCCTCATGTTTGACACCTCTGCTGTCAGAGGTGTATTGGTGCTACGTCCCCATGACTACCTGATCAGAGTAGACATTAAGAAATGGTCGTCTCTGTTCCTGAGTTGTTGGTCCTCCTGAAAGTTGAATGTTAAGTAATGGGAGACTGTAACATTTGGACCGGAATGGAATGAGGGAAAAGAGAATTTCCTCCATCTCTTTTCTTGCTCTTAAGCAGCAGCAGCCATCTTTATTCATATGTAATGGAGCGTAATCTCTTAATATTGTTCCCCTACAGTCAATTACTCCCTAAATTTTCCATAATTTCCCCATTGCTGTCTTTTTCAGAGCAAAATTTCCACACCACCAAACTGACTCTCAACTTGTACACAGTCATGAGTTGACAAAAATTCAAAAATATTCATTTCTTCTCACTGTATCAGGGTTCATCCTAAATGTGCTTTTCTCTAGTTCACTTTGAGCTGACAAGACAATGTTAAGAAAATTCTCAATAGCTTATGCACATTTACCATATTCTCTTTTGCATGTGTGTGTTGGGGGTGGAGGGAGGGAAGTTAGCTTGTGATTTTTTTTTTGAAGGAGCCATTCCTGGGCTTTCTAAAAAAAAATGGACTTCATAGATGAACAAGATGACTAGTAGGAACTTAATGTAGACCTAGGTTCTCCTAGTGACCCTAGTGCAGTTACATAGCCTGGTAATCAGATGGTCAATTATATGTTTGTCAAAACACAGTGGGCCAAATTCCAGGCCGCCAGCTTTGGTGGCCCAGCTTCTGCCAACCAAATGTCATCTGGGAACACGCAACACTGGGCACTGTGAAAGAGTTTGAAATAGACCATGCTGAAGCCAACCCACTGCCAGTCTTACAACACCAATATGGCATGCACAGCCGGGCCCCATATTTCTGAGCTGAGGAATTTACTGTACCAGACACATGGGGTCAGATGGGTTTATGTTTTCTAGGCCAAAATTCCCTGCTTTGAATATTGTGATTTACTCCTCAATAATTTCTATGGTTTTTTCCATGTTATATCTCTGTGGATACCACCCTGGTCATGATAGTTAAGAGAACCCTGTAAGCATCTCTTAGGAGAAAATAAATAAATTTGCCCTGACAATGTCAGTGATTCTGATAGAGGGATTCCGACACTCAGTAGATACATTTAAAGGTCTATAGCTTTTAAAATATCAGGAACCACCTTGGCAACTTGCAAAAAGCAGAAGGGCTTTACTTATTTTATAAAATCATTTGCATATACCTGCATAAATAATGTTCCCACCTGTACTTTTATGCATTTAGGTTGAATAAAATAAATTCTGTCATCTTTAGAAATGTCCATTGCCACTCACTGCCCAGGCACTATTCTTCTATCCCATGTCTCCAGCTTTAATGTGGCTCTAGTTCTAAAGCTTTTTCAATCCCTGAAGCACTTTGGTGAGACAAAGAACCCCACAGACTTATCTACCCTGGTACCAGTTCTTGCTGCCTCCCTACCTACCAGGCAACAATGAGTTCCATAAACTACAGAAGGTGAGGGGGATGGAGGAGTTAGAAAGAAAACAGACAGCATCACTGAGATGAAACACAGAGATAAAACAGATCCATATTCCACACAGATAGACACCTTTTCTCTCTCTATTTACCCTATGTAATCCCTATCAATCTTCTCCACTCTGCCTCAGGAGATACTGAACATTATTAGAGGAAGTCATGAAGCCATTTGATTGAATCCACTACAGACTAATGCTGTGTGCTCTTAATTGGGTTCTGGTGACTGTGCAACAACCTTTTAATTCGTATCTTAGTGGTTCCCTATCACATTTCCAAAAGGGTTTTTCCATACCTTAGCCTTTCTCTTCAAGCTCCCTACTCTACACCTTAATGCCCTTTCTTCTTATCAGATAATTATATGTCTTACTTTACAAAGAAGATTGGGGTCACCTGACATGAACTTCCTGAGTTTCCCTCCTCCACTCATATAAACCTTTTTTCTCCTCACCGTCTAGTCTGAGAGACCAAGGTGACCCTTTTCCTTGCCAAGAGGAACCCCACTTATGATTTCTATGCATCCTGTCTCTCCTGAAAGCTTTCTCCATCAATCGTTCATTCTTGATCCCATTTTTTTTGAAAGAGATAAAATTATGTTTCGATCTATACTCTGAGTTTATCAGTTCTCTATCTGGAGGTAGTTAGAATGTTTCATCATGAGTCCTTTAGTTGGCTGATCAGAATTTCCTAAGTCTTCTAAAGTTGATTATCTTTACAATATTGCTGTTGTATCCATTATTTTCCTGGTTCTACTCACTTTACTTTGCATTAGTTCATAGAAGTTTTCCTGAGTTTGTCTGAAACCCTGTCCTTCCATATTTCTAATGCACACAATAACATTCCATCAACATTCATCATATGCCATAACTTGTTGAGCCATTCCTCATTTGATGGGCATCTCTTGAGTTTCAATTTTTTGCTGCTGTACAAAAGAGCTACTATAAATATTTTTGTGCAAGTGGATCCTTTTCCTTTTCCTTGAATATGTATATATACTTGAACATATATGATCTTCTTTGAAGTACACAGTCCTAGTAATGAGAGAATTCTCTCATTTTTTATTTCCCATTCTCCACTGGCTCCTTCTCCTCTACCTACAAATGTTCTCAGATGTGACCATCCTAAATACATATTATATATTAAACATATAAATAAATGTTATATATTAATTATATATCATATGTGTATATATATAAACATAAACTTATATATACAAACATATATTTAAGATGATAGATCTAACTAGAATTAGCAGTTGATTGGATTTAGGGATGAGGAAGAGAGATAAGTCAAAGATGATCCCAAGTTTTCAAGGTTAGGTAACTGGGAGAAAAATGTGAATATCCACAGAGAGGGAGAGGTTGGAAGAATTAGCATTTGGGGGGTATGGTTGAGTTCCATTTGGGACATGTATTTGAAGACTGAAAATTAAGAGAGAACGAAGAAGTGGGAAAAAGAAGATATAGTTAAGTTATAAATTTGGAAGTCATTTAGGTTTCTCTGTCAGAAAACTGAGACTTTTAGAATACTAACAATAAGGAGAGGTCAGAGAGGTAGGAGGAGAATTGTGGTTAGACATAGTCACTCATGCCTATAGTCACATAGCTAGTAATAGAGCTAGGTTTTGAACCCAGGTCCTCTGACCCAAATTCAATTTTTTTTCTACTATACTACTCTCCCTCAGGTTCAGGTTGACCAAAGATTTGAAAAATGAGGGCATTCTGTTCATAGCATATATAAACACATGATAACTTAGTCTTTGCTCTCTGCTACCTCTTGCCAAATTATGATCATTTAGGAACATTTTGGCTCTCTACCTCACATGGCTAATATTGGTGGCATGTGAATTTTTTATTTAGTTTCCCTTAAATTAGAAGATAATATTTTAAAAAATACAACACAGCACTGAGCTGAAGCAGGGAACTGAATATACAGAACAGTCTACAGAGAATCAGCTCTATTAGTCAAGAAAAGAAATTCCCCTTTGAATTTTCTCCATGTTGGGTAGATACCTTGTGGAAGGCAAGGGTCACAAAGGATAAAAAGACTTACTGAGGTACCCACATGTCCTGAGGGATGAGCTAAGGGGAGGCTCCAGGGACCTTCTCCTCCAGCCCCACTTGCACATTACCAACATGCCAGTAGCCAACATGAGGAAGCAACAGTAGCATACTTCAGGTAATCCTTTTCTTATCTTAGTCCAACTTCTGTTTCCCAGTTTCCATCAGTCACTTGATTCCCATTCTCAGCTATATACTGACCTTTACCCCTGTCTCCACCTCTGTCTGAGGTAACCCACAGTCTCACTTCTACTATGGCCCTAGGATCTACTGGGTCCTTCCAAATAGCCATTAGTTGACCTTCTACCTGGCCATTGCCCTCCAAGTTCACAGGGTCTTATTACCCACCCTACTGCTTTATCCCTAAGGACCACCTGGCCTTACTGTTTGTCGTGAAACTGACCCTGCCATCTGTGTTTTCTCCCCTAATTGTAATGTGAGCTCCTTGAGAGCAAGGACTGTCTTATTCTTCTCTCTGTGACCCCTACCTCTTAGCACAGTGCTTGGGACATGGTGAGCATTTAATAAATGCTTTCCTGTCCCATTCCATTGGTGAGAACACATATTCCTGGAGCATTGAGATATAGTAACTACTTTGTATAGAGCATAACTACTCAGTTTAAGGAGTATAAAACATATCTTTGCTTCATAATTATTTGATTACATATGCACATAATTTAATATAAATATATATGAGATACACATGCCTGTTTATATATACATACATGAATACATACACACATATATGTATACATATATACACATTCAAATATTCAGATGGATCTATGTGATCTCATTTTCAAAGCTACTTCCAACAATGTATACCTTGACCCAACCTTCTCTGCTCATCCTGTACATCTTGTTCATGTTCCCCCATAAGCTTGTCCCAAGTGTTCACCCAGTTTGCTAAAAGTGCGGGATGTTGACAAATGTTTTAACAATTGATTCTCAAAAAAACCACAAATGGCACACTTCTATTAAGTTATTGTACATTATTAACATTTTCTCCATTGTAACATTTTTCCCATTTTTAAGATATAAATACTCATAGTGAAAATTTATCCATCAGCTCTCATGAACTAGTTCAAGGCAGGTCCAGTACATCCCTAGTTGGAGGTCTTCCTCATTTTCTCCTGATGTCTCAAAGACTCCAGTGGAGCATTCTGGATGATCACCATTCCTCCCTCATCACATGGTCAGCCTATGTCTTCTTCCTAGCATTCATTTCTTTAATGACATCTTTTATTCTTGTTCATCTTGAAAGTTCTTAATTGAAGACATGTTCTAGCTCAGAGCCACTATGTACCTGTTAGCCTCATTTTTACTTCTTCAGAGACTGCTATTTTACAGTTTTTCCTATAATACTTAAAAAATCAGTATAATTTTATTGCATCACAATTAGAGTTATTTAAAAGTAGGATGAGTTGCCTTGAGTAGCAGTGAATTCCCTCTCATCAGAGATCTTCAAGAAGAGACTGGATGACAATTTAAGGATTTATAGAGAAAATTCTTGTTCAGATGTTCAAATCACATGAAGTTCTATTCAGATCACTTCCAGGGTCCTTTCTGATCTTTTAAAACTCTAAAGTTCCATTCTTGGGAGAACCTGTTCTACCACCATTTGCCAACTGAACAGTCTCATGTGACATACCATAGGGCCATGTACCCCCATATCTTAATGCAACAGATATTATAGCAGGGTAGCATTCATCCAGAGGAAAAAGGACATTCCTCATTTCCAAATGAACAAGAACACTTCACTCCAATACAGAGCTGTTCTAAGCATTTTAAAGTGATGGGACAGCATGTAACAGTATCTTCATTTACTGAATATGTATTAGTCTTTAAGTGGTTGTCACAGCCTTTACCTCATTTTTTATTCCAAGGCCAATATTTTCCAAAGTCTTCCTGGACTACCATTTAAGCACCATTGGAAGATTCTAGGTCTCTTCAGACATCTCAGTACTGACTCCCAAATCCAGCCCTCCTCGTTAGTGCAATCAGAAACAAAGCACAAATCGGTATGCTTGTGGGGTCACTAGTATGTCAATTTGGTGCTTATACTTGTGTGATGTGTCCCCCTCTATTTGGAGGGGAGGAAACAAGAATAAAAAAAATCAAACCAATGCTTCACTCACTTGAAGAGAAAAATGATCATCTGAGCTCTGCCGTCAGACTCCAGAATCAGTAAATTATTGGGAAGGAAAAAATATACACTGGCAACATTGCCTGATCCATGTCTCGAGGGCAGAATTGACACTATTCTTCTACCAGACTTAGATAGAGATTTCTGGATGTTCTCATAAATAAAGTGCTAGAGGCCATGTCATCAATGTCCTCCACCTTTTCCTCTATCTGCCTTACTCCTTTGTGTATTACTAGACACTTAATGAAATGGAATGTTTTTCTGCAACTTCAGGGAATGTAAAAGGTGCGGTGACAGAAACGACAGCAGCCACTGCTTTACAGACTGTGACAGGAGGGTCTTCGATGCATCTGAAGGATAGCAAGGATCTGCATCCCGTGAGCAGTGGTTTCCCAGGGACCTACAGCAGGGTAGAAATCTGACAAATCCATGCTTTCAGGCAGAGAGCTTCTTATGGTAACATGAAAATGAATCATTTGCAAAGAATAAGGGAGAGAATCAGTCCAGGGGCTGTCCTCTCCCCACTTTGGGAGGAGGGAAAATTATATTCTCACAAAGAGGTCAAGTCAGAAAGGAAAGTAATGTCTGCCATAAATCCTAGAACACTGTCCAGGAAGGGAGATGACCAGAGAGGGGGGAAGCTAAAGAGCTGGGGACCATCCTTTTTTAAGACAGCTAAGAACTATGGAAAGCAGCCCTACTAGAAGGATTGCTGTTCTCCACTTGAGCTATCAAACTCCCGTGAGGATGTGGTTATGAACCACATCTTTAGTACCACCAGTGGTATTGTTATGGACCAAAGCATCCTGCTTAGTGCACCTAATGCTCCAAGTGCCGAGTGCCCCACTTTCTTAACGATGCTCTTGGAAAACTTCTCATTTGATACACCTGCCTCTGGATTATACACCTCGTTCAAAAAGACCAAGTGGGGACACAGTAATGATGATTAACGTTGAATGTTAATTAACCCTGTGAGTGTTCATGATATTCCTTCTCTCCCTTTTCCTTCTTTTCCCCCCCAAACTATGCAAAATAAAAAAAAATAGCATATATACCATCTCTAGGTGTAGGCATTTTCTCTGGCTGTTCCTCAGGCCTAAAAAGCTCTCTCTCCTCAGTTCTACCTTAGGTCAGGCCAGCCCCAGTTTCTTTTTTAATTCAAATGAAAATTCTATCTTTTACTGGCAGCTTTTCCCCACCCCTTTTAATTACAGTGCCTTTGATACGTTAATGATTTCCTATTTATCTGGTATATAGCTTACTTTGTGTGTGTGTGTGTGTGTGTGTGTGTGTGTGTGTGTGTGTGTATTCGTTTGCATGTTGTCTCCTCTATTTGACTGAAAGCTTCTCCAGGGCACAGAATGTCCTTTGTATCTTTTTGTATCCCCTGAGTTTAGCACAGCGTCTGCCAGTATAGTGGGTGTTCAATGGTTGTTGATTGACGGATAAATTTCACTACTACCATCCAAGTGGAAAGTTTCAAGCAAGCATTGTTTTATTTGGGACTAGGGGAAACATTTGGTCAAGACAATATCCACAATTCTGAGAAGAAGAAAAGAAGCACGGTTTTTCTTTTCCAGGCTCTCCTTTTATCTCTGTTCTTTCTGCTGTCTCTATTTTCCCCTTTCTCCTCCTAATACAGTGCCATTGGATACAAATCAGACATACTTATCCTGACCCCCGGAATTCATTTTCTGATAACTAGTTGCAGTGGGCCAGCTTGCATACCATGTTTGGGTGAGCTAACCTGAGTTACACCTTCAGTTCCTCCTTAAAGATTTCTAGACTTTTTCAGCCCATAAAAAATAGTAACTGCCTCTCTTTTAAAGCCATCCCTAATTCTAATTAAACCCAGTCTTTTTGGATATAAAGAACTTGTATATCCTGTATAACTCATGGCATAAAATGCATAGCCAAAGCCTCCACTCTGCCCTTTAAGTTTTGCTCTTAGAGTTAAGCAAGGATCTGAGGAAGAAAAGACTCCCTGTCACAAGGTAGGATAGCCTTCTACAGTAAGGGCCATTTCCCTAGGCTTTTCTCTTTGCCTTGCTTTTCTCTGTCATCAGCACAGTGCATAACTAATATTCACTATATCAGTTATTCAGCTCATTCTCTTGCTCTTCTGTACCAGATATGTGGTAGTCAGTTGATGTTATAACACATTCAATGACTACTTACTTTAAAATACAGGAAATATTTGACCATGAAACATCAGCACACTGTACATTTATCTAATTGTGATAAATGAAGACCATCCATAACCACAAATGAACCCTGTCCAGGAGATCTATAGGACATACACACACACACACACACACACACACACACACACACACACACACACACATAGAGGCTGACGCACTTCTCCACAAGGAGATATGTTTCTGGCCCCTTGCAGTCACTCTGGTTCAAAAATGAAAGAAAAGCAAACTCCAGAAAAGTGTGGCTACTCTGATAAGATCTCCTTGTAACCATCAAGAATATGAATCACAATTGAAAGAGCAAGTGAAACATTATTGGCCAATATTATTACAATGTTGTATAGGAAGAGTCCCAAATTAGCAAGGGAATACAACTAGAAGTCTTCAAAGAATCATTTGTTTCTCTTTGAAGATCAAGAATCCCTTTGGTGATATTCTGGTGCTTTCCTTCCCAGCCAGTGAAAGATTAAGTTTGTATTCAAATTCACTGAATATATAAACTTACTATGAATCATAGTATAATACATTACTAGTAGACCACTGTGTAAACCACCCTTTCCTTATTTTTCTTGAGAATTAGATGGTACGTAGTCAAAGAATCACAGAACCGTAAAAATGGAAGGGACCTCGGAGGCCGTGTCTAATTCATCCTATACTCTTCTCTATAACACAAACCTTCTCTATAACATTTCTAATAAATGCTGTGAAGTCAGTCAATAGCCATTTGTTAAGCATCTACTATGTGCCTGGTACTATGATAAGAACTGGAGTTATAAAGAAGGGCAAAAGCCATTCTCTAATGAGAAGGAACTCGCTAAATTCTAAGTCAGTCCATTCTATTTTTGAATAGCTCTAATTATTAGGAAATTTTTCGTTAGAGTAAGCCTAAATTTGCATCTTTTCAACTTCCCATTATTGTTCCTACCTTTAATGTTTAGAGGGCAAATAGACCAAATCCACTAGACTCCCATCTTCCAGCTGTTCCAAATAGCTACCACGCGTCCCACTCACAAATACAGACAACATTGTGAGTTTTTTCAACTAGTCCTCATAGGGCCTATTCGAGGCCCTTCACTATCCTGGTTATGATTTTTTAGATGCTCTCTACCTTATCAATATCCTTCTTAAAATGGAGTGAGCAGAATGAAACACAATACATAAGATATGATCTCATCAAGGGAGAGTCTAGAAGATCTGTCCTGCCTCCTTAGACCTAGATACTATGCCGCTCCGAATATAGCTTTCTTTAATTTTTGTTTGTTTGTTAAATGCACAAGGTTTTCAGTGATCATGTGGTATGTACTGGGTAAGAGGCAACTTCTTTCTTATCCTCTCCATCAGCCTGGTGCCTAGAACCCACCACCCAAGCACAATCTCCTAGAAAGCACAAATACGCTTAGTTTTAAGGTTTAAAATAGTATTAGAGCAAGGAACCATGTTTAGAATTGAGTTAATAAATGTGTATTAAGCACCTACTACTATTGTGCTAAGTGCTAGGAATATAAATATGGGGGGGGGGGGGGGAGAGGGAGACAGTCCCTGCCCATAAGGAGCTTACAGTCAAATATAGGAGTTTATAATCTTAATGGAATTTCAATTCTCCCCTGGAACTACCTAATATGTATTTATCAAAAAATAACCTGGGGAAAGAAACAAAACTATTGCATAACCCAAAAAAGATCTGTTCATTGGAAGAGTTCCTTCTTTCCTTCCTAGGGACTACAGGGAGGTAGAGAATCTGGAACTAAAAAATACATACTAGATGTTGTGGGTCAGATAAAACCTTGACTTCAAGGAGCTTATAATCTAATGTGGGAAATAAGCTAGGTGGCTCAGGGGATAGAGTGCCAGCCATGGAAGACTTGAGTTCAACTCCAAATTCAGGCGCTTACTAGCTGGGTGACCCTGAGCAAGTCACTTCACCCTGTTTGCTTCAGCTTCCTTGTCCATAAAATGAGCTGGAGAAGGAAATGGCAAAGCACTGCAGTATCTGACAAGAAAACCCTCAAATAGGGTCACAAAGAGTCGGATATGACTGAAACAGTTAAACGATAACAACATACTATCATGTCTCTATAATATGGATATAAATAGTTGTGATGTAAGATAGAATTGACAAATGAATGAGTGCAAACTAGTAGGAATAAATGCATGCATGGATGAACTAATTAAAATATTTACTAAGCATTTACTATGTTCCAAGTACTTTGCAAAGAGCTATGAGTGCAAATATAAAAGCAAAGGGAGCCCCTGCCATCAAGGAAGGGTGCAGCCAGGTGATCTAGTGGATGGAATATTATTTCCCCATTAGAATATGAGCCCCTCAAGGGCAGATACTGCCTTTTTGCATTCCTTTGTGTCCCTAGGACTAGCAGCATACCTCTGGTATATACCACATGTCTAATAAATGCTTATTAATGATTAATTGGGCAGAGGGCAGCTAGGTGGCATAGTGGATAGAATGCCAGGCCAAGAGTCAGGAAGATTTGTCTTCCTGAGGTTAAATCTAGCCTCAGACATTTACTGGCTGTGTGACCCTGGAGAAGTCACTTAATCCTGTTTGTCTCAGTTTCTTCATCTATAAAATGAGCTGGAGAGGGACCTATAATCATTATAATATTTTACATACGTAAAAGATCACATATAATCCTTACCATAATCTCCTATGAGCCTCTAAGGCCCTTCCAACTCTAAATCTATGTTCTTATGATCACATGAAGTAGGCAGCAGAAATATTATCACCATTTTACTAAGGAGGTTGAAGCTCAGAGAGGTTAAATGACCAAGGTCATAAATATAACAAATAACGAAACTAGGCCCAAGGAACCTGATAAAATTAGATCTTAAAATCCAATTCTTTTAAAATTATCAGCAATTTTTCAGCTTTCCATGATGATTCAGTGGAAGACAAGACCATTTTCAGTGGGGAAACTAAGAGAAACTTCATGGAAGCAGTGGTTAAGGAGCTGACCTTTGAAATGATAAGTAAAATGTCATCAGAGATGGAAGACAGAGGGCATCATGATGGGGAGAGAACAGTGTAAGCAAAGACACAAAGACAGGAGAGTACTGGACACGTTTAGAATAATCAGTTTGTTGGGAGTGTTTTGTTTTATTTTAAATGATAACTTTTTATTTTAAGCCATATTTAAAAATTTTTGAGTTCCAGATTCTCTACCTCCCCTAGTCCCTTGCCCCACTCACTGGGAAGGCAAGTAATATGACATAAGGTATACATGTGAAGTCATGCAAAATACATTTCCATATTAGCTATGTCGCAAAAAATAAAAAAGCAAGAAAAATAAATGGAAAAGTGTGCCTCAATCTACACTCAGAATTCATCAGTTGTCTCTTGAGAGGGATAGCATTTTTCATTATGAGTCTTTTGGAATTGTCTTGGATCATTGTATTGATTAGAATAACTAAGTCTTTTACAATTCACCATTGTTACAATATTGCTATTACTATGTACAATATTCTCTTAGTTCTGCTCACTTCATTTTGCATCAGTTCATAGAAGTCTTTCCATGCTTTTCTGAAACCACCCCCCTTGTCATTTCTTACAGCACAATGAGTAGAACAACCAATTTGACTGAAATATTTGTCAGTTCTAGAGCTATAAGAGTCTTCAAAGTTCACCAACCCTTTTTTCATGAGGCCTCAGTAACTTGCCCTTGGACAGAGGTGGGATTTAAACCCAGGTCCTGATTCCAGCATCATCATGCTTTCCATTATTCCAGTCCTTCACCCATCCTCCACAGAGAGTTTGCAAAGGTAAAGAGTGAGGAATAAGACTCAGAATGTAGACTGGACCCAGATTTTGAAAGGCTTGAATGTCCATAAGAAAGTAATTTGGATTTTATTCAAAAGGCAGTGGAATTATGTTGAAACAAGGGAAATGAGTGACATGTCAGAAATGTCAAATGAACTTATCTGCAAATGAACTAGAGGGTGGAGCTGTTCCTCAGACTGGAAATAATTAAGTGAATAACCCAAGGCTAACCATACAAAGCAAGAGGCTTATAGTAAGTGTTTACTTAACTAGTCAGTCAGTTAGCATTGATTAAGTAGCTCTTGGACACTGTGTTAAGGGTAGGAGATTACAAATATAAGCCAAAAGATACAAGAAAAACACTAGTCCTGCCTTCAAGGAGCTTACATCTTAAGGGAGCTAGAATGATCTAGGGTGGTGAAACCTCAGGTGTTAAGGGAAGTACCTCAACACTCACAGCTGAGGCCTGGTATCCAAGTTAGGAAAGTCAAATGCAAAGTGAGGAGACGGAAAGGAAACAAAGATTTGGAAACAGGAAGAGGCAGTATTGAAATAGAGGGAAAGAAATAGGAGCTATAGGTCTTCTAAGCTCTACTTCAACTCTAGTTAAACTTAAGTAATGATCAGAAAACTCTACTCTGAGAACTTGTCCATTTTTTTTGTGGAATAGGATTTTTTTTTCCAGGAGGAAGCAGTAAGATGTTTGATTTTCTTTAGGTCCCTGGTAAAATGTATTATTAAAAAAGAAGAAAAACCCTCTAATTTAGATGCAAGTTATCAAACAGGAAAAGACAAATCACAGTTAAGATAGATAGGGACGAGTCCCAAACCTAGGGGATGACAGCAGCATCAGGCTAGCCAGTCCCAGAACCTGGGAAAGGCTCAAATATTGAGTGAGAACAGTACTGTACCACTTTCAATTTAAAAAGTGCTTTTCTTAGAGTATTCTGTGAGACAGATAGGCATGTATTATTATCTCCATTTTACTGACTGGAAAGAGGCTCAGAGAGGCTGATTGACTTGCCTAACAACCTCACAATCAGGAGTAGAACTAAGAGGGACAACAAGTCCCACTGTTCTTTTCACTAGACCATGATGTCAATTGGAAAGGTTAGAGTTGGGCCAATTGGATATAATCCTTTTTTTTCCCCCACTTGAACCATCCCTCACAGTTGCACTAGGCCTATCTTTCATTTCTTTTCTCAGCAATAAATATTTGAAAACTCAGACAACCTGAACTCTGAATGCTGTTAGGCCATTATTCCTGGATCGGCTTTAGTCAGTGCAACATCTGGAGTTACAGACCCTTTAAATATACATGTGTGCACACACATGCATATGCACACACACACATGCACACACACAATTTACATATGTAAGTAAAGGGGAGGGGGTAGGGTCAGTCAGGGTAGTTTGCTTAATAGATGTGTTACAAATCTACTTATAATAGGGTCCCCTGTGTTCCAGTAGAAATATTTCTGGAGTTCTCCAGGCACCCACAACAGTTGCAGGGTGTACATTTAATATGTTTTAGCTTTACTGCCTGAAGATAGAATCAGGGACATCTACCTGCACATGAGAGTGCTTCGGCGCTTACATTTGCAGAACCTTAATGTATGTATCAGTAATGAAAATCTTAATTAAGAAAGCTGCATCATTGTCCATGAACACTCATTTTTCTCCCCCTGCAAAGCCCTTTGTGTATTGCGGCATATACCTGGTCCAGACAGACAGAGCCCTGGAAGAGCTTGTCTGGCAGATCTTTTCCTGATTATTAACAGCTAGCGAATGACAAAGTCTCGCTCTCCTTTTGTCTTGATGCAGGGGCTCAGAACAGCAGAGCACACAATGTACTGTAGGGTTTGTTTGTGTGTGGCGTGTTTTTTTTTTTAAACTTGCTTTTATTACACTGGTGAGTTTAAAAATCCGACAGTGTTGATCAGAACTAATTTAGGTAACTTAGAGTTGCCAAAACATAAGCAGATGCATATTTACACATACACTCTCAGAGAAATGTAATTTTCCATATAGAAACAATGAACAAACATAGGAGGGCCCAATTTTTATCAGCCCACCTGTGTTTATAGTATTCTCCCCCAAAAAACACTTGAGGGTATGCAGTCTACCCCATTTGTCTGTTCTAAATAATGACTTATGCTCAAGTGCCAATTTGCACATGGTGCTTTGTCATTTGTGTAGAGGGTGATCTGCTTTGGATACAGAATGACTATATGCAAACAACTCAATGTACCCATAAAAATTGGGGGGACTAATTAAAGTCTTTTGAAAAATTTGGCCCTTGTTTTGTTTGCAAAACAATCCCACAGTTCTTATATTAAAAAATTGTGTTCAATACACAAAAGTTAGTCTATTTCAAATTTTTCTGCTTCCAAAAGCCTTTCAAACCTTCACACTTTACCATCCCATGAGCCTGGATAGCGAATCACCTGAATAGTGAACACCATGATTCTACAGAGACAGAGAGACAGAGAGAGAGACAGAAAGAGAGACAGAGAGAGAGACTGAGAGTATTGTCAACCTGAAAGTTTGGTTAAAGGAGGCAGACGGGCTAGGTGATATACATTTATATCCTTTGTTACCTTAAAGCTTAGCGAATACATGCTGCACAGAGACTTCTGGCTCCTAAATTCTGACTGCCTGATACAAGAATGGCAAAGTTGTTTTATTTGTTTTAGGACAATCCCAGGATGTTTATGTCCCTCAGATTTATGGTTTCCATGTGTTTTTTTATCCATATCATGAGAAAGGAAATTTCTTAGTTGTAAATGGATTGACAAGACAATTGACAAAGTAGGATCTGTTGGAATTCACTATCTCAGGATGTCTGTATTTCCACATACCCCCATGGATAATGCCCCCCAAATAAGAGAAATTCCATTATTGTGAATTTCCAGGCATCCTGTCATAAACAGGAAGGAATATCCACTTTCAACCATGGCCTTTCAAGTTACAGACACAGGAAAGGACATTTTTAAAGCAGAGAAAAGCAGTCTGATTGATTGGCTCTTATTGAGGTCCAAAAAAATTATATTTAATGATTATCAGTATATGTATGTGTATATATATATATGTATACACATACATACACACACATATAACTGTGTACCATAAGCACTTAGCATTAAGTTTTTATGAGATACTTAGTTATATTCTGGAGGGAACTCATAAATTAATTTCAGCTCTTATTGGCCTTGTAACATTTTCTCAAAGACTAGGGGAGTTCACACTAAAAGCAGTATGCATTGGTTCCTCTCTGCTAGTAAATGCACAGAGTTCTCTGAATGCATACATTCTGTAATGTCTGAAGGCAGGCCTCCATACTACCTCTGATAAAAAGCAGGAAGAAGGTTTTATTTATTAGTTTTGGTTTCAGAAGTTCACATATTATAAGGACATTAGTTCATTTGTTTGTGAAACACCATTATGAGCTAAGTAAGGGTCTGTTCCCTGACCACCTGTGCCAGCAGAAAAACTGTATCGATCTTGGTTCTCTGTGTCATAAAGGACATTGTGGAGCTGAAATTGTATTGGGTACCTTCTTTTTGAAAAGCATGGCTGTTCTAAAAACTCAGTTGTACAAATTGCTTTTTTTTTTAACTCTAGGAATAATTTATCCAAAACAATCAGAAGAGACTGGTTTTACGAAGTCTTACATTGGTGTAAAGGTGGGACTGGGGATGGAATGCTGTAATTCAGAGACTAACTTTCCTGAAAGATCTATGATTTAAGAAACATCATGTTCCTGTTTCTCATGATATCTGAGACAATAGTGAAGCCAATGATCTGAATACTATAGAACTGTTCCTTGATCAATGTCACAGAGCACCTTTAAACATACACATGCACACGCAAGCAAACATAGTGTGGCTTTAGTTATTTTGGATATTGAGGGTTTTCTTTTTTAATTATGGTAAGCTCTGGCCCTCTCTAATGCTAGAAAGCGTTCAGTCACTAGCAATAACTAGTGACCGGTTAGTTTTGGGGTTTTATCTTTTTTTCCGAAATAATTGATAAAGATTAAGCTTTTAAAAAGGTCCTAATTCTTTTCCAAATTTTAAAGACCTTTTCTATGATGGGTTTCTTGAATTTATCTCTTTTCCCTCAAACAAGTCCCCTATTATCAGGAGTGCTCTGAAGCTAGCTCAAACCAACTCCCAGGAGTCAGTTATCAAATTTATAGTATGAGCATTGACATCTTGGAAATCTGCAAATGCTCCAAATGAGGGCTGGACTTAGTATTTTGTTAATATCTAGACCTGGAAAAGTGATGGGGAAAACATTAACCACACAGATTAAATTAAATATTGTAGGGAGTAATTCTTCCACACCTCAGAGTTGCTTGTTAAACATTCACCAATATACCCTTGCTTTCTCTCTCTCTCTCTCTCTCTCTCTCTCTCTCTCTCTCTCTCTCTCCCCCTCCCTCTCTTTCTTTCCCTCTTACTCATCCTCCCTCTGTCCTTCCTTCCTTCCTTCCCTCCTCCTCCCTCTCTCTCTGACTCCCTCCCTCCTTGACTATACTCACCTGAGTATGAGAGAATAGGTGTGTTTGTTCTTTTCTTGGGGAGGGGGGAGAGCTCAGAATTATTATAAATTGTCTCTTCTCCTGAACTGTAAACTTTCCTTAGCTTTTTTGCACTTGGGTCAGAGGACTCTAAATTGACCCAGCACCTACTGCTTAGTTCTACATAGTTGGAGCTCTGCTCCAGAATCACCTGACTTCTGATCTCCAGCTATTCAAACTATATTTCCCTGTAAAATGTGCAAACAAATGGGGCAATTGTTGGAACTTAAGAGGCTTTGAGACTGGAATGTTAGACAGATGAATGTAATTTCTTATTCCCCTTTCTTGATGAAGAAAAAACATTGGCCATTCGCTTACAACTGAAGGCTGATCAGGCTCATTTTTTAAATGGATAGGTCTGTCTGTTTTGGTGGTACTCAGATGTTGCTTCTCTGACTGTATCAGTCATGTGGTTTTCTCATTCATGTGCCAGATAGTATGGGTTGTACCAACTGCAGCAGCACAGACAAACTGAAAAGTCAGGCAGGTTTAGTATTGCCACAGAAGTCCTGCAGAACAGGAGTGAGAAGTACTGAGAGCCTACCACAGGGATGTTCTTCAGATCAAATCTGGGCCGTCTTCTCTTTCCCATACATATAAACACATCACTGGGGATCAAACAAGCCAAAGGCATGCACCCCTGAACCTTTGCAAAATCACATTTGCTCAAGTGCTTAATAAGAAAAGTAATGGACAGGGTGCTGTTTTTAAAAGCATACAACTTCCTTATTTCAAAACCAAATATCCTTAAATATGGCAACGGCATTAGTCTATATGCAAGACTTTGTACATGACAAGGTTTATGTTTTGAAACAAACATGTTTTTGAGTTTTATCCAGATACAAAAAAAGCATCTGAAAAATTTAACAGCTGAAAAACACTTTCTCCTTGCTGGGAAAACTCAAACCTTGCTTAACGGGGCTTTATGCAAGTTAGGGGGGGAAAAAATCACTTCTGTGCTGAGAACTACTATGAGAAATCTCAGCATGAAAGGTTGTTGGGATTTTTTTCTTTACAGAGCTGCAACTTGATCATTGGTTTGTATAGAATGATGCCACAGTCTGCTCGTGCTCTGGAGTGAATAGGGATGATCTGATTTCAAAGGAAACTCCAATGAATGTTGGGGGGGGGGAACAACTAGAGCTCCTTAAAATTATGGTACAGTATCTGAAAGTTGAAGGCACCATTGCCCCATCAAGGTATAGAAGTCTTTGGAAACTCAGACAGCCATTTGGAAACTGAAACACCTACCAGTATTTCTTTTATTATCATCTCTCCCTGTGTCTTCCTTTAGCCCAGAATATCTCATGAGGGAAGTGTTGCTCCCTTATGTTGTCATGGACCTTGTTTCCTATTTGTTTCAGGGCTTCAATAAATGGTCTGTTACCTGCCACTGTGACCCGCATATGTTTGCTGTGCAGTTGTTCAAATCAAAACAAATTATGTGACCGTATTTCCAGAAAACTGAAATGTTTTCAAGATGGCAGGGTATTAGAAACACAAATAGACACGTCCATGTAATTGTATGTTTATACCGGACACATATGTTCAGGCAACAGAAAAGAAAAAGCTAGAGGACACAAATATGGAAATACAGCCTGTTTGAACATGTACCGCTCATACACCCAGCAGTGTACATATGCAGGAGTGACTTTATAAACATACACAGACACACACATTTCTTTTGTGTTCTCCTGGGGCATGAATTAATCTTACAGCAACATACCGGCTACTTTTAGAGCATATGGTTCGGGTAATGGAAGCCCAAATAGGAACATGGTAGGGCGACTGGATGGAGGAAGAAAGAGACAACAGCAACATGCCACCATCATTTCCTCAGAGAATTTGATGAAGATAAGCCCTTCCTTGGAGAAAGACTTACATCTTTCAAGACCTACTCAGGAAATTTTTTCAGCACCTTCTGTGCTCCAAATTGAGGCAGTTTGCATCATTTTCAGTATAACTGAGTAACAGGCTGGCAAATTCCCTGCTTTTCTATTCACTGACATCCAAAATAGAACTCACAAAAACTCCCTCCTCCACCCCTATCCATCTACCCCCCCCAAAAAAACACCCCACTGTGGGCCCCCCAGGGAGGAACAGACCAAAAAAACCAGCAAATAGAGCCAGCCTTGAAAGATGAATTCCCAGCTGTAACTGTAGCACTTTGCTCCGTACTGTGAGCCTGCTAGAGCTGGCACATTTTTAATAATACAGATGCATAAATGCAGCCGTCTAGAAGTAGAACTGTTGCAACATCCCCTTTTCTGTGCTTTGACTCCCTAGTGTCTACAGGATGTCTTACAGGTTTGGCCTGCTCATGCACAGAATGAAAGAATTGATTTCCCACCCTTCTGTTCTTGCCTTATTGGAACCTTTCATTATTATGGATCCCTCCAATATTTGTATGACGTTGTTTTTATCAGACTTGCCTTTTCACTGATCAAAATTCACCACTTCTTCTCAGTTTCCATGTGTCACTCTCACCTATGTACACACACATATACATGCACACACATTCATAAATACTCAAAACTTCAAAGTGAAAGTTATGAGTATATTTTGCTTTAGATTCTCTAAAGAGCGATCACATTTGTTGATATTGGGTTCTTTTAAGGTGAACATAAAAGTTTATCAACCTAACAGGTAAACATTGGTCAAAGCCAGGCTGGATATTAACCTTTATAGACAATGAAAAATGCATTTTTAAAAGGGCACCTTCCCTTTTTGAGTACCCTCTTTTTGCATCTAAAATTATTTCCCAGAATCAAATTTAATAAATGAATAATACTGACCTTGATTGTGTGGCATACAAGGGGAAAAAATTTAATTAAAGGTCAGGTGAATCTGACAAACTAGAGGCAAAGGGTTGCTGTTCTCAAAGCTATCCATAAACTTGGTATAGAGAGCAAACGTATTGAAAAAGACAGTAAAGCTGCCATGTTTCAAAATGAAGCCTTTGGTAAGATACCAGTCTCTGCATTGTTCAACTTTCCCTGAAAATTTTGTTATGTTAGAAGTGTAATAGAAATCAATTGACTATGCCCAGGAACAGACCCAATTTGTTTTAGCACCTTCTCTCCTCTTCTTGGTCTGTGCCCTGCTCTTCCATTTCTGTCAATTTTCCTACCTCTTCTTCTACCTCCAGTTATCCAGATTCCCTTCACCCAGGCCTGTTTCCTCAGTCACATCAGATATTGCAAAGTTTTCTAGTCACTGGAGGCATCAAAGGGACTCGGCAACCAGAGTGCCAGAATCTGGAAAACCAGACTTCAGATCAGTCCTGATACTTTTACTGACTGTGTGACCCTAAGGAAGTACTCTAACCTCTCCCAGCTAGCAGGTAGAAACATTGTCATGATGCACTGGGGTGCTTATCTTTGTCTCATTTGGATTCTGTTTATCTGTTTACTTTACTTTATCTCCCTATATTAAATTGTAAGCTTTTTTCAGAGTAAGTGCTGCTTATCTTTGTATGTTCCCCCACCCCACCCCTGTGTAGCACAGCATTACAAATGCTGACTGGATGTTTGGGAAGAGGAAGAGAAAAGAATGGAGAGAGGAAGGAAAGAAAGGCGGGACAAGGGGATGGAAGAAGGAAGACTTGGAAAAGGGACCTATCCTCTGATAGGACTAATTGATAAATTAATTTGTGCTGGAGGTGCTAATGGGTGATAACAGCATAATACTTGCACACATTTATGATATATACTGCCTCCCAGGCTACTTATGAGGAAAAGTTTCTTTTTTTTAATTTTTGGAACTTAAATAATAAGAAAAGAAAAAGAAGCATTTTATAAACGTAAATACAAAATAAGAAAAGGAAAAAAAGCATTGCCATGTGCACAGCAGAACGTAAGAAAGAATTTAAAATATACAACAATAAATTTCCATTTGAAGAAAGACTATATAATAAACATTACATATTATATTCAATGTTATCCATCTTTTTTTGCTTCTTTGTAAGTTTTCTTTTGCTCTTTGCCAGGCACTTTTTACTTTGTTCTTTTTTCTCCCTTCCCCTTCCCCCAAAAAGGCTACAATTAAGCAAGAAGTTATAGATAGATATAGATATAGGTATATAAACATATATATGCATATACAAACACATGCCTATTATGCACACACATATATATATATACACACCAACATATATATACATATACACATATATACACTTACCTAAATATACATATACTTAGATTTCCATAATCATACTCATAGACGTACATTCATATGCATCTATATAAGACTGTACTGCGCTTGTTTGTCCTGCTTCTGAGAGTGAATGACATCTTCAGTCATATGTCTAAGTCTCTACATATTATCCTAAGTCCACCAACTCATCACTTCTTACATTATAGCAATATTCCAGCCTTATACTGTCTAGTTATTTTAAATAATCTACTCTAAAACAATATTGATTAATATAGATGATATATAGTATAGTTTCCTTGTTTTCCCTTTTGATTAAATCTGTTTTAGCTTTAAATTTGCCTGAGATCATGATGACTACCCCTGCTTTTTTTCCCCTAATAAATTCTATTCCTGATCTTTATTTTATGTTTGTATCTTATTCCTATTTCTCCTGACTCCTTTATGTCCAGCAGCTACCTTGCTCTATTACTTAACCTACCCCCCAAACTCCTCCCTTAATCCTCTTTCCTCTTTTTATCTCTACATCCAAAGTTTCAAAGTACTTAATATATGAGCTATTATTATTATTGCTCATTTGACATAATATATTTGTGCCATTGTTATTCATAATAATCAGAACTCACATTTTAATGTCATTTTGCTATTTACAAATTTCTTTTTTCATAACAAACCTAGGTATAAATTCTGTTACATTTGTTAATAAAGTCATCATTTTATAGTCATACCTCATCTATGGGTGTGCATATGTTTGCATGTGTGAATGGAAAGAGGGAGAATGAGAGGGAGGGAGAGAAGCTTCTCATTCATTTAATATTGTCAGACAGTGAAGTGTTACACATAAGTAAACTTTTTAGATAATTGAAGTTTACCTCTTCAGGTGACAGTGGTTGCTTTACTTTAACCAGTTTATATGGAAATATCTCTAAAATATTTTAGTCATTGAGTCAATCAGCAAGCATTATTAAGTGCCTACTGTGTGCTTGGCCCCAGGAAAAGCAAATAATTAACCACCCAGTCCCTACTTTCTAGAAGCCCCCAGCCTAATGCGGGCTAGAGCATGTAAACCATGTGAAAACAAGATATATGCAGGACAGACCGAAACTCAATCTCTGAGGGACATCACTACAATTAAGGAGGATTGAGAAGAACTTCTTGCAGAAAGTGGTTTTAACCAGAAGGTGGAAGTACGGAGGGAAAGACTTCCTCCTGCCTCATCAAACAAAGGATATTTAATATTTGTCTCTTTATCAGTGATTTGAGGTAAAAATACATAAACATCATGTACCATCCTTTGTAATCATTATGTGATGCTCTTGTGGCCTCTGGAGACACGTAGAGCAATTTGTCCCTGTGTGAAATAGGCCTAGAATTCTGTGCTGAATTCCTGCATCTTCCCTTCACGGCTTCTCTGTCTCTTCTTTTTAACACCAGTGTCTTGGTTATCATTTTGTTGTTTAAAAAAATACATCTTTTGATTTTGTTTTTTCATTTCATCTTAGTCGCTGGGAGGGAACCCTCTCCCCTTGTTGAACCCTCCTTTGTGGAAAGAAAGCCGATTAAGCCAAATACTTGAGTCAATGATTGCATTTCCCGTGTTTCTAGAATTCTTCCCTATCCGTTCCCTGCTCCTCTCTCTACCACAAGAAGGGAGCTGTGTTTCATTTTGTCAGTTTTTCCATTACTCAATACCTTTTAGTGATCTCTTTGTTACAATTGTTGCTGTCATTGTGAATCTTGTTCTTTTGGCTCTGATTCCTTCCCTGCATCTGTTCATAGACACCTTCCCACGTTGTTTCAGAATTCCTCAATTTGATCATTTCTGTACTGTACATTAAGTCCCATTTTGCTCATATATGCTTATATTTTTTCTAGCCATTTTTCAATTAATGGGCACTGACGTTGCTTCGTGTTCTTTGTTGCCACAAAAGACAGCAGCTGTGAAAATGTTAGTACGTGTGAGATTTTATTTCTGCCTTTGACCTCTCTAGGACAGAAGGTACAAACAGTTTGATCACTTTTCTTACTCCACTCTGAATTGACATACAGGATAGGTGGACCGATTCACGACTCTACTGCCGGTGCATTGTTGTTCAGCTATCATTTCTTGCTGTTTGGCTATCATTTCTTCTTGTCAGCGTGTTTATCCCTAGCAGCCTCCTCTGATGTATGGCTTCTACATAACGGAGAACAGAAAACCAGGCTTGTTAGAATTGAGTGTAAACAAAATGTCCTCAGAGTGAGAACTGGAGAGACTCTACCATCAATAAAGCGTATTGACTTTGTGAGGTCCAACTGAGCTGCTCAGAAGCCTTTTATTTTTAATATTATTTTATTTTTCTCTTGCTCTTGATTGTATCCTGTTTACTAGTTATGAGATGTCCAAATAAGTAAGGTGTTATTGCAGATCAACAGCTGAAAGGGGCCTTAGAGTTCATGAAGCCTGCCCCTCTTAGTTTATAAATTAGTAAACTGAGTTCTAGGAAAATTATGTCAAGCTCACATGGGTAATGAGCATCAGACATAGGAGTTAAACTAAGGCCCTCCAACCCCAGAGTCAGCCGTCACTTTTTCCAAAGCACAAAACTGCTTCTTGGACAAACAAAAGTTGTGATTTTCAGATATTCAAACCATTTTTTCTGTGTGGTTTGTGAGAAGGATCTCATTCTTGTGTATTTCATTTTTCAGTCATCTCCGAGTCTTCGTGACCCCAAAAGCGCTTTCTTTGCAAAGATATTGGAGAAATATTGGCAAAGATATTTGTAATCGGACAAAGATATTGCCATTTCCTTCTCCAACTTATTTTACAAATCAGGAAACTGAAGCAAACTATCTTAAGTGACGTGCCAAGGGTCACATAGTAGTAGTAAGAGTCTAAGGACAAATTTGAATTGGGGAGGATGAGTCTTATTGACTTCAGACCTGGTACTGTATCCATTGTGCCACCTAGCTGCCCCTGTTCTTATGTACAGAGGCACTTTTTTTCTGAGCCTAAAAAAAGTGAGAAAATAAATCCTGACTACAAATGATCATCGAGTTAATAGTTCACCTGAAACCAAATACTCCCACTCCCCCCTTAGAAGAGAAATATGATTTATTTTTGTGAATTTCTTAATTTAAAGTTTACTTGAAAAGCACTGTTATTTAGAAGTCTCCTGTGGTGCTATAAAAATGTGAAAGATAGTATTTGCCGTGTGTGTTTGTGTGTGTGTGACTGTGTGTGTGAGTGAGTGTGTGTGTGGAAAGAACAACAGACTAAAACATAGAAATAGAAGAGGGAGAGGAGGAGAGACACAGAAAGGGAGACAGACAGAAAGAGAAAATGACAGAGAGAGACAGGGAGAGGGAGAGGGAGAGAGATGTATACACTATCCTTATAGGTGCTCTATACCACAGCTAAGGAAGTTGGGGAATCACTAGATATTCTGGGAACCAGCTGTGCCTATGCATTATAGTCAATCTCAAGGTTCCAATTGGACATAGTGGATTTGTTGGTCCATGTGCTGCCTTACAAGTTGTACTTGCCGGTTTGTTTTTGTGTGTGTGCATATAAGTTGTATAAGTGTGTGTGTATACATACACATTTTCACCATTCCATTTTCACCATAAGTTATATCATTTAACATTTTCAGTGCATATATTGTTGTAAAAAAAAAGATACTTTATAGTAGATCCTCAGCATTTGTAATGGTAGTGGTCTAGAAGCACAGGAATTGGAAAAAGCCTGAGAATGTGGTTTGGTGCCATATAGATATGGATATAGAAATAGCTCTAGATACAGATGATTGATCCCCATACCTGTCCCTTCATCCTCAACCTCTGACTTCTTTTATTTTTTCTTCTTTCCAGAGGAGTATATGATTATTAGATAGGGAAAATAGAGGGTCTTGAATAGGCTAGACTGAACTAACCTACACTGGGGAAGAGTAAGCTGAATTCAAAAAAGCTGGGGTTTGCAGTTTTCTAAACCACTCTAAATATTTTATTCATACATTCAATAAAAATTATTGCAGTCCTACTGGGTACAAGGTCAGGTGCATAATTTTGAAATCAATAAACAATGACAGTTGTCAGTGACATGCTGGATACCATAAAAACTATAGACAAAACTGAAGAGTGGGCAAAATTTGCCCTTCTCTGCATTTATGAACCCGTTTCTTTTCTCCTGCCTCTGTTTTCCTGCCAGCCCCCCTTGGTGACCCACACCTCCTCTAAGCACTTCTCTCCTTCAGCTCCAAAATTCCCTCTGCCTCCAGTTAAAATTCATCCATTTCCTTGAGTACTCAGCTAATTGTTGATCTGAATACCTGATTAAAGTAATTCTTATACAAAGGTGTGAATGAGGCTTAAGTCCCACAGGGGCATTTGAATTTTAAAAGAAAAGCTTATTAACCCAAGTGATTATCTAATTGTAGAAAGGGGGTGGGTAGGAGATATTTTTGATAAGCAGACTGATCCTGTAGAAAAAAAGGGCTGGAGCTGGGAGTCTGTAGAACTGGAGGAAGTCTATCAAGTGTGTAATCTGACAGGAAGTAAAGGATATGGAGTTAACATTCAACCCAGTACCATCCACTGCCACAGCCTTTTCTCTCCCCCCTACACTCTCCAATCCTTAATAACCTTTTTTAAGTGGCCCTGTATCCTACAGTGCTCAGTTACATGGAGAGTACTTGATGAAGGAAGAGGGTTGACACACAGTGAACTCAAAAACTACAAATCTACAAATATAAACTTCTCTATAAAGACTTTGAATTCCTCAATCAACAAGCGTTTATGTACCAGGCAATGCCTCCTTACAGGATAGTTTCTTATTGTCAATCTGGTTAACAGTTCATGAAACTGAGGCAAAGAGTTCAATAGGGCATAAAATAAAAACAGTAGTTAAAAACTAAGCCTAGGCCAAATCTAAATCTTTTTGCTGAAACTGCCTCTGTACTTTTAACACAGCACTGACACCAGGGGGTGTGGGTGGGGTGGGGTGGGAGGGCAAGGAGATCAGGGAGTCCAGGAACCAGAGTCCCTGGAAAGCAGTCTGGAATGAATTCATGGATCCAAGCATTCTCTGCGTCAAGGTGGCAAAGATTTGTTTTTACCCTCTATAGCGGACAAGAGTTATTAGGGAACCTGCAACATTAGAGGGTTCAGTTAAAGTTTATATAGGATAAATTACAGTGAAACCTGTGCCAAATATGCTAACTAGGTGAGTCAGGGGAGGATTAGGGAGGAGTTAAGGAGTGGTCAGTTCTTAAAGGAACATGCACTTTTAATATCTACTGTGCAAACATATTGCCCAAAATTCACCAGGAAATAGCCCAAGGCGGGGGTTACACGTAGGTGTGGTTTTAGGCTTGAAATGTCACTAAGTCACCGAGGGGTCAGGGCTGACCAAACTGACACCTATCAAAGTAATGTATGACAAGATGGATGTTGGGAGCATACATATGTCCCAAGCTAAGGAGGGATTCAGAACATGTATAATGAGCTAGGGAGTTACTTATAGATAATCTAGTGAAGGATTCATAGGTGCAGCTTGTTATTGTACCTAGGAGAGATTTGGGGCTTGATCTTGAATGGTTGCTAGGCAGAGTACTGGCAGGGGAGAGGGGGTAGAGATAATGCTCTGAGGCTAAGGAAATATGTGATTTTATAAACTGATTTTACAAACTGAGGTCCCAGCTCCGGCATCCAAGCACCCCATCAGCACCAGGAACCAGGCCATCCTTCGTGTTAGCCTGCAAATTTGAAATCAGGATTGTGTATAGGAAATTCTCTAAACTCTAAAAATTTTAGGTGGTTTGGGGTATAAATGATGTTGTGTTCTCTCTAAAAACTAAAGGACCTGGGAGAGGAAGACAGATTGCAAAGGGAAACACAGCACTGCCTGGAAACTCTAGATCCAGTTTATTTTCCAAAGTGAAGAGGGAACAGAAATCTTCTGAACCTTCTGAAATTCTAAAACGTATACCCTGCACTTTAAAAAGGGAAAGTTAGCTTTTTTATAAACCTAGACAATTCCTATATTCCCATTTCATAAGATTTGTTAAATAAGCATATCCAAATACCCCAATGGATATAAAATATAACCTTTGTTTTCATTAGTATGATGCTGACCTTAGAAAAGAAATTAGATAAATTTGGTTTATAGTGTAATTTTTCTATAAGGAATATGGGGGGAAAGCCTTTTGTTAGTTACTTTGTAAAGAAGATATAGGGCTCTCTGTTGTGATGTCATAAGAAGTCACTACCTTAAATTTTTTGGACAAATAAGGAGATACTTACACAAAACCACATGCACAAAAGATGTATGTGGTATTTTAAGTATTTCATTTTCAAAAACATGAAAAACAGTTAAGTACAGAGCTCATCTATACTAATCTTACACATATTAGTCAAGTGCAGATACTATAGGTTGTTGTTGTTACTATGCTGTTTTTAAATGACTCAGTTGTTTTGACCTCAGTTTCGTATATTTTTTTTAATTCATGGTGAATAAAATAAAGATAGTTTTTAAAACTGAAACTCAGTCTCAAGCTACCGAGTTTCCAAATCGTGATGATTTTTCCTATGGCAAATGAAATAACATGGTCTCTAAGCAGTTGGTGAACCAGGAGAATTTGAACATGATGAGGGGGGGAAGGGGGACACTTATAACTAGTGTTATAATTAGGGGTCTGTTGATTCTTCAGTTTAAATGCCATTGTTGAAAGATTTTTTAACTCAGATGTCAAAGTCTGTGGCCAGCCAAAATTTGGCATGCTAGAACTTAGCCCAGAGAAACATTATGTTCTACATAATTTAAAAACCAAAACCTGTTAAGAACAGAAATGTTGGGATTGGGTTTATTCCTCATGAATCAGAACCAGAATGTCATCAGATAACAACCTCCTCTTTGCAAAGGGAAGCAAGTAATGCAGGTGGATGGTGATAGGCAGTGTTTATTTATGTGAAAGATTTAGGGGAAATTATTATTTAACTCTGTAAAATGGATAAGATGTATTTTAAAAGCATTTTTCCTTTAAGATCTCAAAACATTCTAAATATCTCTGCTAATTAATCCTTGAAACATTCACGTGACATAAATGAGGAAGAGTTATCAGTCCCATTTCCAGATTTGGAAATTAAGGCACATTTATTTTCTCCCAGTTGAACTAGAAGAGAATCTCAGCTCTCCTTCTAGTATTGTAGACATGAAATGGAAATGAGGATTAAGGACACTAGTGCCATCTTTCTTTGAGTATTTGATAAAAGTCTAGTGGAAAAAGCCCTGGATTTGGAATCAAGGGACTTGGTTTTGAAACTTGAATCTGCTGCTTACCACATGTGTGACTTTTCTTTTTGGGCCCCCAATATCTTCATAAGGAAAGGGCTCATTCATTTCTGACGCTGTATAACTCAAAAAACTCCCAACGTAACATTTTTCCTTTTTGTTTTTTTTAAGGTCCTCTTCCACAATTAATTCTTTGTTCTATCATGGACCCAATTGTTGAAATATTTCCTAATACTCTTTTAATATACTGTTTGAATTCTGGGCGGATAAGTGGCACAGTAGGGTGCTGAGCCTAGTCTTCCTGAGTTCAAATCCTCAGACGCTTACTGTTTGTGTGACCTTGGGCAAGTCACTTGGCCCTGTTTGCCTCACTTTTCTCATCTGTAAAATGAGCTGGAAAAGGAAATGGCAAACTGCTCTAGTATCTTTGCCAAGAAAACTCCAAAAAGGGTCACAAAGAGTTGAAAACTGATCATTTGAATTCTACTTTCTTACCATTTCAAGAAAAACTACTCTGCTAATAGACCTTTTTCTACTCTGATTTTGTCAATACCAGTATGACTGGGAACATCTCTTTATTTGTCCATTTTATCCTAATTAAGGTTTTTCATTACCTGGAGAGGTAACTTGACCAATACAGTAACATGGAATATTTGACTGGCTCCTTGAGATTCAAGTATTGTCACTTAGCAGCCTTGTGGGATTGGCTCAAAGGACAGGAAAGGCTCAATGAGAGAAAGATTTATAGCTCCCCCTGCCTATAATGAGTAAAGAACTGTGATGGGGTTCCTAGTCAATCAAAGAAAAGTTGGGAATACTAAGTGGAGGACTTGAAAGTACCAAGGACAAACCTTGTTTAGATAGATAGATCAATGTTTGGCCTAATTGCTGGGATCTGGGTATTAGGATATCTATCCTGTAGAACCCGTACTCATAATCATCCTAAGAATTTGGAGAGAGCTTCCTCCTAGTAATTCCTGATGGGATAATGACTGGAAAATATTTTACTTGGTGACACCTATCCCTGTCCTTAGACGGCTCAAAAATTTTTTCACAATAGTGTATTCTGAACTTTTTATATTCAGCTGAATTTGGAAGAACGGATGGCATTGTTCCAGGAAAACTGTTACAGTGCCAGCTTATAATGTAAAAGTATTAATAATTTAATCCACTATTGAAATGTTAAAATATGTAGCAATTAATATGTACCAAGCCTAATAGAGAACAAATACCTACCTAACTGTGGTTAAATCACTTAATCTAGAACAAACTTACCAGTCAAACCAGTTTTTTTTAAATGAAATACTTCCACCTATGGAAATAATTAACTGTAGTATAACCGACAGGCTTTATAGTAAGGTGTTTAAAGAGAGCACCCCCAAAATTCCCTCCTATTCTCTCTGAAAACTCTTTCCTATGACAGCGTCTTGCTTTTTGATGATGCAGATGGGAGGGGAGGCCGTAGCTGAATATGAGGAGAGGTGGGGAGCATAGAAGTAGACCCTTCAAACCCTCTTCCAAATGCCTGGACATCTGGAATTGAAAGAAAAGAAGAAGAAGGTACCACGTATTTAACACTATTCTTCTAGTACTGTGATGTGGCACTTAATGCTCCAGGGGCCCTAGAGCAAGTGTTACAAATGCAACCAAAGCTCTCATGAAAATGAGCCTCTTAGCAGTGCATGTGAGCTGGTCTGCAATGGCCTTAGGAAATCCCCCCAGCTATTCACGTCCTTTTTATCCGGCTACATTTTCTGACTTAAAGGGAAACCTCTCTTCACCTTCTTGACCAGAAATGAGCAGATACTTACTTTGTTACCCTGTTTGGTAACATTTATTCATTTATTTCATCTAATCATTTTTGACTTTAGACTTATTCATCTTTCTTGGTGTGACTTTAAGAATGTATATTTATGCGCAAGTACATATTTATGATTGTGACAATTTTACATGCGAGTTCGTTTAACTTAAAGTATTTTCAGCTACATTTCTAGTACCTAGCACTCCACTCCCACCATATCTGTTATATAGCTTGGCTTGATTTGACACATTAGATGCATTCCTGAAAAATGATTCATGCAAAGTGAATATTTCTATATAGAATATTGTTTTGCATTGACTTCCATTATATTTGTGGACCTATGTTCCCATAAGGGGGGAAATTATCTAGTCCATAATAAAGATCAGATATGTGATATTTTGTAGATTCATAGAAGGAAGCTCTGTGCTAGAAGAAACTTCAGATCCAAGCCTTACCTGAAGAGGAATGTCTACTACAGATTTACATGTGAAAAGTTAAATAAAAATATGCATCTATTAAAATATATTAAAATACACACTCAGGCAACATATATTTGTTAAGTACCTTTATATGCCAGGTACTGGTGATATAGTGGCAAGAACACTAATGCTGGAATCAGTGGGCCTGGATTCACATTCTCCCTTTGACCTTTGCTACTTGAGTGACTTCAGCAATGAGGTTAAACTCCTTGGGCCTCAGCTTTCTGAACTGGAAAACTTGTGATGTCCCTTCTTGTTCTAGGTCTCTGTGATCCTTAAGAATAAAACGATTCCTACTCAAGGAATTTTTATTGTAATGACAGACAAGCACCTCTATAGGTAGATACACAATAAACATAATTAAATAAGAAGTTAACTATTAAGTAGTTTGAGAATAAATACACTAACAATTGTGGAGAATCAGGAAAGGCTTTGAATACAAATGTTACTTGAATTGCTACCTGAAGGAAGAGAAGGATTCTACTAAGCAAAAGTAAACAGGGGAGAATTGTATTCCAGTATAAAAACATAAAAAGAGAAGATGGAGTGTTGAGTGGGAGGCACAGAGAAGCCAGTTTATGGAGATCGAAGAGTACAGTAGGGACAGTAACATATAATAAGACTGGAAAGATAGGATGGAGCCAAATTATGAAGAGTTTTTAAATCCACACAGTTTAGATTTAATGCCAGTGATAATAGGGAGACACTGAAGCGTACTGAGTAGGTGAATATCACATCTGAGTGTAAGGAAAATGTTTTCAACAATGTGGTATTAGGATAGATTGGAATATGGAGAGACTTGGCACAAAGAGATAAATTAGGAAGCCACTGGGATAACCTAGACAAGAGATGATGAGCACCTGAACCAAGGTAGTGTCTGTGGAATTAGGGAGAAGGGACTCAATGCATGAGGTGTAATAGAGATAAAAAAATGACAAGATCTGACCAGTGTTTAGATACGTGGCAGCAGGAAGAATGAGGAGCTAAAAGTAAATACCAAGAGTAAGAACCAGGGAAACTGGAACACTGGTGGTGCCTTTGACAGAAAAAGGGAAATTTGGAATAGAGCTGCATTTGGAGGAAAAGAAAGTGAGTTCTTATTGTGATATACTCAATTTGAGGTGCCTCCAGTGCAATGCCCTTGTTTCAGAATGTTCAACAGGCAATTGATGATGTGGTCATCAGAGTTTCTCAGAAGAGAAACTAGGGCTGGGTATATAGATCTGTCTGTAATCTATATAAAGGCAATAATCAAATACACAGGAGTTCAAGAGGCCTATCAAAAGAGAAAATGTAGAGAGAGAAGATAAGAGAATTGAGGACAGAATTCTGCGGAGTGTCCAGAATTAGGGGTGAGAAGCCAGCAGGGGAGATAGAAGAGCATTTTGAATGTTTGGAACAGAACCAAAACTAAGTAGCGTCATGAAAACTCCAAGAGGAGAGGATGGCTAGGAGTGTCAAATACAGCACATAGGACAGAAGGAATGAGGACTAAAACAGGACCATCAGATTTGGCAACTGAGAGATCATTGGAGAGAACAGTTTCCATTGAGTAATAAAGTCAGAAGTCAGATTGCAAAGGGTTGAGTTAGAGGAGAGGAAGAAGAGACAATGAGCATAAACAGCTTTTTCTAGGAGCTTGGCTGAAAAGGGAGGAGAGCTAAAGGACAATGGCTTGAGGGGGGCAGTAGAGCCCGGTGAAGGATTTTTAAGACTGATGAAGAGTTGGGCATCTTTGAAGTCATTAGTGAAGGAGCCAGTAGATAGACAATTAGAAAGAGGAAGAGGGAATACAGAGAGAGAGATGATGATGATGCCGTGACTGCCAGAGAAGATGAGAAGGAATGGGATTAAACACACATAGACAATGGCCCATCCTGTCAGAGACTGGGAGGAAGAAGGGGAGAGTGGAGAAGATGCCAATGAATTATGAAATGAAAAGGAGAGACTAGGGAGCTTTTGATGGATGGCTCCCATAGGGACTCAAGGAGGAATAAAATAATTGCCATGACAAAATGAAGTTCCACTTACAGTTGACTATCATGAATTTATAATAAGCCCAGTTTTGTGATTTACTCAAATTTTAGCAACCCACAAGTGTGAACAGTGGAGGTAGATAGTGAGAGTAACCCAGGGCAAAAGTTTGGCAAGGGATGCATAGTTTTAGGAAGTGAGGAATTGGAGAGGCCAGTGTAGAATGGAGTGGGCTAAAGTAGGGTCAGTGAAGGGTAATGGTTTGAAAAAATACTGAGGGGTGGGAAGACTACTTTAAGCAGGAGTGAGGCATAACAAGAGACAGAATGATAAGATGTTATAGTCAGTGAGAGGAATGGCAGTGTGGAACCGAAACATTTGTAGATAAAGGTGAGATCCAGAATGTGACTATCTCTGTGGGGGGTGGGGAGGCAGAAAGGGGGCTCAGGTGAATTAAGTAATAGAACACATGTTTTAAAAATTGGAACAATAGGAAAGTTAAGGAGTTTGAGCTATTATCATTATGAAAATTCAAGTCCCCTAGTCTAAGGACAGAAGTTAAGGAAAGAAGGAAGACAAGAAGCCAAGAGAATTCCTTGAGATAGTACAAAAAATGATCAAGGGGCCGATATATAGCAACAATTCTCATCTAATCTGGGTAGAAAATCTAAATAGAATAAACATCAAGAAAGTTATTTGTTGGTTGATAGCAATAAAGGGCAAGTCTGAAATTGGCAGTGAGTAAAACAAATTCTCCTCTAGGGCCAGTGTGTTGGAAGGTGTAAATGAGGATATTGCCAGTACTGGAGAGTGTGGCCAGGGATACAGTAGTGTCACTGGGGAGTAAGGTCTCAGTGAGAGCCATTATTTGGAAGGAGTATGAGGAATAAAAGGTCCATAATTAAGGGAGTTTTTTTCATTGTGGAATGGGAATTTCAAAGGGCACAGTAACAAGAATGGAAGGTATCAGAGTAAGACATTAGTAGAGTAAGTTTGAAGAAGATGGGGATGAAAGAATATGAAGTTGCAGTTCAGGCAATTTTCTATAGAGCTGGTGATTGAGTAATCCAGGGATAGAGAATAAAACATATTGCTTGAGATTGTTAGCCACGGGATGGTAGATTCTAGGTGAATAATAATGCTCCTAGTCAAGAAAGGGATTTATTGCTGGGCTAGCAGCAAATGTGTTGGACTTTAGTCATTCCTGCTTGTCTTTCTATGTGGGAGGCAGGAAAGAGGTAGTACTGACTTGAGACTTGGGCCTGGAATCTTATTAACAGTCACAGTTAGTAAGAACATTGTTTCTTCAAACAATTCAGCCAAACTTGACATTATGTACAGGTGAAGTTTAGATTAAGAAATAATAATTTGCATGGCAGTTGTAAATGTTTAGCTGTCAACTAATATTAGAAAGGGGCAGCTAGGTGTCATAGTAGCTAAAGTGCCAGACCTGGAGTTAGGAAGATGTGAGTTCAAGTCCAGCCTCAGATGTGCGACTCTGGGCAAGTCACTAAAGCCCATTTGCCTCAATTTCTTCATCTGTGAAATGAACTGGAAAAGGACACCACTCCATTATCTTTAATTAAGAAAAACCCAAAATGGGGTCATAAAGAGTTGGACGTGACTGAAACAGCTAAACAACAGCAATATTGGAAAGACCAATAGTCTTTTTCTTCCACCAGCATTTGTTGACTAATTGATAGGAAAGAGGTTCTAAATTCTTAATACCTAATAAGAAAAACATTTATAGTAGTGAATGCCCCAGCCTGGGTCTTTGAAGATTTTTTCCCTGTAGCTCCAGCTTTGATGGATAGTGCAAAATATCCCCTATATGAATTGGTTCTCTGCTGTGCTATATTAAACATGTAAATCTGACTTAAACTTCCTTGAACAGAAATGGATGGAGTGTGATTGATGTGTACAGAGCTTCACAGATTCACCAGTAGTTTTCTTCTTCAGTATATAGAACATACTATACTTCATGTCAGTATGTCATTAATAAAATGTAGGATTGGAAGAGGTAAATTCATTGTTATTGAGAATAAGAAATAACAGGTAAATGGCTTGGTTACTGGACCTGTACTCAAGAAATATAAAAATATCTACAGGAAGGCCTTCCAATATAGTGAGTAAATCCTCTGTTGAAAACCCGTTGGATAAGATCAACAAGAATTGCACAGTATGAGAAGGTACATTCCCTTTACATACTAGTAAAGGGAATGATCATTGATGAGATATAATAATGTCCTAAAATCTATAACTGATGCCCATTCTGTAATGCCTTAGGGCAGCAGTTCTCAACCTGTGGCATGTGTTCAATTTGTAACAGTGAAAATATATCCTGCATATCAGATAGATTCGTAACAGTAGCAAAATTACAGTTATGAAGTAGCAACAAAAATCATTTTATGATTAGGGGTCACCACAACTTGAGGAGCTGTATTAAAGGGTTGTGGCATTGGGAAGGTTGAGAACCACTGGCTTAGGGTCATGTGAGCCAGCTGAGAGATCAAGGGTGCTATTTATGCAAAATAATATATTTATTAATACCTTGTTCTTGATTCTATCAAAGATTTATATGCCTAAGAAATGCACATTAAACTAAGAACCAGACTTGATCTAGAATATGATGCCAAGGCTGAAATGTGCAGGATTATGGTACCCAGCTAAAGATTTTCATAATATGCTTCCACAGTACAGTTAAATGGTATTCTTTAAGAATTCCTGCCTTCATCGTAGATAAGTAGCAAATATTGAGAAAAAGGTGTAGTAGCTGCACAGTTTGTGCTACCACCACAGGTGAAGACTTACAAAGCATAGAATGATAAAGCCATCATCTTGAGTTGGCTGCAGCCTCTGGGAGAAGAGCTTCTGTTCAGGCGTCTTCACGTTTTTTTTTCTTCTACATACAGAGAGAACTGAGAAAAGGACACATGATTTCAAAAAGTCATTATCATTGCTGTCAAGAGGAAAAGAAAAACTCAACTATAGCAGTTTCATGTTTTTTATTGTTGGCACAATCTTGGTTTTCTAACCTGTACCAGCCGCTGTACATAGATATCCATGACTTCTCAGCATCGTGTCGTCTTGGGGCTACATCATAGAATTATACTTCATTTTTAACATTTTACAGAAGAAAGGATAAGTGAAAAGGTCTTCTGAATTTCTATCCTGTATTTGAAATCAACTGCATGCCTGTATTCTGCAAGTGATAAGTAGCTTTGGTTACCATGAATTTCAGTTACCTAGAAAGCCAAGAAAATTCTAACTATATACTATGGTTTAGTCTGGCTGTATCAGAGTGTTTCAGAGTCTGGCTGTACCCCTGGGGGAATGAAATAGTTTCCATAGTAGACCAAGTTGTATTCTGCAACCTTGCAGAAATTGGATGTGGGTCTTTATTTCTAATTTTCTAATTAATAGGAAGAACACTATATGTAGAGTCAGAAGACCTAAATTGTAGGCCTAGGTCTGCCATTAACTTTCTCTGTGACCTTGGGTAAGTTACTTCCTCTGTCTGACTTTTAGTCTCATCTCTAAAAGGAAGGACTGTCCGGATGAACTCTAAAGATCTTTTTGACTCTAATGTTTCATGAATCTGTGATTCAAAGCCTTCAGATTCAAAGAACTACACACTTCATCATAGATATTTCAACAGCTTATTCTTCAAGAAGTTTCTACGTACTTCTAAGTAGAAGACATAAAATGATGAGAGTATACTTTGCAGAACCTGCACAAACTTGTGAATTGATGGTAAGATTTGTTGTGTAAACTCTATTTACAGCATAGATTTTTATTGGCCAGATAGAATCCAAACTTTCTTATTAGCATACTGTCCAACATGAATTCATGCTCAAAAACATAAATACAAAATTCAGAGAGTCAGTACAAGTTACAAACCAACAAAAAGACTATGGTGCTTACTCATCATCAAGCTTTGAACAATTTTTTTTAATCTATGAAGTTTTCTCCAGGCTTCCTTTTGGCTCTTAATAATAGACCCAGCGTGTTGAGGTTTTTTTTTTTTTTTTTAGCAATTTCATCAACGTTATCTAGCAGACATACTTAGCATGAAATGTCAATGCAGCAAGAAGCAACAGCTTGGTCTTAGGTACTAGCCATCTGACCTGGGTGAACAAGGAAGCTTTGTCTACTTCAGTCGCAATTTTGTAGTAAAGTATGTATTCAGCAAGAGCTACATGCTCTTCTATGTCATCCAGTATCCTAAAGCAAAGCAGCCTCAGGACAAAAGAAAATTCTTAAGGCCACACCTAAGTATAGTCTTAAGCAGTGTGCTGTAGCTAAGGGTGATGAGAGGCAACAGTCAAACACCAAGCAAGTACATACTTATCAGTAACAGAAAAGCGAACCTTTTGGAATAAAGATATTGTTCAGCAATATCTGTCCCCTGTTCCACTTTTTATCATCTCTGTGGAGAGAATAGTCTTCCTCTTGGAAAGATTTTCAGAAATCATTAATTACATCATTTCATTATTATTTCAGACATGTTCCTTCTTATTAGGAAGAACTAAAGCCCAAGGGTAGGAAAGAAGACAAGATATAGTGCCTACACCATTTAAATCAGTTCAAGTTTCTAGTCCCAAATGAGTTAAGTTTATTTACATTTTCATTCAAAAGCATTTATCAAACACCTATCTTGTATAAGGAAATATGATAGAAGTTTTAGAGGGTTTCAGAGATAAGTCGCAGTTCCTGTGATTGAGGACCTTAACATCTATTAAGGCAAATAAGAAAAGTATGGTTTTTCAATACTTTTAGAATCTATGGTTTTGTTGGTGCGTATATATCACAACCCTTGAGCACCTTCATAGACAGTCACTGAGAGCTGCTGTTGCCAAAAACTTCATCACTCTCTGGTTAGTCAGGTAAATAACAAATGTCTCTGAACTCAGTTCACCTGATCCCTGGACAGCCCATCTGTCACTGAATCTATACTCAAATCCTTTCAAGCTTGACAACAACTTCCAGAGGTGGTGCTGGCATAGCCTCTGAGAGTCCAAGGTCACATTCCTATCACAATGAGGCAATAGGACTCTAAGGGCAAGTATTCAAAACAGTTATATTAATACAAAGTAGAACGTGATAAGTACCACATAGTAGCCTTGAATGATGGGCTATAGCCAGCACAATTTAGCAGTGGCAAATGTCAAGTCCTATATGTTAAAATATGTTAAAATGACAGTTACTTCAGAGGCCTGACTTTTTTAAAGTTACACTTTTATTTTCAATTATTATTTTTCTTCCCTACTGGGGGAAAAAGAAATATAAAAAAACAAATACACTTGATCAAACAAAACAGATTTCTGTATTGGTCGCATCCAAATACATGTATCATCTTTCTTATTAATCTGTCACCTCTCTGTTGTGAAGGAGACAGCATATTTTATCATAGGGTCTCTGGAATCATGGTTGTTTATTGGATTGATCAGGACTGTCATTTGGAAGAAGAATTAGACTTATTCTGTCTGATCCATCTACTGATAGTGGATATGACTGGAAGGAAGGAAGGAAGAAAGAACGAAAGAACGAAAGAAAGAAAGAAAGAAAGAAAGAAAGAAAGAAAGAAAGAAAGAAAGAAAGAAAGAAAGAAAGAACCTTAAAATAAATAAACCATGAAAAACCAGTCCATATATTGGGCATGTCCAAAAATGTGTATCTCCTTCTGCATCTTGAGTCTATCACCTCTCTTGTCACAAAAAAGGTGCTTCAAAAGTAAGGCATATTTTTTCATACTTTGAATTATGGCATTTTATTATTATGGTAGATAGCTTGCTTCATCATGAGTCCTCTTCATTTATACTTGGTCTTTGCACTGATCAAAATTCTTAAGTCCTTCAAAATTGTTTTTTTCTTTAAAATTTTGTTAGCACACACGTATATGTTGTTTTACTGATTTAGTTTCCTTTACTCTGCATTGTTCATCTAAGTCTTCCCAAATTTATCTGAAAATAACACTTCTGTAATTTCTTGTGGAGCAATAATATTTCTCTGTAGTAATAGAGCACAGTTTGTTCAGCCACTACCCACTTGATGGGAACTTTCTTTGTTTCTAGGTCTTTGACACTACAAAAAGAGTGACTATAAACATTTTTGTACATACAGTTCTCTTTCTTTGACCCCTTTGGGCTGTAGACTTAGGCAGGTATTGATAACATTGAAGCAAAGAATACATATAGTTTAGTAACCTTTGTGTGTAGTTCCAAATTGCTTTCCATAATGACTAGACCAATTTATAACTCTACCATTAATGTACTTTAATGTGCCTGTTTTCCCACAGTCTCTCCAACAACTGCCATTTTACTTTTGTTGTTTTTGTCAATCTGATGGGTGTAAAGTAGAACTTGAGGGCCATTTAAATTTGCATTTCTTTACTTAAGGCAGTCGAATTAAAAGATATCTTAAGTCACTTCCACCTCTAAGAACCTATTAAATACACTAAATTATATTATGTTATATAGTCATGCATAAAATATCATATATTGTTTATATACATATATTGTATATGTGGATATAGTGCCATACCCATGGGCCATTTGAAATAAAAATGAGTGACTATTTTATGACATAATAAAGACAGTTCAGATAGTCATGATGTGCCAGTTTTCTTTGTACTCATACTTTTCTTTTACATTTATCAATGAGCATCCAGGAAGACTCAACTCAATAATAATTCTGAAGAGGATATCCAAAGTGGAAACTACAACTGCTAGTAATAATTCCTCTTACCACTTAGCTCTTCTGTATGCTACCTCTTAATATCACTTGGTTTAAGTATCAGTTTACTAAAATTTTAGGGTAGTGTTCTACTCCTTTTGCATAATGGAAAATGGAGACTGAGAGGAACTAAATTACAATTTTTTGTGTAAATAAAGAGGATCTGTTATTCTTGCCTCTAGCTTTTAGGAGCTGTAGGGTCTCATGGTATGAATGATATGGTTATGAACAGTACATTCAGAACAAACAAAGGGTGACTAGTAGTCAATTTCTGGACAGCCAGAGAGGTGGAAAAGGGGTTGGTATTCATTAATTAGGAGCTTGTTCCACATTTAAGGGACGTGAGTGTTGGTGCTGAGAGGGAGAATGGAATAGGATGGTGCTAAATCTCCTTGGAGTATAAGGGATCATCACAGAAACACTAGATTTACAACATAATTTACAGGTAGTTGGAAAGAACCATTTGAATGAAGTTCATATGAAGAAAGACTTTCAGAGTTAAACCAAAAGAGGTGCTTCAAAAGTGAAACAAATCATGCCATATTTTAAAGGATAAAATTTTACTGTTTATGTGTAGAATAGGCATGGACTGTTGAACTAATATCGAGATTTCACAAGCCTCATTCATAGTAAATAAATTACCCTTACATTCTCCTCTTAATGGGATTTCTTCATTTTCTGATTTGATCCTGCAGACTTTCATTGGAAAAGATAAATAACTCATGCTTTTCTTCTCTTCAACAAAATGGATATCTCATGATCCTCTGTAAGAATTCCTCAGTTTCTTCTTTAAGAAAAATGTTTAAAAGGCTCCCTTAAGATTCTAATGCTATGGATTTGGCTACATGAATAGCTGGTTGAAGACAGGAAAGTAACTCAATCTTTTAAATGTTTTGTCTACCTGACAACAAACATCTGGATGATTGATTGAATTCTTCACTTTTCTGCCATATGTTTGGCATAATTTAGGTAAAGTACCTGGTTTAGAGTGCCAGTGTTCTTCTGTGGAAGGGACTGGGTTATTTTTGCTTATGATTTTTACCAAAATTTTCTGATTAGGCTTATTAAACTGGGCTTATTTTTCCATTTCTTTTGTAGTAATAAGAGTACTAAGTAAGAAAGGAAAGGGTTTGCAAGCAAGCTGGATTAATAAATGTTCCAAAAATTATGAGGTGAAACAGTTAATCAGTTCTGGACCTATTCTTGACTTCCTGCTCTAAGAACCTATAGTTTTCAGTGCTGAATTTTGTACTAGAAACTATATACGGTACTAAAAAGAAAACAGCTTACAAGGAGATCATCAGCTCTTGAGGTATCTGCCCATTAGAAGAAAAAAGACCAGAATGTTGGCCCCAAGGAAATGGTTTAGAAATGTGTTCATCTGATAACTGATGAACAAAATCTTAGATTTAGATGGTTACCTTAATTTCATTTCCAGATATTCTCAATAATTATGCAAGCTTCAGACATGATTGTGTGTATGTGTGTGTACATATGCTTTGAAAACGTACACAAACATTTATGACAGGAAGTGAAGAATGCCATATTCAGGGAAAAATTAAAGAGACATGATGTAATTACCCAAACTGGAATTAAGCCAACTAATAACCCATATGTTAACACTACTATCATAGTGCTAAAAATACCATCAAATATATAACTGCCCTGGGTGATCAAGCCCATCCCTTTTTGTGTTATTCATTTTTCTACAGCAGAGTATCATATATGTTGGGTTATACACACAATTATGCAACTGAAGAGCAAGGTAATCCTTGATTATTCAACAAAATACTATTATTCCTAAAACTAAAATTAAAATACTGTGGATGGTGGATATCATCCTTGAAGTTTGGGGCTCAAGCAATCTTGAGTCCTGAGTTTTGCGATTGTCTCCTCTGGCCCTTTCCAACAGAGTTCTCTTTATATATCCGGTTTCCACTTTGTTAATGGGGAACAAGTATAAAGCTGTGCTTCTTTAAATGTAGTATCCACCTGGAATCTTCATGGTCTAGATATACATTTGCAGCAAACCTCTAACCTGTTGTATTCTCTGCTGAGGCTACATCAAGATTTAGGTTACATCTGCCCTGACATCAGAACAAATGCTTTAATTGTTTTTGTTGTTCAGAATCAAGTGAATTTTGCTTTAGTCATGTCACTTCCACTGTTGAATATATTGATTTGCTCATAATCCACATCACAGTGACTTTGACTCTTACTAGATTTAAGCATACTCCTAGTGGCCCTGATATTTCTTCCTCTTCCCTTCCTGAGAAACAATTTAGTTGTTGCAGCATTGCTGAAAAACACTTCTTTCTTTTATATGTACCATAATTCTTGTCCTAGGAAAAGGAACTTAGTCTTTCCAATTTCTAATAACACCAGATGACCCACTTTCTTTGCTAAAGCAAGTTGTACCTTGTAAACCCTCTTGTCCATGCTCCCATCCTTTTAAAATTGAGACTTTAGTTAACTGTTCTCAGGAAGAGGATCCTGACTGAAAATTTGTCACATGGACCAAAGAAGAAAACTTTAGATTCATGGGAAAATCATACTTACACTATTGCTATTCTATTAACTTTTTAGCAATTGAAATATGAGAAAATTTGCCCACAGCTAGTCTTCCAGGTACCCAATCTTCTTGTCAGTGATTTAAGGCTAAGGGATTATCTCTTTCACCCTACAGGGTTCCTATACTTTAGAAATTAGTCTGTGTGAGATATCTATATCTCCTCAAATGATGGCATACAATAGATGTTCATAGAGTGGATTATAAACCCTGAGTGAGGCTGTTACAGATTAATTCACCAACCTTCGCCAGTTTGGAATGGGATGCAAGTTGTACGTCTCAGAGCAATAAGATTCTTTGGTCTTACTGATTTACTGATTTGCTCCAGAATGTGACTCATGAATATGACTTAATTCCCTAACATTAGCATCCAAAAAAAAAAGTCATTATACTAAACTATTTTGACATCTTGAAGTGAGGGAAGAGACCATAGTTTGGGAGGGCTAATTTGCAGGATGGATGAACTCTTTTTGGAACAACTGTCCCATTCTTTTAGAGGCAAAGGTGGTTTTCCCCTACCTTTTTTGTCTTACACGTCTGGGAATTTCAGAGCGTAGAGTGCCAAAATGGGAAATGCACTGAAGTGGGAGTTAGGAGACTTAGGTTCTAGGATAGACTCATTAAATGGGTTTGCTTCTTTGGTCAAGTTGCTTCATTTCTCTCTGCCTGTTTCCTCATCAGTAAAATGCAGGGATTAAATGATATCATTTCTAAGGTGCCTTTCCCTCTAACATCCTTTGTAATGCCTTAAATGTCTCCAGTGTCTGCCATGAAGCGTTTTGCCTGCACTGTTTGTCACTAGGATTAATCCATTTTACCTGCACCTTGGAGTGCAACCAGTGAATAGTAGAATGAATAGATTGTTTTGCACCTTTTATTACATCAGAACTTTTGCCTTTTTAGACAAGAGTGTACTGTGCCTGAAATCTGTCTGCTTGTCTGCCTGCCCACAGAATTTGTCTCAGTTGATAGCTGACCGTAGCATCCATCTACCTCTAAGATCTAGATTCAGTATCAGTCTGTACCTGTCTTGTCTCTGCAGCTTCTGTCTGGTAGACTCCACCGTCGTTAATAAACTTTCATATATTCCCTGTATTCCTTTATACATTTGCACCTGCACATAAACATCTCTGGTTCATAAAAGAAAAGGAGGAAATTCCATCTTTTAGAGAGGGCCTCCATATAATACCATTTGTATTTGTACTTTTTGTTTGGTTGTAAGTTTTAATAGTTCCCCCTTTGAGGATTTGTCAGTACGAGCAGTATTGCTTATCAGAACACACCAACAGTCTTTTTGTAATATTCGCTTTTCCCCTTTGGTTCAGCCGAGCCTGCTGACAGATCATTCAAATTCAATTGTTTTATGTCTAAGCCGAACAGCTAATTAAAGTAGGGATGATTAACCTGACTGGCAGTGTCGCTCTCTCTCCCTCTCTCTCTCTCCCTCTCTCCATTTCTCTCTCTCCCTCTCCTTTCCTCTCTCCCTCCCTCCTCCTGTTCCAATCAGTCTTTTTTTCTCACTCTCTCCTTCCTTCTCTCCGTCTCCTCTCTCTCTCTCTCTCTCTCTCTCTCTCTCTCTCTCTCTCTCTCTCTCTCTCTCTCTCTCTCTCTCTCTCTCCCTCTCCCCCCCCCCCCCGTCTCTTGCTCTACTGTTTTTTTTTCTCTCTCTCTCCTAAACGTGGTCTGCTTGCTGATGGCAGAATGGCACTCGGAGATTTGTGCATTGTGTCTGGTTTCCTACGGGCAGGCTGACCCAGTGCCTCCAGGGACTTATCAATAGACCACTCAGAAGAGACAGAGACAGGAGAAAGGAGGAGGGGTGGGGGGAGAGAGAGAGAATCAATATCAAGAATAGAAGGAGCTCCGAAGCCATTTTTTTTTAAAGAAGTATCGGGACTTGGGAGAGGGTGACAAAGAAGGTTTTTCAAAGAGGCAGTGGAGGAGGTTCTAATAAATTTGGAAGGAAACAGTTCCCTGTCTTGGGAAAAGGAGAACTCCTGACTGATTAGCATTCACACCAGGTATGAGATGTTCGCTACCCCTTATCACCATGTCGCAACCGAGATGGAAGCGGTTGGGTTTTTGGAGGGGGGAGGTGGACGGATGGGGGGGAAGACATAGCTTGTATTTTGCAATGTTTGTTGTTGGGGGC
>CM053596.1:248898999-248932839 GCA_028646575.1 Pseudocheirus occidentalis | reverse complement strand
CTCTTCTCTCCTCTCCTCTCCTCTCCCCCTCTCCTTTCCCCACTCTCCTCTCTCCCCCTCCCTATCCTTCTCTCCCCCTCTCTCTCTTCTCCCTCTCTCCCTTTTTTTTTTCCTCCTAACCAGACAGCGGGAGGGTTTCTGGCTCCCAGCCAGCCCAAAAGCCTCTAAGTGTTTTGCACTTGTTTCAGGGAGTCGCTGCCCGGGGATTTTTCAGCATTTTCACTAGAGAACAAAGAGTTCTTTACAAAAGAAAGGGGGTGGGGGGTGATGGGGGGAGTGAGCTTAATGTCTGATATATGTTTTTCTATTTTTATTAGTTTTTTTTTCCTTAAAAGGGACAGGAACAGAACACTGGCTCTATAGAGACACAAAGACATTCAGTTATCGTCCCTCCTCCCCCCTCAAAAATGTAAAATTTTAAAAGGGGGGGAAAGATCTGTTGAGTTTTTATATTGCTCATTTCTCTTATAATCTCTCTAAATCCAACTGTTCTGTACTGAGTTTATGCTATTTTTAATCTCACAATAAAAGTTGTTCAGGATACAGCTTCTCTCTCCCCTATATCACTGCCTCACTTCTTTGCCTTTCCTAATTCTCCAAAATATTGTAGAGGAAAAGAAAAGCTACATAGACAATCAAGTCACAGGGGACAGAGCATCTCCCACTTTCTGCCACTTAGGTAAAAAGTTGATCAGACCTTAAGGTCTATCAGTTCCCCAAATTCAGAACAGGGGCACCTCCATTCATTCATATCAGGTTTTCTGCCCATCTGCTTAAAGGGCATCACTTATTCAGTATATCTGTTGTTTAAGGTAAGGGGTAGGGGTGTTCCTATTGTAGTTTCTCCCTGATCTCCTAAATGACAACACACCTCTGGAGAGACAGCTTTCTCTGTCCTTAATATGCTGACTTCAAAAGAGTTCTGCTTGTTTTTAGATTTATGCTTTTATCCATTTTATTTTTTAAGTGTTTCTTCAGTGTACCATTTTCATTTGTAGCAAATAGACCAGCTTAATTTACAGATTAATACTTTAGCAATGAAAAAGACGGTGACATTTTAATCATATACAGTATGAGTGGAAAAATATTGCCACAATTCCATACTCAGTCTATTTTGTATATTTGTACTTAGAACTGAGGTTTGTGTTTCTACATTGTTTAATCACAGACTCAAGAAAATCTTACTTTTCTAAGTCTTAACTATATGACCTGTTTGCCATCTAAAAATATTTAAAAGTATATAATAGGCTCCTAACAATATGAAAGCTCGCATGTGTCATATCCTTCTCTCCCATATCCTAAACATGTTATAGGAAATAACCTAGCTGTAGATAACTATTTTACCCTGCACAGAGCCGTTATGACAGTTGTTTTCAGGATACCAAAACTCTCCCCCCTCCCTTACTATGCATTGAAAATGTATCATTATCCCTAGAGAGATGGACCAAGAATGGAGGAAAAATATATATAAACATATTTCTACACATTTATATAATGCACTTATGTAACTATTTCTTGAGAATCTAATGCATTACATTGCATAGTGAAATGCAGAGTCAGAATATCCTTCTGGCTGGGAGGTGGGAATGCCTTATGTTAAGAGTAACTTGATAAGGAGGAGTCTTTTAGGGAAACCTTAGTGTGTGTACATTCATTGACTCAGTAATGATCCTCAGAGAGAATGAGATAGATGGCCAGTGTTAGGAGTTGAAAGACGTTAGAATTGGGAGAACTTTGGGAAAATAGAAAATTTTCCCCTGTGGCTTGTTTTTAGAGCTATGATTTTTTTTTCAGGATTCTAGGAGAATACACAGTTCTGTCATTTTCAGATTTTTAAAAAGTATATATTTTTGAACTGTTTGCTGTGCTTTTATTTTTGCTTAAGGAGTTGGGGGAGGGGCAGCACATTTCAAAGAAAGTCAGCAAAGCAGAAGAGAAGAAAGTCCGACTGTAAAGTTTCACATTTGGAGGCAAGAGTTCCTTTTTCCCCCTGAAACTCTTTTGTTGCTGTAGGCTGTTAGGCTTGCTTTTTTTTTTTTTTAATGTGACCAGAGGGTCAGGGAAAAGGAGTAAGGTACTTCAACTGCACAGACTCTCGATCTCAGCTAGAAGGTATCTTCCATCAGCTGTCTCTGTTGCCAGAAGTACAGTGAAAGATGAGAGCTGTCTTTCTGGGATTCTTCATGGACCTGACCTGAGAGTAACACATTCACAGTAGAGGAGAAAAGCAAAAAAAAAAAAAAAAAAATTAGAGAATGAGGAAAGAAAAGCTCTTTGAGCAGGAACACACTGGCTCTTTCTTCCTGTAGGCAATCCGCTCCAGTTCTTGGCGACGTGTCCTGCACTATCAGATATCATATGACTTTTTATTTGGACTCCTTTTAGGAGAATGGCCTGTTAGGATTCTGTTTGTTTTCTTTTATTGAATTTCCTTCTCCCCTCACCCGCTAGTTGTGTATGTCCGTATGTGCGTGTGTGAGTGCATTTTCTTTATCTCCTCTGGTTTTTGTTCTGTTCTGCTGATGTTTCGTTTAAGAAAAAAGCTCTAATTATTTCAATATACTGTTTTCATCATGTGCCAGAAAGAAATTTCAATTTTAGACTTTTTCAGTCCATTTTTAAACACATCCCTCGTCACGCTGGATTTGTGAAATCCCTTTGATATAATCTCTGTCCCATACCCTCCACTTAACAACCCTCTTCCTCGTCAGCATTCACAGTGGAGTAAGTTAGGAAACACCTGTGTCGGGTTGCTGGGACTTTCGGGCTATGATCAACTTCTTCCAACCCATCCAGCATTACTTTCACTTTTATAAACTTTTTAAAAACTGATTTTTTTGGCCCCATCTGCTAAACTTGAAAGCCTCATGGATAGTGAGTAATCTGTCTGCTGGACTTTTCTGTGTCCAGATGAGCACCACTGAAAATTAAGTCAGCTACTGAAATTCTTTCAGTGACTTAAGAATTAGGTAAGAGATTCAGATAAGCACTGTGATGCCTACTGTTCAGGCAAGATTTGGGGATGGAAGGTAAAATGAAATGTTTGTTACTGCTAATGGAGAAAAAGGAAAGGAATTTGGAGTCAGGAATAACACAGATATTCCTGCCACAATTAGTACTCTAAAACCTTCTTTTATAAAAATTGTATTTTTATAACCTGACGTTTAGCCAATTGATATGTGATTGTATTCCCCACTATGCCTACTATTAAAAATGAATGAATTGTGTTGAAATTATTGTTCAGTTCGCTGAAATTTTCCATGTGCTTTCCCCCCTAAAAAAAATTTGCAATAATCAAATTTTGATTTGAAAAAAGAAAAAATATTTCTAGATGAAAATCTCATGTACACATTAACCCTGGTATGTGTATATGTTTGTAGTTGCACAAGGAGTTATTTTTGTATGACAACAATAACAGTATTTCAATTAAATCTGAGATGAATATTTTCCTCTCAGAGCCCAGAATTTTTAGCTCCTTGCAACTTTCTTTGAAATCGTCTTTTTCTGGGTTGAAATTTTTTATACATTATCTTAGAGGTAAAATGTTGAAACTTTGAAGAAAACACACTGGACCCTTTTTAGGGATATCCAAGAGGGGAACAGGGAGAGAGAACTTGTTTTTTGTTTACTTAAAATTTTTCAGACCCTTTTTTGGACAACAGAAAACTCGCAAACAGCTTTGTCCCCAAACGCTAAGCCTAGCATAGTTTAGAAATGTTAGTTTTGCTTCAATTGAAGAAATTTGTTTTTGAAAAAATGTTATGATTTTTTTTTCAATTGTCTGCTGAGCATGCGCTGTATGTGACTTTATTCATAGTTTTTAACACACTCCAAAGTGCAATGTTCTGAATGGCCACAGGTAAGGCTGTTGGTTTGTATGAGCCTTCTCAGAGCTACTCAGTTTTCCAGTAAGGAGAAGGGAAAGAGCTGAGGTTTAAAGCTGGACACCTTTCTAGGTACCATGTAGCAAAAGTATATTCCCCTATTAAAGCTTGCACGTTATACTTAGGGTAAGTACTATTCAACTTTCCTTTTATATAGAAGTAACGTCCGTTAACTTTAAAACTTGGTGTTAGCACAGTAAGCAAGGACTTTTTTAAGTAAATGAGATAATTGACTTATAGGAATTTTGCAGATTTTTTGAAGGCATCTATTGCAAATAAATTTGGGGAGACAGGAATGTGTCATTGAAGTGGCAGAAGCTATGTGCTTAACAGAGCAGAGATGTGCTAGTCTGAACATGCCTGATCTCATCTGGAATTGAAAGCTAAATCTAGGTGGGCCTGCATCATACCAGAATAGGAACACATGTATCTTTTGTGTAACCTTTTTTTTTTTCTTTTTCTTTTTTTTCCCCCTGCCAGGAAACCAAAAGGGCTCTCTAAGACAAAAGAAGCAGGTTTTCCTCTGGCTCAATATGCAGCCTGGCTGCTTTTGGAGACATGCATTTCCCTTTTTTTCTGGAATATATACTTTACTGTTAGCAATTTTAAATAAGTTTTCCTTTTTCAAAATGCTTTATGTCGATTAACAGCATTTGATATTTCCTCACTTGGTTACTTTCTCTAATTTTGCGCTGCCCCTATCTATCAGTCATTTCAATTTTTTATTTATCCTTTCCAGAATGTGCTCATTCATTAGCTATTTTATTATAATTATGACAGAGATAGAGCTTTTGTGCTCAAAGCTCCTTTTCAGGCATTTATAAGTTTCCAAACAAATTACCTTTTGAGGTGAGATTTCTCATACTTGCTCTCAACTGCAGGGTGAAGTTGTCTTAAAGCTTGAAGAAAAATTCAATTAGCCGTTTTTGGAGGACTGAACAATTTAATAAGTAAAAATAGAGTTTTTGACAAAGTACTTATAGGAATGCGATGTTTTAATAATTTGTTTTTCTTTTAACACTTTAAACCGAGTCCAAAAGTGCAAGTCAAAAAACAGAAAATGCATAGGTTCAAACTGAAATTTCAATCACATCATTTTTAAAAAGTCAAAGGTCTAATTCTCTAACAACCATAGCACCTGACTTCATTACCTTAAGCAGGTATGGCTTTCATGAAGACACATTTGCATATATGTATTTATATATTCATTTTTATTCCATAAAATGAGGGATGCTTCTTATTTATGCCAAACTTTATATCCTGTTGATTTTTGCCCAATTAAAAATATCCACACCATTGCATTCCTATAGATTTTTGCACATGTGGGCAAATATTTGTTGAGAAACATCAAATCTCATCATTCCTTTTTATGTCTGTTTTTAATGTATGGTTATGATATTAATGTGTGCCCACATTTTAAATTTCTCTGTTGATAATATGTTCACTTTTGGAGAGAGTTTTCATTTTCCCTGTCGCTCTGTTACTGTAAGATCCTTCCTTGAACCTAGAAGTCATTTCCATTTTTTTATTTGTTATAGCTTTAGTATTCTTTTAAAAAAAACACATAAATTTGTCATCTCCTAGAAAACCCTCAAACAAGAATGAGAAATTATTTCTACTTTGTTGCTCCCTTGATTATACCTCTACCCCCATCATAACTACTACCCCTTCAAGGTGTTGGGATGACTTTTCTGATCAGAGAACAAGCAAATACTAAAGGAAATTTGTGTGATGTGTTGCAAAGGCTTCCTTCCCCAGTGAGCTAAGCAGGTTGGGGGCGGGGGGGGGGGGGGAGGTTGGTCACTAAAATACCAAAAAAAAAAAAAACCAAGCAATTTTTTTTGTTTGTGACTTTTTTCTTTTTGACTTGCTGAAGCATATCCCCATAATCTTCAGATGCCATAACAAATTCCCAGTGACACAACCATAATGTACAGCTGGAGAGAACAGAGTAAATCCGCAGACTTATGTAGACAGTATCCAAGCCAGCAGCTCTTCTGTCCTCTTACTAGCCTTACCTGTACTTGTTAGACCTGAAGAGATGTACCAAGTCTGGAACTTGACCCTCACAAACCAACTTGCTCCTTTTGCTCCCCACATAAAAGCAGTCGCATCCCAGTGTTCTCTAATATCTAAATATGCAAAGCTTTGTTTTGGAGGGATGGGGTTGGAGGGGGAGGCCAGGAACGAGAAGGGCCTTTCAGAAAAGAATGCATAGTACTGGCAACTTACCCAAAATAGCATGAGGCTCAAAGTCTTAGTGTGTGGCTGGCCCACCTTTCACTGTCATCTTTTCATACCTTACCAATTAGGCAGGGTTAGAACTTGTTTGTAGCTGAGGGTAGGTAATTGGCAATACTTAGATACTAAGAGGGATTTAACTAATTCAGCAGGTGGAGCTCTTCCCTCTACGTCTTTATTTAAACTGGGGTCCCATTCTGGTTTTAGAGAGTCCTCTGCTTCAGGGTGTGTCATCTTTGAAATGTCAGACTTGGTTCTTAGGCACTTAAGGTCAGCTATTTCTTGGTAGTTTTTCTAATAAATGACATATTCATATATATACATATGTATGTATATATATATCCTGATAGTCTAGATATTAAGAAAAGACATAATTATATTCTGTCCATTCTGAATTTCTCTTTGTATTCAGTGGTACTATGTTGTATTAATTAAAGCCCAGAAGTAGCAGCATGGAAGGACAATCATAGCTAAAATAACAAATTGACAGAGCTCTCGAGGTTGCGTTTCCTAAAAGTGATCGAGGCTATTTGTGCTGTTCAGGACCTGCATTTGATTCTGTAGTAGCATCTTCATCCTGCTTTAACATTTTGTTTCCTCATAGTCAGCCCATAGTACCTAGCAGTAAAGTCACAGGTTCTGGTCATGAGAATGCAGTAGAGGTAAAAGCAGCTGGGCTGGGTAAGGTGCTTTTATGGGAGCTAAAATATTTTCAGCAGTAATTCAAAAGTATGTTTCCCATCCACTCCACTTTCTAAATAATATGTTACTTAAATCTGATACAAAACTCATATAAAATTGAAATTACTACTTGTTTATTTCAAAATTAATTGAAGAGTGATAATTACCAACAAATGTCCTGCCATTGTTACATCTTCCTCAGAATGAGTTTGATCATGTCTTTTCCTAATGCTGTGAGGAAAATGTATGTGTAGTGTATATAATAAATTATCTTCTTTAGTAGAATCTCTTCTCACAGATTGGAGGTATTACTGAACATCTCTTGTTAAATCTTGATAAGATCACTTGGCCAAAGTAGAAGTAGAGTTGGCTTGAATACAGAAAGAAATAGCATTTTTAAAGGACTTGGATTTCCTTTGCATACCACGTGTCTGATTCTGATCCAGTCCAGGGAAATAGGGAGGATGAGACGAAATTATTCCTAAGCAGCCGCCGTAGGCCAAACACTGAAACAATGCCAACCTGGACCAATCAGGCTGGCCTTTCAGAAGATGTATGCTTTTGTTCAACACTTCCATGAAGGGGGCAGGGGGAATAGGGGGCAGGAAGCCCTTGAAACTACATTTGTATGGATGACTTCTCTCTCATTTGAATGAAGTCCATAGAAGTAAACTCAGAGATTTTCATTCTTTTTTTTCTTCCAAAATGCTGTATTTTCTTGTCCAGCTAAAGATCTTTGAATGTTGTACTCTGACATCTTTTGAACAAAACTATCCTTTCACATTTAAACAACTGAAAAACAGCTCATAGGGAGCAAAGAGTAAAATTGATGGAAACTCAAAATCAATTCCAAACCCATTTCTGGCATGATGAGAATAACATTTGTGCTGTGTTTAAAGCAGTTTAAAACAAGAAAAATGATAAAATGATCAATATACTGAGGGCCAAAAATAACCAGGAGAGAACAATCTGTAATCCAGTCTCAGACCTGAAACCCAACACTTTTGATTAAAACTGAAAATAAATGAATGTATCTTTTCCAAGGTATCATTTTAAATCTGAAAATGTAAATACCAACAAAGATATGCCTGAATTTGAAGACCCTCCCTTTCTTCTTTTGTTTTTTTACTGTGTCCCTAGAGTTTAGGCAAGTGAAACCCCTTGTATTTATAACATCAGAATTTGTTGGGTCATGCCTATCTTTCATGGCCACACACAAAGAAAATACATCATGTTAAAGGTGGCATCTACCTTACCCTTCCAGAGTCTTTATAAGCTTGCAGGATAATGGACTTTAACCACAGTAGAAAGATTGTTTTTAAGCTGTTTGAAAAAAGGCAATGAAAGTGGAGTACTCTTTGGCCACTGCTTTCTCTTTGAAAACAAGTTAGAGCCTACCTAACACCAAATTGTATACCTGCACACGAGGGGCCAAGTTTGGGTAGGGTAAAAGGCTAAAAGAATTTCAGCTGACGACGTGAGGAACAATTCAAAACCTCTACCCAAGCAGAGACCAGAAAAGGCCAATGATTTTGCTTCCAGTGAAGAATTTGCAGCAGATTTACCTGAGTTAGTTGACTGGTTAATTCTTTGCTATCTAAATATAATAAAACTCCTCCTGGATGGAAAAAAAATGCAACAATTAGGAAAGCACCATTAATATGGTTGAAGAAAAGTTATAGGTTGGATGGGTACTGATTTTGAAAAGTATAGAAGATCTGTAATTCTTACTATAAACAGATGAGAGAAAAGCATGGTGAAAGAGTATTAAATTATATTAAATTAAAAATTCAACCTATTTAAGGAGAGAATGAATAGTGGTCCTACTTCTAGGAATAATTAATCCAATTGGAAAAGTCATTCCTACAGGATGCAGCATGATGAAAAAGTCCTTGATGCAAGCTTTGGCCATCATTCACTTTGATGTGTGACCTTGAGAAAGCCACACAACCTAAATCGGGCCTTAGTCAACTCTTGAAAAATGAGGGACTTAAAGGAGATGACTTCCAAAATCTCTTCCAGTCCAAACATTCAGTGATCCTGCGTTATAACAATACCATGAGTTTGGATTGTTCAGTATGAAAATAATAGTCAATTTGATGCATACATTTGCTTACAATGTTTGTATGGGTTTTTTTTATTAGTATACCAGTTTGCTGTTATTTTTAAATTTTTAAGATCTGTCTTGATCAGAAAGTTAAGCGCTCATGTTGAGTCACAGCTTTTGGGCCAGGAGAGTTTTCCTGAATTTGTTGGCTCTGATTCCTTAATTTTACATTTGAGGAATCTGGGATCCAGAGAGGTTAAATTACTCGCCCCTGTGGCAGAGATACTTAGTAGTACTTAGCTACTTAGCGCTTCCTTAGTCTAGGGAGAACCTAGCGCTCTCTGCTATAAGGGCACTCAGTGTTTTCTCTAAATCACTGTTGTTGTCCTTTGTCTTAACACCTAAGTATGAAAAATGCGGCAGGGTGTTTAATTAGGGAAGTAAAGAAAAGCAGTAGTCACCCATTTTCCTGCTATGATCTGTGCCTAATTAGGGCAAATGATAAGGCTACTGACAATGTAGAGAATGGAAATCTCAAGGGAAAGATAGGAGATTTAGGAAGACGAGGGAAAGCCTATGCCCACTGATTTTAGCAACTCCACAGAAGTGAGATACTTGTTCCCTATCTAGCATTTCTTTCAGGTCATATTTGTTCTTATCTTCCCCAAGACAATGTAGGAAAATATGGATCATGTAGTCAACTGATCATCAGTTGGATTGGGAGAGGATTTATCATGTAACTTTCTTTCATCCTTGATGCATTGTATTTCATTCCAAAGGTAATCCAGGGATCAGATGTGATCACAGGGACCTGGTCCATACGGCTAGGGATTTGGGAGAGTTTAGCCAAATCTGAAATAGTCTAGGTATTCCAGTATGAGGAACCATAAACCTAGGGGTCAGGGTGGCTAGTACCAATGCCCTGACTGATGCACATCACAAGGCATCATTTGTAGTTCAGTGATATCTAGTAATAGATGGTATGTGTCAATTATCAATACAATCATATCCTCTAAACTTCCATGCTTATCTCCAGTAACATCACAAAAACTGTTCTTGTATAGATTTCAAACGGTTCATTTAATTGTTTTGCTTAATATGCATAATAAGCTCATTGAACCATATCCTTCATTAAATACTTTCAATTGGGATGTCAGGTTAACATTTTGTATTTAATATGTATTGAATCTATTCTATGATGTTTGGGTGCTTCTTACCTTTAAACATTCCCTTTTTCCCTATGTGGTTGAGGACATCTGAGCCCTTTCTGTGGTTGTCCTCAGATTTTCTTTAGAGATTTGGAGGGAAATTAGATTTGTTTTGCATGAATACCATCCATTTTTGGAATTCTTTTTAATGTCAGATTTATCCTAATTTTCAAGAGTTTTAGGGCATAGGGCTAAATTAAGTATTTAGTTGTTGGTCTGTATTAGAAAGTTCTTTTGGCACTATGAATTTTTCCCCCATATTTATATACCCCATGTCTATGGCAATAAGAATGTCTCTAGTTGAGAATAAATTACTTGTGTGTCTTCAGTCATTGTCAGTCTTGTTCAACTCTCTGTGACTCCATTTGGGGTTTTCTTGGCGAAGACACTGGAATGTTTTGCCATTTCCTTCTCTAGCTCATTTTACAGATGAGAAAGCTGAGGCAAATAGGGTTGAGTGACTGGTCCAGGGTCACAAAGCTTGTAAGCATCTGAGGGCAGATTTGAACTCAGATCTTTCTGACTCCAGGCCCAGCACTCTATCCACTGCATAACCTAGCTTGGGGATTGTCAGAGTCAATCTATAGAGCATAAAAGTATATGTTACTATTTCAAAAAGGAAAACTACAAAGTGGACCTTTAATAAGTTTATATTTAACTGGTCCTTTGTGGTTACAGTAAATGATGACAAATCTAAAAGGAGATAAATAATGTGAAAAAGGTTCAGGGAAAACAAGGGGGTGTCGACAAAAGTATTTGCTGAAAGCATGAACAGTAATATACAAATTGAGTCTAATTAGGCATTAGTCCCGTCCCTTTGGGAGAATAGCAGGTAGTTGAAAGGAGAACAAGGTCAGAGTTGGGTTTAGTACTTCGGTAATAGAGTTTTGACTTTGCAAGAGTACTGGTGTTGGCATCAAGAAAAGAAAGTTTTGCAAATTTCTGCGTGTGCACTTGCTGTTACTGGTGTTCCTGGTGGGTGGCTGAATCATCCTGATGGCATTCAACAGGAACCAGCTGCTGAGAATATTAAAATGCAAGCATTTATTCCTCTAGAGAGACAGTAGCATCTGCAAAGTTTTCCTATCTTGATAGTACAGATAATCCCAAAGAGCATTCTCTAGTAGTTTTAACTCTATTCATTTATGCATTTTTTTCATCTTTATCTTCAGGGTCTCAAACTCTTCTAGAAAGAACTCCATGCCAAGTTGCAGAGGCAGAATGTGAGCACTTTGGTTAAGGATATGTAAGTGGCCCCTGTAGGCTTCTTCTGGAGATGGAGCTCATAATAAGAGAACCTAGTATTTACCCCAAATCTTGTTGTTGAAAGAAAGTTCAGCTTATACTCAACTGGAACCAATGACCTCCACTTCTGTAAGGGCAACTCTTTGTGAGATCTTAGTAGACTCATCTGGTTCCAGAGCTTCTCTTACTTATTAAGTGTAAAATTAGCACAATTTTATTACCTCTGTTGCTTTCTTTGTCTGGAACTGACAACACGATGTGTGTGTGTTTGTGTGTTTTTGTGTGGGTATGTACGAGTGTGTGTGAGAGGGGTTGAGAGTATTGTTGGACTCACTAACCGACCAGGTCTTTTCCATCTCTAATATCTATGAATAATGTATTGAACTGATAGAAAAAATGTTGAATATGTTCATTATGAATTATACTCACTGGTGTGTTGCCTAGCATATAAAAGAGCAAAGCAGTTGCAGCATAACTAGTTCCTTACAATAAATGTACTGGTACGACAGAGCTCTGGATCTCTTCCTATTCCACTGTGTGTCATCCCCAAACATCGTGCTGTACATGACTGACAACTACAGACTCAACACCTGATAGGATGACAGCTAGCCAACGTTCTGACAGGATCTTGTATAGGCCAAGACAGAGCCTGGAAACCTTCCTCAAGCAAGTTTATTGATGACTTTTATTGTGATGTGACAGGGTCAGGGAAGCTTTTTATGGCACATTAGGTTCTAAACAGAAGAGGCTTTCCTGAGGTTGCTGATAACTTCCTTATGGAGAATCACTAAAATGAATCAGGTAGTGGGCACCATGGAAATATTCTCATGCCAGAGGGTTTACAGAGGCTGCAGGATGCCATCAATAGAAGTTTGTTTTGCTTTTGCCCCTAATTAGAAAGTTATAATGTAATGATACCACCAGTTGAGTGGAAGGGAGGAGCAGCGTAGGTAATATAAAACAATTGATTTGTCATTACCTTGTCTTCCCAGTACTTCATTTGATTTCTTTTGCTACAGATATGCCTTCCTCTTTATGTTATGCTTAGGATAACATACAAAATAAGGTTGTGCTTCCTGAGCATGCACCAACTAATTCTAAGCGATTGTCACTTACATGTCTACCGTGGCTGGCAAAGGGAAGCCAAAATCTTGGATTTTTAGATATCCTATACATAATCTCCAAAGTCAGTACAGTTGACTATAATACCAAAATTGCATTCAGTTTTGCCTTGTCTAAAAGACAATTTAGTACCATCTCTCCCTGAGTTAATTTATCCAAAATAAGATAGTATAATCAGAGATCTAAGAAATAAAACTATACAGCCCCCTGTGTGCCAGAGAACCATTCCAAATTAAGCAGACTTTACTTTTTAAAGAAATTTCAATTTAAAAAATTAGAGATTTTTTTGTCCCTTTGTCACTATGGAGAACAATGAGATGGCAATAGGTTTCCTCATAAAAAAAGCCTTGATTTTCATTGCAGTTTCAAGGCTCAAGTAGTCTTAGAAATGGGGGGAATAGTGTCAGCATTCTGAAAACTGAAATGCATTTAAAGACCATCTAGTCCATACCTCTCATTTAACAGATGAGAAAGTTGATATCCAAAGGAATTAAGGAGTTCTCTCAAGGTTGTTGGTAACCCAGAAGAACCAGGATTCAAGTACGAGGGACTCCTTATACAGTATGTTTCAAGACTGCCTGTCTCAACTTTGTTTTGTTTTGTTTTCACAATGGAAAACCATCTGCTCTTTTATTAGGCTTCCCTATCTTTAGTTACAGCTCTAAATTCTAGTGGCTAGAACCTTTACTCATTCTTTTTGTAAAGATAAAGGTCAGTGTAATTCTTGAAGAATAGCTTTAAACCCTAGAGATACCACATTTAACAAAGTCTGTAAGGCTGTCTTAAGGATCTTAAAGAAGCTATCCTATGTTAGGAACATAGTGATTTGTAAGGGTGATCCATATTAACCGCATCCAGAAAAGGTGGTAGCATAAACTCCCATTTAGCCGAATATCTTGTCTAGCTTCAGCATACTTTGGAAATGAAGTTACATACCCACTCCCTATCTTTAGCAGGGTATATTTGTTAAATTGATAGAGTATTTACTTTTTCCTACTTACTTCATAGAAGTGTTTTAAATATTGAGTACAAGAGAAATATTGTGTGGCATGCCTATATAATGCACATATTATTATGTAATAGATAAGATTAATTAGCAGGTTAGTGAACTAGGATTCTGTTTATACTTCAGTTGTAAAGACTAGTCATGTTAGTTTAAGAAATATGGTATGTTTGCTAAGACTGGATAGTTTCTTTAAAATATAAGATTTTGTTGAATTCAGCCAAGGTTGCATTTACATTCATGGATACTAGTGGCTTGCATCAAGGAAGAGTATTCTATTTTAAAAAATGAATTATTTGCTTTGACAGTGGAAATATAAAAAGAATCCTAATTCAAGAGAGTACATATTGGTCTAGTAACAATGTGTGATTATATGAAAGATTATAAAAAAGGAAATTAACAGTAACTTAGAAGTAATCTCTACATTGGGTGTACAAATAGTAGGAGAAAAAGATATAAAACAGTAAATTCTTTCAAATGACCAACTTTTCAGCATGTGTTTACTAAACACTTACTGTATACCAAGTACCATGCTAGGTGCTGGTGATACCATTACAAAGAATGAAACAGTCCCTACCCACAAGGACCTTACCTTCTAATGCCAAGGAAAGGAAGACTTCAGTGTGCCGGAACTGCTGAGCATCCTTGAGAGACTAGAGAGGGATTTAGAGAGGAAGGGAGGTAGGTAGGTAGGTAGGTTGGTTGGTTGGTTGGTTGGTTGGTTGATATATATGAACCAGTTGTGTTATTATGATTTTTGTATTAGTGGGCACATTATCTCTTTTTTCCCCTCCATTCCTATATTATGGGTGTGGTTACACACACATACACACACACACCCTCATCTCCATGAAATGTTAATTATATGGAAAACACAGGTAAATGGAAAAAAAATGTGATTTGGTAAAGATGACCATTAGCCTCTTAATAGTAACTTTCTTACCTATTCTAAACATTTGAGTTAGAGGAACTTAGACCCAAAGGACAATGAAGTCATAGCTTGAAATTAGAGCAATAAATTCTGCCTTTGCTACTTGCATTTTAGAAAAACAAAACAAAACAAAACAGGTGTAGAGGGGCTGTCAGCAGGACAAGTGCATTCCTCCTGAGCTGTGCCCTGGTTGTCCTGTTTCTTCTTTTTATTTTCTAAACTGTAGCTCGGAGCCCATTGACCTCAGCCACATCTATCATAGTGTACCTCCCCTTGCATCTCAGTGACTTTTGTTGTTTCCTATATCACTAGGCTCTTTTGATCCCTCCAACAAAGTTGGATCATTTGCTTATGTTGGGAAGAAACAGCAACTCAGAATCATTAGAAGTGAAGGAAAGGGTTTGCATGTGTGACATACTGTTCAGATCTTATCTTTATATTTACAGGCCTTTAATGCTGGAAGGAAGGAAGGAAGGAAGGAAGGAAGGAAGGGAGGAAGGGAGGGAGGAAAGAAGGAAGGAAGGAAAGAAAGAAGGGAGGGAGGAAGGAAGGAAGGAAGGAAGGGAGGGAGGGAGGGAGGAAGGGAGGGAAGGAAGAAGGGAGGAAGAAGGAAGGGTTTTTCCTGTAAGCCAAGAGTACTTTTTAAAAACTAATTTCACTCCTATCACACAAGTTCTCTGATGAGATCAAAGTAGCTAATTACCTGGTTTGCTATGAGAATTCTGCATAAATCTCTTTAGGGTGATATTAATCTACATAATGTTATCTGAAGGAATGTTTTTTTATTCCCAATCTCTTTTCCCCATTCTTCCAACATCTACACATAGATGATCACAATCTCGTCTAGTTGTAGGAACAGCAAGGTGGCCTTTGAGGCAGCCAGATAGTATAGTGGTTGGATGGCTGAATGTGGAGGTCGGAAGACCCACGGTCTGCTCCTGATTCTGACACAGACTCATGTCTCTAAGAGATTTGGGTGTGTTCGTAGACTGTGAACTCAGGATCTGTCCAAAGATGTGGAACCTGAAAACTGTAATCTTCAAATTCAGTAAGAAAAGCCTAGTGTTGAGGATTAAGGTGGTAAATAATCACAATGCCGCTTGTACCCAGGTCAAGCTATATCCGAACTGTTGTGTTGGGTTCTAGGTACCACATTTTAGGAAGGATGTTGGTAACCTTGAGAGAATTAGTAGGATTTCAAGATCATACCATATGAAAATTGGTTGCAGGAGCTGAGGATGTTTAGTGTGGAGAAATGAAGGCAGGAAAGCTATCTTTAAGCATTTGAATGATTCTCAAGTGGAACACAGCACAGAACTAGGAACAATACATGAAAGTTTCAAAGAAACACATTCAGGTTTTATGTATGGAAAAATTTCATATTTAAATGAAGAAAGCCATCTAGAAGGAGAAAGGATTGTCTCAGGAAGCCCTTGGCTTGTCCAATAGAGTCTATATCAGTATTTGTTAAGTATGTTGTTGAGAAGATCTTTGTTCAGGCTTTGAACAAGAAATTATGTTTGAGGTCCCTTCCAACTTCGAGATTCTGTGACATGTTTATGAAAAACCTGAAGTATGAGGAATATTCTGTATTGACTCCCAAAGCACTGGATTAAAATATCCTTACAGACCTCAATAGATAGCTAGCTACTTTATTTTTGAACTCTGAAGACTACCAACCTTTGCTACTTGCTGGCCAGTTCTGATTTGACTTCCCTTTTGTGGACAGCTGCCAGTACCACAACTGACTGCTTTTTATCCTTCATCTTAGCCTTCTTTCCAAGGCCAATCCAGAAACATTTGTTCACCTTCTTGAATCAAAATCCAGGGTTCTGTGTTTACCTTTGACGGCAGGGCAGCATGAACCACTAGACAGTTCTACCAAGTTCTGAGTTACCATCACCTCAAGTTGTGCCATAAAATATTTAGAATAAAGGCAGCCTTATTCTTTCTCCCAGGGGAGAAACATTCTGACCCGCCCTGCAAATAGGAGTAACTACATAGTGCCTACAAAAAATGGGGTGCAGGGGCGGCTAGGTGGCGCAGTGAATAGAGCACCGGCCCTGGAGTCAGGAGTCCGGCCTCAGACACTTAACACAAAAAACTAGCCGTGTGACCTTGGGCAAGTCACTTAATCCCAACTGCCCTCCAAAAAAGCAAAAAAACAAAACAAAACAAAAAATGGGGTGCATGTGATTCCACACAGTCAATAAGTCACTCAGGCAGCAAGCATTGACTAACTGCCTAGTGAGCAGAGGTGAGGAAGTAAAGAAGCAAACATTTGTTAAATACTAATTAGCACAAGGTTCTCTGCTAAGCACGTTCTAACTGTTGTCTCATTTGATTTTCACAACTTTGGGCGGTAAGTGCTGCTCTTATCTCCATTTTATAGTTTAGGAAACCGAGGCAGATGTGAAGTCTTGCCCAGGCTCAGATGGTCAGTAATTGTCAAAGGCCAAATTTGAATGTCGGTCTTCCTGACTTTAGGCACAGCACTCTGACCACTGTGCTGCCGACTTTCCTCCTAGGCTTAGGAGATAAGGATAATATGACAGGAATCTGATCTACTTTTGTTTGACAGAAAGGATTTTTTCCTTTACTTTGTTCTTTTCCCTTTCTTTCCTTTCTCTTCTTTTCTTCTGGGGATTTAGGAAGAGAGGCGAATTAAGAAACAAACAGGGAAACAGATGAACTGGAAAAGGTTTAATGGAGAAAAGAAGCCTGTACTAGAAAGGCTGTTTAACCAGAGATAGATTGAAGTTTTCTTTCAAACAAGTCCTGATATCCCAATTCAGGCATGACCCAAAGTAATACAAAAGTGCCCAAGGCAGCAGCACAAAAGTAGGTTTTCTGTAGCCCACCAGCCTTCATCAGGGCCCTGGGCAAAATGACAGAGTAAGTAGAAGTCTTCACAGCAGCCTCATCATGTTTTCTAACCCCTTGGGTACTAGGGCCTTCTTCACCTTTACCCGCTTCAAAGATCCTAGCAACAAACAACTCCCAGCTTTCCACATTCCAAAATTGCCAATATGTCCCCACGCCATCTAAAGTCACAGAGGTGATTTCAGTTATTTGTTAATCTGATCAAAATAATAAAATGTGAAAAGCATAGTGGCTTAAACACTAATAAATTGGTTTGCATCCCCCCAAACAGAAGCTTTTTCAAGTCAAGTCAAAATGCATTTATTAAATTCCTACTATGTTTAGCCCTGGAATTACAAAACAATAGCAAGTCCCTGTTCTCAAGGAGCACACAGCCTCATGAGGAAGGCAACACAGACACACACAATATAAACTGGAAGTGATTTGGGAGGGAAGCCACTGACATCAGGGTCTCTAACAGAAATGACTCTCCCTTTGTGGAATATGCAGGAGAGGATGGGGGGGGGGGTGTAGGTATCCTCCTGCAGAAGGATCTTCTCATGCTTCTTGCCAACTTCAGAGCCCAGATAAGTTTGATAGGGAGCAAAATTAAAGAGCCCGTGTTATCATAACTGCCCACCATCCACTGCTGGGTCTTTGCATTCTCTGCAAGTGGTTCAGCTCCCTCAAAAGGATCAGTACGAAACGAAATCATCATCCCCTAAGGGGAAGGAGGTGTAGGAGATGTAGCAAATAAGACACATCCTCCAAGGAACATCTCTGCCATGAAGCGAAGAAGGACAGAGACCACCTCCCCAGCAGTTTCATTTCCCTCTTCCTCCCTTGTTATTAAAATGAGGGTAAGGCAAAATATCAGCAGTCTGACAAGTCTGAGGGAAATCTTGGGTGACTAAGAGGCCAGTTGGCAGGGATATGAAAACTAAAGCTAAAAACACTGCTTTGCTGTAACATGAAGCTCTACCTCTGCAGATCTCAGAGTATTTTATCATCTGGGATGATCAATTCATAATTATTACCCTAATTTTACAGATGAAGCTAGGGAGGCTTGGAGGTGAAATTACTCTTTCCAGGTCACCCAACTCAGTGGCAAATCTGAGCTGCAAACTTTGGGGCCTCTGGGCTTCTGTTAGGAAAAACTATCTTTCAGCATAAGTTCATGTGAACCCCTCAGAGGGTATGTGGATACCCAAGCCTGCTTCTCCACTATTCCCTTTTGGTCATTTCCTGATTACTAGTTCCTCCATCAGTCTTTGAGAGAGAAAGTTATCACCAGAATCAAAGGGAGACTATAGAGCATTAGGGGAACATTAGCAGCTATTGAAAAGACATTTTGACCTATTTCTGTAGTTATCAATTTAATAGTATTTGCTGCCAGGAAATGCACCGATCATGGGAGGGAGGTCGGATTGCACCAGCATTGCTTTCTCAAGAGACCTCCAGTTACAGGAGGGTGGTAATTCTAGTTAATAAAGGGGTGAATTTCAAACACGTTTTAACTAAATCAAATTGTAGCGGGAAATATCTTATTACTGACGTTCAAGCCGACTCACAGCTGGTAACATTAGTCACTTACACAGGCCCCAAATTCAGACTTTTCAGTATTTTCAGAGGAGTTTCTGGCAATGACAGAGTTCCCAGGACACCTTATTATGTGGGAAGGAGAGATTTTGAGCTAATGTTGGAGCCAGCATTAAATGAAAAAAAAATATTTTTTTCCCTTCCAGGACTTTTTTATAAACATTTCAGGTAATCAAGCAGTGAGCTGTAAATGGTTGTTAGCAAGCCACCTGTAGCCATGAGTTGTCGTATTCCTTTTGTCTTAGTGGCATAGCAGTGAATGAGACAAATTATTCATTTGGTTACCTGGAAGTTCTATGAAATGATTTCTGATACCTGTGCCATAAAGAAACACCCAGAAACAAGCATGAACCTCCGTCTTGCCCACTTCTGTGACATCAGTGTGGGGTGCGGAAATAATACCAGAAGCAAAGATCTTAGATATCACAATGTGTTGCCCATGGTTTCTTTCTCTTAGCTGATTCCCATTGTAGCAAACAAGTTTACTTCCCTATCGCCTCAGATAGGCAGGTCTACCCCATTCTTATGGTTCATTCAAGGGCACTATAGGATACTTAAGACCATGAAATAACCAGATCATTCTGGTTCTTTCAGAAACTAAATCCTCTTGGGATAAGTCCAATCCAGACCCATGTTTAAAATGAAAGCTATGCATAGTAGGTTGCCTTGCAGCAGAGGCTCAGTTGTGTTTAGAGGTTTGCCCTTGTTTACCCCCTACCTTTTCTAGTCAGCTCGTTTGGAATACAAGAGGTGGTCTGATACCTTTCTTCTGTATTACATCCCGCTTGGATCCTGCTAAACTTTTTTTCCATGTGCCTAAATCTCTTTTTTTCAGAGAGATTAATTCTGACTTGGTTCGCCTACACTTTTTGAAGCTCTAAAAGCTTTCCATTGTGGCCAGATCGTTTCAAATACAGTATTTGGGGATGGAAAAAGAAAACTCTGCCCAAATGTAAGCATCATTGAATCAAAGAAAGCATGTTTTTTTTAACTGCATTCTTTTAGGATCCAGACAACCTTGAATCCTTTACAAAAGCACATCAGTAATTTCATCCTGTCTCTTAAAAAGACACACACACACACACACACACACACACACGAGTACACTGGAGTACTATTCGTGATAGTGTATAGCTAGCGTATCCAAATGGAGTAACAAGTGAAAGGGAGGGTGATGACATAGATAAAACGGAGGCCTCCACGTCTGGACATCCACATTCTGTTCCCCACTATTCCATGGGGACTTACCTTCTTGTGTGAGTCATTATCTCTGCCCTTCCTTTTACTACTTCTGTAAAATACAGTTTTCTGATTTTCTCTTTATGAGACTACTGTGCGCATTTGTCCTTCTTTTTGAAGTAGTGTAATATTTCTTTATAAAAGGCACCAAATATTCTTGGGTCAAGTATTACCCTTAGTAGGAAGGGTGAAGCGTTCAATTCCAACTTAGTATAGCAATTCCCATCAGTAAAGAAAAAAGAAGAATGAAAAGGCACAGCTTTCCACATTAGTGAAGGGAAAATGTAATGCAATTACAATGCAAAATTCTAACATGATAATAGTCATCTAAATTTCTAGCATTGATGAAGAATGACTGACTCTCACCATAGCATCTAGCTGTCCACTTCTGAATATCAATTTTCAGTTGACACAAAACTTTCCCTTTTTTAATATCCATATGGCACCATACTGCCTTCTTACATTGGGGTTATTTATATATGTTCCTCATATGTGTAAACTGGATAAATACTTGTCTCTTCCTCTTCATCACAGGACCCTTATAAGGTTGAATGAGACAATGTCCGCATAAAGCCCTATCAATAGCTCTAGGGGTAAAACACATCCTCAATCGTGGCATCTGATTGAAGGGCCTTTACCAGTCTAGCATACAGAATTTTTTCCCCTTGATATTTTCTCAGCTTATTCATTTCCCTGAGAAGTAGTACATTCATTAGCTTTTAAACCTTTTGGTGATCTTAGTGATGGCTCCATTTTTTGTACCCTTGGTCTAAGTGGAATGTTCCTCAAACTATACAGAAAATGGGTCTACCCAACCAGAAGCGATTTTCAATATGATCCATATGGAAACAGCTGAAGCAGATCATCTTAGTCCTAGTGCTGTATGAGTTTTAAAAAAATAACTTCAGGAAAGATTATGTTAATATCTCCAGTATATTTCCCCAGAATTTCTCTGTTTTTATGTGTCTGTCTCTGTCTGCACTTCTCTGTCTTTGTGTTTCTTTCCCTTCCTCTCTTTCCTTCTTTCTCATCTATACACCATCACCACAATAAGCATTCTCCTCCCAGATGTGTGAAAGGGTCATGTCCATTATCACCCTAACAAAGTGCCCACCAGTGGATGTCAGAGGCTGCCGTGTGCAGGGGCATGTGGTGTGCGTGTTAGGGAGAGACACATCGCACACCTGGCTCTTGGCTGGGGCGGGCCATCTCCACTGCGCCGTGCCACAAGTTAGCATTTTGAATGAGCAATTGCCATTCTGTTGTTTTCTTCTCAACACATGGTGTTCAAAAACAGTTAAAAGAAAACTGTACCCATTTGCTCATCCCAGAAATCTGAAATTTCACAGGAGCGTGCCAAATTAATTTTCACATAATATCGTCTGAGCTTGCTCGTTGCACTGAGAAAATGATGCTCCACTTTTTGAACTCTTGGTATCTTGGTCTGAGGTAAATGGGTGCAGTTTCTCTTTAAATGGCATTAAACATATCAAAGCAGGATTATATCTGTCACTGTCTTTTTTTTTTCTAATGGAATCAAAATCCTTCAGGGAGTGTCCCAAATCCACATTAATGTCTTTGAGTGCTAATGTTTCCACTGGGACTTTTACATTAGCAAAATACAAGTGTGTTTGTTCTCTCTGCCGTCTGTATAAGTAGACAGCTGCACATCAGTTAATTCTACCTGAACTGGACTTCCACTTAGTCAGGGGCAGGATTGCACATGGTAGCAGGTCATTCTTGGTACTCATGGGCCTATTTCTGCCCATCCTTTAGTCAAACTGCAATGGTACAGTAAAAGAAAAAACGGACATGAAATACAATTTCTAACATCTAAGAATCTGTGGAATTGTCATCATGCATTTCATATAGAAAGACTAAACTTTATCGGATCTAATTTCAGACATGGGCTGTAAGTTCCCAGTTTCCAAAGGGTCTAATTAAATACTCCCTCTAAATTTCACCCTCTGTTCAGATCCTGAAATGAAAACCAAGGGAGTTGGGTTCATAGTAGATTAGCAATCACTATCCATAGCAGACCCTTTGGGTTCTTTTTATTTTTATTTTCTGTACAATTGGGTCTCCAAAGATTGACCTCCTTGTTGCTAGAGGTTGAAATTCTAATTCCTGATAATCCCCTTCATGCTTTGTTTCAACAAAGCCATTCATAGTAGTGTTTTGTCAACTCTTGATTATCCACACAAACAGAACAGTGCCACTGAGAAGCCAAAATAGCACAGAATCCCCATATCGTTATATTCAACTTTATGGCGCATTTTTACTTTCATTCGAATATGTTCTGGGAATGAAAATTGCAGTGTGCTTTTTAATTTAATTTTTAAAAAATTTAGGATGTAGTAGAGTAGGAGCTAGACCTCTAATTTCCCTATCCAACCTCCCTGCCAAAGATAAGGCCTATCTCAGTTTCAGAGCCCCAGACTGACTTAGCCATCTGCTGTCCACGTGCTCTCTGTCTGACTCAGGGCCTTAAGTCATCCTCCAGGACTTCTCTTGGCCGTCTTCTTTCTGTTCCCTACCTGGATGTGGGTGCAAGTTGCTCTGGAGCATTTCTGCTCCATTTTTATATATTTTTCCTTCATTTTCCTTTTCTTTTTTTTTGACCCCTATTCCTCCCCCATTTCCTTCTTTTATCCTTCCATTGACAAAATGAAGGGCTTGTGTTTGATGAATGCTAAGGTGTGTGTGTGTGTGTGTGTGTGTGTGTGTGTGTGTGTGTGTGTGTGTGTGTGTAATCTTACGATTCTGTTTTCCCCTTCTTAGACTCTTTCGTAGACCTGAAGATGAATGGAAGCCATGGTTAAGGTGGTGAAGGAAAAAAATCACTAAAATTCTAGTATGAATCTAAGGGAGGAATTAAGTATTTTAATTTAAAATATCTTTCTGGGTTTTTGAAATTTCATATAGGAAGTAAATCTCATCTTTTCATCTTTTAACTTTAACTGACCTTCAGACCTCATGGATACAAGAGTAAATAGCATTAGTTTTCTCTGCATAACCTCTCTTTGGTTCTGTATGTAGACTTAGTTATCATCTTTTCTATGTTGATTCCCAAATCTTTGTTTTTTCTTCTGAACTCTAGCTGCCTACTGGACATCACTGGATGTGCCAGAGATATTTCAAATTAAGTACATCCAAAGTAGGACTCATCATCTTCTCATCTAAATCTGCCCCACTCCGATGTTCTCTATTTCTATTGAGAACATTCCAGTTTTCTCGGTCACACAGATTCACAGCCTCACAACATCAACCCTTCCCTCTCCCTTACACTTTTCCTGTTATGTCTGTCCCCACACTATCTCACTTCTCACCTCCCTAGTTCAGGCTCTCCTCGCCTCTCACCAGGACTCTTCGTGTGACCTCTCAGTCGATCTCCCTGCTTTTCTTTCTAATGCCTCTTACATATAGCTAGCAAAATCATATGCCTAAGGCACAAATCTGGACATTTCACTTGGAATTTTCCTGTGACTCCTAAGATAAAATACAGTCTTTTCAGTCTGACATTTAAAACTTTTCCCACCTTGTAAGACTTAATTTATAGTCTTCCTGTTATACCCTATATGTTACAACAAACTGTTAGACTCTCCTTAGTTATCCGTCCTAAGTATGCCATTTCCCACCTCTGCACCTTTGCTCAGGCTGTTCTCCAAACCTGGCCTGCACTTACTTTCTTTTAAGCTCTACCTCTTACCTCCCTTTGTATTTCCTCACATGCCTTAAACTGTCACCTTCTAATGGAAACCTTTCTTGATCTAATAATAACAATAATAACTAGAATTATTTAGCATTACCATCAAATTTTATCATCACAGCAACCCCGGGAGAGAGGTGCTATTACTATGTGAGAATGGAAGTTAAGTGACTTGTCCAGGGCCACACACTCAGGCCACACCCAGTCTTTGAGGAAGGATTTGAATTCAAGTCCTTTCAGCTCCAGGTGTAGCACTTGATCCTCCGGACCAGCCTAGTTGCTTCTAGTTTTTTAGTGTTTTCTTCTTCCTCAAATCATCTTGCGTCTATTTTATGTATTTACATGTTTTTTTTCCACCAGTAGAATGTAAACTCCTTGAAAACAAAGACTGTTTGTCACTATGTCTTTTATACATCAAATGCACCCAAAAATATTATGTGTGGCTGGAGAAATCTCCAAACAGATCTTTCTCTCTAAGCCCACCTCCTACTACAGTACCTCGAGGTCTCTTCCTGAGACGTGAGGAGAAGTGATGTGAAGGCATGTCCTGAAGTAGAAAGCAGGTTAAGATAAGTTGACTCCCAGAAAGCCGGGGCTCAGAGGCTAAAGTCAGAATGCTACGTGTCCTGCACATGCCAGGAAGACCTGAACAGCTCCCCATTTTTCGGCCTCAGGCTTGTACCTCTATATCAATCAAGGTTCCATTATGGATCCTTTATTCTGTCACCCTTGTAGGTCTTCCTCCATACTCTGAGTTTTTCTGATGTCAGATTATAGATAGGTCCAATGTAGCAACGAACCACCAGATAGTAAATCCCTTGAGACCAGGGACAATGGTTAATACATCTTTCTGTCTATAATGCAGCAATAGCTAATTAGTATTTGTTGAGTGATTGAAAGAATGGATGAAACGAAGTCCTTGACAACCAATGAAATACCATGACAGCAGGTGATGTATTTTGTTGCTTTAGGGAAGTTGACCCCATTGGATTCATTCCTTCCAGGCAATCCCTTCTAGAAGATAAAACTCAATCTGCCCACCAGTGATCTCACAAAACATATACAGCCTCACACAGAAATGCTAGATGGAATGATGGCAAGTCACTTTACCTCAAGAGGACTTAAGTATTATATTTCTCATGTCTTCTAGATCTAATACACTGTGACTCTATGGTATGGGAGGGGTCCCTCTAGGATAAGAAATGAGAAGTATTTTGGAGAGGCATGAACTTAATGTTCCATTTCCCACACCCAACCCCATGCAGACTCACAAATGAAAGCTATAAGAGAAAGGTAAGGTTTGTTCTTGCTTTTGACAGTCTTTTAAAGCAGCCATTCTGACAAGAGACTTTTCCTTTCAAATACTTATCATTTAGACACAAGAACTCAACATGGTAAAGATCAGTCTGACAGCTGGACCCCCCAGAAGTGCCTCTCCTGGTTTGGGCTTTCCAGTAGGAGCATAATTCTCACCCAATTCATTCTTTCTGGTCTCATTAAGAGTGTCTCTCTTATTTAGTGGAAATCTGGTCTGCTGAGCCCCTCGCTTTGGCTTTATACTTGGGGGGGGTTTGATTCATTAGTTAGACTTGATCTTAATGAGACAGACTACTTTAATCTCACCATTTCAGGAGAAGAGATGTTATGGGGGTGTGTGTGGGGTGTGTGTGTGTGTGTGTGTGTGTGTGTGTGTGTGTATGTGTGCACGTGCGTGCAAATGAATACCTGCATGTTTATGGAGTGTGCTAAGGCTATTGAGTGTGATGGTCCCCCATCATGAAAATTAGTTTTAGAGAGATTTCATTAAAATGCTGATTTGGTTCACGAGTAAGAGTAAGCTGCCAAGATAGTACAGTACTTCTGAGTTCTGCATGCCCCCCCTTCTTTTTCTCCTTTTCTTTTTACAAAAGGAAAAAGACCCTAAGTTGTGCCCTTTGGATTATCCTGTTATACTCTTACATTTGAATTTCAAAATCCTCTTTAAATGAACAGTTCTGAAAGTCTCCATTACGACAGCTGCCTTTGGGTGTGCCACCGGTGGCTTTATGGCTCTGGGTACTTCTTTTTTTCAGCTCTTTGTGAACATTACAAGGCCCTGCCCTCTCTCTGAATTGCACTGGCATTCAAACAATAGTCTCCCCCCTCCTCATCTCATTTGGTTGATTCTTGATTACATAAATGAGTACTTTGCCTCTTGCCTTACCTCTGCTCACATTCTTAAATAAAAAAGAGTGAAGGAGTGGGGGGGAGGGGTTAGAGAGGAGAGGGAGAAGGAGTTTTTACACCATTGATATCTTAAGACAAAAAAAAATGTGTTGGATGAAACAAGTACAGTATATTCAATGTGATGAGTACTAAGGGAATACCCTAGTCAGCTGAAACAGAATCTTTATATTGGAGATGTGTATTTGTACTTACATACGGGTTGAAAAAGGCAAGTCCTGCCTGTAGAGGTAAAAAGAAAACATGATTGTTGCCCTGGCCCTTATCAGGGTCCTCCTCTTCTTCAGTCAGCATTCCAAGTGTGCTTTGGTTTAATTAATCCATTAAGGTCTATCTTAACCCTAGTCAGTAATGATCGAGGGGCTCACCGGAGCCATCTAGAATGGGAGAAATTAGATGGATAATGATTTCTGTGCTGATGATGTGTTCTGTCTTTTTATATAGTTGATCCCATGAGAGACATATTTCTTTGGTGTATTCATGCTGATGCTCTCAAGACACATATATTACCAAGAAATAAATCAAGACTATGATACTTCTCTGTCCCCTAGTTCTTGGTGCATAAATTTGGTATTTTATAACCAAAGCCACTTTGGTACTTTAAAACCAAAATCAAAAAACCTTTGAACAATCAAAGGAGTGGGTGAAGGTCAGGATTTATGTGTTTTGGGAATTTCTTTGACTCTACATTTGAGTATTAGTTATGAGATCTTCTTCTTTTGATATTACCAATCTTACAGTGCAAAAAGATTTAGCATGACAAAAGCGTGGACCAGCAAAGATATTGGAATAGAACTGGGACTGTGACCAAGGACTGAATATACATATAACTGTGGAAACAAATAGGGCTTCTTTGATGATATTCCTCATGTAAGAACAAGTGGATTTGACAGTTGATTGTGTATAGGGAGCAAAAGTCAGATGAGTCCTGAAGCTTTTTCAAAAGGTTTGGGACTTGCAGTGGTGACAGGACCCATGGTGTGCTAGAAGTTAAATAGTGCCAAAGTTTGAGAAAAAATTCTTTCTTCATTTTGTGGGAATTTGAGATGATGGCAAGATGTCTAATTGGAAGTATTGTGAATATAACATAAGATTTGACACTAGATAGTGCTAGAGGTCAGAAGCAGAGGGACAACGTTTGGAAGTCATCTTCCTACAACTTATAGGAGAAACTGTATGAGAGAATGAACCACTCAGATGTGTGGGTGTAAAGAGAGGAGAGTAGGAGGTCTAAGATAGAGCCTTGGAGAATGTCAGTATTGAAAAGGCAAGGAGAAGAAAAGCCAGAAGGGAGATACTGAAGGCACAATTAAAGCTGATCTTTGACAGTACCACAGGAACTAAAACCAGAGGTAAAAGGGTTCTGATCAAGAATTACAAGTGATCACTTAAGGACAGACACAATTTTACAAGTATGGATGCATATGTGTGTGTGTATATATGTATGTATATATATATACACATACATACATAAGTATATAAATATATACATATATATACTTATCTGTATATATACATATATTAATAAACTTATGTCATGAACCTTGTAGTTCCAAAATACCAATATTTAGTCCTTAAAAAAGATTCTAGGGTCCAATGAATCATCTGTAGAATGAAAAAGATTCAGATTAAGCACAGGCCTAGTTGGTGAAAAATGCTTGAATATAAGATCCATAATGTTGTCAATGTGGGGATTCTCTTCAGTGATGCAAATTGCAACCCCTTCATAATTTAAGACTGTCTTTATGAAAAATATTTACCACCTGCTGACCAAACTTCTAGTAGTGAGTTTCTCAGAATTTAGCTTGGAAGTTATCTGATGATGGGCACACACAGTCCATCATCCGACCTGTACTGAAAACCTTTCCAGATCTGTAGGACCTGCAAGGGATTATGCTCCATTTATGCCTTCGCTAGGACTTGAGCAAAGGTGTTTACATATTAAGTTTTCTTAAATTGGTACATCCCTTTATTAAGATGGCATGGGGGGCATAGGAGACAGTATTCCATAGAGGAAAGTGTCTGAGCTGATAGTCATGGGACCTGAGTTTTAATCCCTCCTCTGGCACTTACCACCTGTATACCCTTTTCATTTTAGCCTCTAGACTGTATCTTCTTCCTCTGTAAAATAAGGAGGATGGGATTAGATGTCCTCTAAGGTACTTTACAGCTCCAGCTCTCTGATCCTTTGACATGAAAAACCTTGAAGACACTTGAGACTGAGTCCTTTGTTCTCACCTTCTGAACCAGTCATTGGTTCTGTAACTTTCCTAGCCAAATGATTTTCTTTACCAAATATAGAAATAAAATTCCTTAAGGCCATAACTGAAATCTAGAGAGCATGTTGTACTTTATTTTGCTAGACATTTTTAAGTGGTTCCTGAATCTCCAGCCCTTGTCTAAGTGTAGTTTTGCTTGAGTAAGAACCATAAACTTGAGCCCATCCATAATAACTAAAATTGTAAGATCTCGGGGAGGAAAAAATACTATGCGACTGTGACATGTTGAAGGGGGGCTCCCTAGAATAATGTGATTCATGTCTTTTAGGAATAGAGCTTTGCTCCCATATTAATACATTCTGGAAATTGCTCAAGAGGCAGCTCTGGCATTAGAATAGCAACTTTCAAAGCCGTGAACGTCAGCACTTCTATTTCTCCTTCTTCTTGGCGTGCATTACATGAAGCTGGGAGGACTAATTGGCTAAATGAAGGGACTCAGTGTCGCAGAGTTGAAACTCTGGCATATAAATGGAGAAGGGGGGGAGACGGAGATTTTGCATGCATGTCTATATGGCCTCCCTTTGTGAATTATCATAAAAGAACTGGATCTGTCCTATGTTCCATTCCCCGGTGAGATGAGTTGGGGTGGGAAGTACATGGCACTGAAATTCACCATGCTTTGTATCTGTGATTACTTGTCTGTGTATGCATCTCTTCCACTCCCAAATTGTATGTTTGTCTTAGGATGTTGAATAACACATTGTTTTAAAAGATGTGCCCCTGAATTTAGGTTTGTTATATGACAATTATAACATGGCTGTGTACAGGATTGACTGTTATTGCAAAGCAAAAAAAAATCAGTGAATGGGATGTTTAGAAATAAAGAATATTTTACTTGTTTTGCAGGTGTTAGATTCATATCCTTGACCCCTGCCAAGCAGTCATAAAGAATGATCAATAAAGGTTCAAACACTTTATAAAGCACTAATAGCCAAATTGCTATATAAGAAGCTATGTGCTTTATATAAAAGTATTTCAAGATAAACCTTACAATTTTTCTTGAAATTTTCATGTTTTATTAAAAGTTTAACATGGAACATAAAACCAACTAAATGTTTTTAGTAATTATTTACATTGAATTCAGTTACCAATTTCAGTGCATAAAGTATAATACTTTTTGGTCATTCCTTTCAAGTCATCATCTGCATTTTTTAATCTGTACATTCTCCTTCATTTTTTATATGATGATACTTAGTATGTATTCCATTCTGCTGGTTCTGCTTTTATTATTTCACATTATTTCACAAAAATCTTTCCAAATTTCTTTGTAGTCTTCTTACATGTTGGTCTTAATTGCATTATGATATTCCATTATATTAATATATAAAATGTGTTTTTCCATGGACATTTGATTTTACATTTCTTTTATAAAGTGTCCACCTTATAGAGACCAGAGACTGAAAGTGATCATGAGAGGTCACATAGGCTATTCTCCTTCATTCTAACAGTACTATCCCTAAACTAGGACAGCTAGGTGGCTCAGTGAATAGAGTGCAGGGCCTGGAGTCAGGAAGATTCCTATTTCTGAATTTAAATCTGACTCTAGATTCTTACTAACTGTGTTATACTGGGCAAGTCACTTAACCCTGTTTACCTCAGTTCCCTCTTCTGTAAAGTAAGCTGGAGAAGGAGATGGCAAACCACTCCTGGATCTTTGCCAAGAAAACTACAAATGGGGACACGAAGAGTCAGACATGACCGAAATGACTACACAATAAAACAATCCCTAAACCATTACAGACAGATAGGAACTTACCCTATTTTTGGAAAACCTAGGAAAAAAGGTTTACACAACCTCTTTCAATATAACGTTTCCTTAAACATCAGAAAGGTCTTCTCTTTAGCTCAGATGTCTCATATAAGTCCATTGCTTCCTGTTCTTTCTGGAATGTAGTCATAACACATCTGAGCCCCAAGCTCTATATATTTCATGCAGTCAATCAATCACCAAGAAATTATTAAGCCCTTTCATGGTGCCAAGCATTGGGGATACAAAGAGTAAATAGCCCTTGCCTTCAGGGAACTTACATCTTAACACAGGAGACAGTATATATATACATAGTAATATCCAGCACAAATCCCAAGAAGACAGAAAATAACTTTGTATGGGAAGTCATGGGAAGCAGAGGAACCAGAAAAAACCTAATATGCCATCTGAAATAACTCTTGAAGGGAAACAAATTTCAAGAGGTGGAGAGAGCATTTCGGGGATGATATTTAGCCAGCGCAAAGGCTTGTAGTTAGAAGGTGGAGTATTATATGTGAAGAATGATAAGTAAGGTGGTATGACTGAACTTGGTGGTATGAGTGTGAGCAATGGTATATTAATAAATGTTTAACAACTGGCTTTCCCTCCCTAAAAGTATGCAAAGCACACTTTTAACATAATCTGAATTATTAACATTTTCTCTGTCACTTTTAAAAATCCAGATAGTCAACAAAACAGCAAATCAAGCTCTGATTTTAGTGTTTTCTGATTTCTGAGGTGTAGATGTTTACCCTGAAAAGTGTGGCTGAGAGTAGTGGATGCTAAATGATGTAGAAAGGAACCAGGCAGTGGAGAACTGTAAATGCCAGAGAGGTTTCTGGTTGATCCTGGAGCACGGATTCGTAACCTCTCTTTATATCAGGGTCACCATTGGTATTCTGGTGAAGCCTATGGACTTTTTTGAATAATGTTTTCAAATGCATAAAATAAAGTGCATAGGATTACAGAGGAAGCCAATTACACTTAAACACAGCTACCAGAGGTATTTAGAAGAAAAAAAGTTCATGAACCACAGGATAAGAACTTCTATTCTGGAAGTAATAGGGAATTAACTGAATAGAAAGATGAGCTGATCAGACTCTTATCAAAATTTTTTTTATCTAAATGTAGAGGCTTAGGGAAAATTACCTTGAAGTTTATTATTTAAGTTTTCTTCCAGTCTTCTCTTGGTTAAAAGTAATTTTCAGTTCCTTTGACTTTTCTTCTGAGCTATTGTTTACCAGTACTTACACCTCTCATCTGAAAGCTATCCAAGCTCTTCATATTCTTCTTAACTGTTGAATTCTGAACCCCAATGTTGACATAAAACATTGGGTGATTGTAGTTTCCCTATTTCTTTTTAGATTTTTGCTCCTTTGTTTCTGAAATAGATTTCAGTACTTGCTGAGACTGAATATTAGTGCTGAGACGAAATCATAGGAGTTGCTATGGTCTGCAAAGCAAATACCACACTTACTAAGTAAATTGTTAAATTGTTGATTATTAAGAAAATCATTTGGAACCACTGGGTACCATTGTGCGAATACTTAGCAATTGGAGGCAGTGTTAAAAAGATTGTCTTGGTGACTCAAATATAAAGCTAGGTTAAAAATACATATTAATAAAACCAAATCTAAAGGAACAAAATCTGATTTAAAGAGGAGATACAATAATTTTTGCAGTTAGTCACAGAATGAGCTCCTTGAGGGCAGGCAGGTATTCTACCTTACTGATCTTTTGATCTTTGTATCTTTGGCAGTACCTCACAGAGTGCCTTGCTCATCATAGATTCTCAATAAATATTTATTGAATTGAAGAAACGTCTTCCAAAATAGGAGGATGGATAATTAAGTAGAGATAACTTCATACACCTAAGTGAAAGGATTTTTTTAAAAAATATGCTTCTTTCTGCATGCATTCAGTATACTGATCTCATTGCATTTTGGGGAGATGAGGAAGGACAAATAACTTTTTTCCCATTTTATGACAGAGAAACTGGAATTCATAGTTTTAAACACCTTTCCCAGTGTTCTCCAGAGAGCATACTATCCAGCATCTACTATACTCCTTGTCTTTAGTTCCAAGCTTAGAAACCCTCAAGCCAAGAGTATCTAGTGGGTGACTTTTTGTTTATTCATTTTAAAATCTGGACTAATTTTTTTAATAAAATTTCTAATCATATGAAGTTCTTTCTCATAGAGATTTCCGAAACATAGACAAGATTTTCTATTTCAAAATTGAGGCAGTGAATTATCTTTTTTTATTCCATTTTCATTAGCTGGATTACCAGAAAATTCACATTCCATGTCAAACCACCAAAAGGCAGGTAAACAAGTTTTTGGTCATACTTTGGGAAGAGACATACTCACAAACCTTGACTTCTTACCTTGTCTTCTTTACATGACAGATTAAAATGGCTTATTCAAGTTGTAGCAGGTTACTGTGTCAGATCCCACTCAGAGGCCACTAAGTTTACTGATCTTTGACATTAGTGATGCTGTAGCAACAGTTCCAAAAAGAACCTTACAGTTTGTCATCTTGAATCAGCTGCCAAGTGTACTCTGAATCCCACTGTGACAAATCTTCAGGAATGTGGGATGAGGAAGTGTAACTGTGCATGTGCAGTAATATAGTGGTATAAATAAAATGTCAGTTTCCCATTTCCATCCCCTTCTTACCCTGCTGTAATGCCTGAGGGAGAGAGAACTGATTTAGATAAAATAAAGATTTCCTTAGACTTCATTAATTTCTGATGCCCAACACATTGGAAAGGTGTATAGCAACCCTGGGAGGTGAGACACAACGTAGTCAAATCACTTGTGGGTAGTCAAAGCTTTGTCTTCTTTCGTATTAATTCTGTAGAAGACTAGGCAGAGATCTAAGCAGAAATAAAGGGGAAGGAGGGACAAAGTGAAGACACAATCAGATGAGATTCATCAAGGGAAAAAATGGGATATTTTAAACAGGAATTTACCAACCATAAAGAGGGGTTGTTTTGTTTTGTTTTAGAAATTCAGACCCTGATTGGAACTTAGATGGCACCCTTTCTGTTCACCAGAAAATTAGCATGCAGGAAGTTTCTGCTTTTGAGAGTGTTCTGAAGTAAGTCTGAATCAGGAGTGCGTTTTTAATGGCTAGGTTATAAACCCCCCATCAGAGCTGGGGGTGAAAATAGAATGCCTTATAACTATAACCTACAGCTACAAGCAAGCTTGAAACTCTATTAGCCCAGCTATTAAAATCACGAGGACAAACTGTTTCTTCACTTGATACAAAAACTGTTAGGCTGCATCATGACCCAGTACCAAAATTTTTTGAATCTTTCTCCACTTTACAAAACGTCGGCTCATTGCTGCAGTCTGGAGTGAAGCTGTTTACAGCTCTGTGCTAAGTGGAAAGTTCAAATCAATTATTGTCCATTAGAGTTTAGGTATAACTGATGAAATATCCCCAGAGGAGTGTTGTAAATGTATCAAGACGTCCTTCCCCATTACAGAAATGGGGACGCATGGTGAATTACTTACCTTCTCTCTTACCCTTAATGCCTCTGAAATGCTGCTGGGCAGACAGAGCTTATCTTGTCTTGCTAGGACTTAAGTAAGGATTTCACCATACTCTGTGTATGTATGGTAAACCAGAAAAATGCTAGTTACCAAAACACCTTGACTCCAACTTACCATGTGCTTCAGTAGACTTTTCTACCTCTAAATAACAACCAGGAAACAAAATGTTGGAGGAAAATATTGTAAACCAGTTAAAATTACAGCTGAGATATTCCAAAAAGTGACCCTCGCAGTAGAGTTCCTTTGTGAAATGAATT
>CM053596.1:248865340-248898499 GCA_028646575.1 Pseudocheirus occidentalis | reverse complement strand
AGGAAGAAAAAAAAGGCAGTTACAACAGACCCCTTAGTACTGTGGTGTGAGAGCAATAGTACTAATTTCTCAGGGAATGTTGTACAGATGCACATAAAGAAAAGAGAGTGCAACCAAGGTGTCTCTAGTCTATCTTAGGAGAAAACTGAGGGAAAGGAGAGAGTCTGATTTGTGACGGACTATAACAGAAGATGGAAGATAGGCCCTTGGCTTCTTTTAAAGGTTGCCTATAATTGCTCTCCTTCTCCAGTTCTGGCCCAGTGCAATCATCATGTCATTGAGACTCTGAGTTTCAAATACATGGTTGCTCATCTTGTTATGGAAGTCTTGGAAGTCTTATTCCTGAGAGTGCTGTGTTGTTATTGTTGCTTTTTTTTCAAAGACCAGAGAAGAGACAGAGAAAGGTCAAGGATACATCCTCCTTCTATATCAACCTCTCCATTCTTCATGTGCTCAGGTGGGCAAGATGCTTCTTTGTTGAAAGTTGACCCTGTTCAGCACCAGTGACTGCCCTGTGGATAGGCAGTGGGGCACAGAACTAACCTGACTGTCAGTCATAAAGAGGATAAAAAGCATATTTAAAATGCAACATTGACTTTTTTTGTGTGTGTTCATTATTCCTTTAACACCAAGGATAACACCAAGGATGTCTCTTCTCGCTGACAGCTCTGTCCGTGGTACTAAGTAGAAAATTGGCTTTATTTCTTCTCTGGGGCCCATATTGTTTTCCTCCAACTCTGTTGTGTGTTCCAGCCATCTATCTATAGAGATGCTAATCACTGTACTGTAAATCTAGTTAGGATGAAAGTACAGCTTTCAAGATATTCAAGACAGAATTTCTTAGGTATAACAGAAGATAGCATGTTGCTTTTACCTCATCACAATATCTAGTTAATATGATACTTTTTCCAAGTTGGTAGGAAAGATGTCCTCTGTCGTCTTCTTCTTCATTTTTAAACCATTACTGCTTTCCAAGACAACATTTTCTGGAGAAGTGACATCCAGTAAGAAAATACTATGTCCCATGCCATGTTTTGAGTGCAGTAACCATTAATGACAGACCATCAGTAGGTTTCAGTAGCCAAGAATTTAAAGATCAACTCAAGTCATCTCCCATTTACCTTATTAGTTTCTTACACAATAATGTAGCATTGGCCCATTGAGTCCATTATATATGGTGGGCATTTTCTTCTCTTTCCAGTTGTATTTACACTACCTGAACTCTCCAGGTATTTTGGCAACCGTTCAGGTTGTCTGATTGCTGCTTCCATACGTTTTAGTAGGATTACTTTCTTTGCAGAATTTGAAATTTAAATTGGATTTCAAAGAATCTAGTTATTTCAAGTGGATTGCTAAGTCTTATGTAGTAGGCATTTGTTAAATCTTTATTGCGTGGACTTTAATTGAATTCTGTAAGAAAATTGGTTTTAACCAAAATGGTATTATCTGAATTGTCAGATTTGCCATAAGACTTAAGTGGCATAGTTCTAAAAGTCCAAGCCCAGATTTTGTGTGTGTGGAAGGGACACAGCACAAGATTCAAGTATGCGAGAGTAACCTAAATTTGGCTGTAGTGAAGACACACCCACACAAGCAATTTGTATCTAGGTTCATTATCCTGCTTCTTTTTTTTCCATAAAAAAAATCATCCCCTCTGATCTATTGGTTTTATTTCTCCTCTTTTCAGAGGCATTGTGCCCCCATCATACTAATATTTCGATGCCTCATCTCAGGAATAATCTCACCATATAACAAAGAGGATTTTGTTTTTCCTGCCTCAGGTCCATAAACACAGTACTAAATTCTATCCATTCTTTCCCAACATACTGTATTGGGAACTCCTATATTTGCTCTGATTTAAAGGGTGTTAGTGACTTTCATGTTTCTTCTTGTCATTATTTATGTATTGGTTAATTTCCTGATACTTTACTAATTTTCATTTTCAAAAGAAAAGTTACTATATTTCAAGCCAATTCTTAAAATTTCCAGGGGACTGGTATTTTTAATGTCATATGAGGACAACATTACACAATGGGTCTTTGGCAGGGATACATAGAAATGAATACCGTGTGCGAAGAAACATTAAAAGGCAGCCTTAATTACAGAGTTTCACTCTGGGTTTTTTTTAATGCCCTTCACTTTTACAATTCGATGGGGAAATGCGTCAACATGGTTATTTTCTTCCTTCCTTAGGTTATTAAGGATTGATCTAGCCCAAGCCACGGGAGCCCGTTAGCTCATTCTGATCAGAGAGGTCTAACATTTCACCCGCTAGAGGGCAGTGGTGACACACATCCTCACCGAGCAATATGTGCAGCATATGGTTGATGTGGAAACAGAGTAGCCATGGCTTTCGTGTGTGTACGAAAAATTGCCATTGCTCTGTTGCTTCACTTATAATTATATTGAAAGTAAACATTAATTCGCAGACGGGGCCGCGCGTGTTTTATTTCAGCATACCCCACTAGTGTTTTGCCGGTTCTAACCTGAAGGTGCTTTGAGCACAAAAACTTCCACGGCTTCCCCTGGGGGGCAATGTGAAAAAACCGCCTGAGATTTTTGTGTGTATTCAGTCTAAAATCCTCTTTCTTCAGCTTCACTTCAGTCTCTGTTCTTAGTTCCATTATTCCCAGAAATAAACCTTTGTCTCAGGCTAATTAATCAGTTTCCCTCTGAATTAAATCCATGACTGCCATTTACATAGGGCCAGGGAAACGTTGCCTTTCCATGTGCCCATCATCACGGTGTTTGGGTGACTCTGGAAACTCAAGGGGATGGCTCTGAAGTTCGAGCCCCAAAAGAACTGGCCCTGAATTCCAGATGCCCTGATGCCCATGAGTACCTCTGTATGTGCTTATGTAAGTGTTCGGAACTTCCCGTAATGTACATCGGTGCGGAACGTCACTGCTCATTGGCTTGGCTAGGCTAGGACGAACAGAAAAGTCTGCTGTGCTGTGCAAAGTTAGAATCAAATAAATTGTTGACACCTCTCAGCCACAGGGCAAACAGACCTTCGGGTTTGTAATCCTGGGCATCTTTATACCTATTTATATAGAACAGGAAATGGCCCTGCATTACGCACAAGGACAGGAAGCCTGTCTTAATCTCATTATTCACCGTTTGGAGTGGGTTTTAGTTTCTGTTACTCTAGCACTAATTCATTCAGAGCCATAGGACCTCCACATACTGCACATGCCACAAGATAGGGGCAATTTCAGAAATTAAATACGAAGAGAGACTAGAGTTCGCATGTGAGATAATGGTTTGCATGATCAGTTCCTTGGCATATGTTTGACTTGTTTAGCATCCATGGGGAAGAGTGGTAGGAATCCAAGCCAAGAAAGTTCCTTTAAGGCTAGTACTCACAATTAAGCAGTTGTTAAAAGTCCTTTTTTCCTTTACCTTAGAGACAAGGCAAGATTTTCTGCTCTATTGGGTATGTTCAACTGGAAGAATTTCTTTAGGGCTGACCTGTTCACTGAGACAAATTTCCAGACAGACACATATGCAAACAACGGCTGTTTCTGTGCTGGCAAAGCAAAGCATGGGACTTTGCAAAAATTCTAGAAACAGCACTGGCATTTTTGCAGCCCAACTACTGGGCTTGTGTAGCATCCTAATCTCCAGAATGTTTACAAATAATGTTCTTTGTCAGCTTTAAAAAAATATCTAGAATGTGGTTTTACATTTTCCAAAGGAAACCAAGAAAGAAAAGTACAAAACTTTCATCAAAGAAATCCACACAATGCTGTAGTGCAGGCTTTCTTTTTAGAAAATGAGTTTCAGATTTAAAATTTCTGTCACCTGTAGTAAAAGCCACGAGGCTATTTTATATGGAAGTAATTAAGTGCAAATGTGCAGCAGCCATTTTTGTGTTGTTTTGTTTGTTTGTTTGCTTCAAAATACCAGAGGTGATTAGACCATATTATGGACTAATTACTTATTTAATTTATTTAAGTTGAAACGGGTTTTTGAATTATACAAGGGCAAAAACAAGAACTCATTAATCCTTTCTGAACATCATTGAAAAGAACAGAACAAAGAAGTTAACACATTTGTTTTGTTACATTACAATACACCAATATTTTTTAACACTGATGATGATCCAAGTGGTCAAAACATCTGTATTCATTAAAAAAAATAAAACAAAGACTCATCTCTTTCTTCCCTCCTCCTCTACCTTCCCTTTCTCTTTCCCTTTGCCCTTTTCCTCTTCTTCTTGTTCTAGTTTTTTTTTCTTCCCCTCCTCTTCTTTCCCTTTCCCCCATGCCAGTCTTTTCTCCTTCCTTTCTATCTCCTCTCCCATTGATCCATTCAATGATATGTTGCAGTCCTAAGGAAATTACCAAAAGGGAAGATACAAACTTTGGAATGACTTCTTTAAGCCTGGTTTCCTATGGAAAGCTTAAACAGCTCTTCAAACACAGTCGAATACAGTAAATAAATAATCTAAAACACTCGATATTTTCTTAAATTTGGAATTAAACCACAGTCTTTCTGAGGCTTAGGATTCTGAACACCAAGTTTCAGATGGGAGCATATTTTGGTATTTTGATGGTTGAGTTATAACCTCCTGAAAAGAGAGAGTGATTGTGTACAGTAAGGACAGCTGCCCACTGGACTACAACTGAACTGCTAAAATAAAACCTGTGTTGACTTGTGACTATTGACCAGGAGATGTGAAACTGAGCGGATCTGTCCTGGAGACCATAAAGAGAAGCACTGTCTCAACTTCATGGTTTCACTTTCCACCTCTTGATAGGCACTCTCCCAGATTCTAGGAACACAGTGGGACAGTGGGCAGACACAAAAAGGACTGCAGATTCGAGGAGTTGATGGAGGATGGCACAGGACCACTAGAATCAAAGATCCTATAGAAATTAGGAGACTGTGGGCCAAACTCTGCCAGATGGAACCGGCCATTAACTGATGCAGGCTCTATGCAATCAGGTCTCTCTTTAACTAATAGCACAGGAGTATTACCGGTGGATGCAAAAGCTTTGACGCCACCAAATATGTAATGGCTAGGATTGTGTTTAAGTCTGTTTGGTCAGATTTTTTTGTACATTTTAGTACACGAGCCTCATTTTGGGGAGCCAGCCTGCATCTCTAGAGTACTTGCCTAATAAGAACCATGGGCACTGGCTTGCCTTTAGCCTGGGACAGTGTCTTATTCTCAGTGATATTGCATCACAGCCTCATCTCTCTGAGAGCTTTCTGGCTGTGAGCACCATGTTCAGAAATCCACACACAGCACCTCAGGAGGAAAAAAATGCTATAGTTCTTTGATGAGGCTAGTTTTGGTTCTGTGTCTCTTTTTCTATAACATTTAGGTGGCACGGTGGATAGAGTGATGGGTCTGCCATTAGGAAGATTTATTTTCCCAAGTTTAAATCTCACCTCAGTCACTTACTAGCTGGGTAGCCCTGGGCAAGTCACTTAACCCTGTTTGCCTCAGTCACCTAGGAAGGACAGAGCTTCAGAGCCCATGCTGGCCAGCCATTCCTACAATGTTACTGGGCCCCTTTTTCCCTTCTTTTATGTTCTCTGCAACCTACAGGACCTTACAACCAGTCTCCCCTCCCCCCCCAAAAGTATAGCATCAGCTTTCCTTCTGTCTTCTTTTCTTAGGATATGCCAACTAACTGCAGTCTTAGATTAGACATTTAGGTAAGATCAGCCTGTGTAACTCATCACAGTTGTGCACTCTGCAGACCCAGTAAGGCAGGAACATCTGGAGGGAGTTTCCAATGCAAAGGCATGTAATTTCCCCTTAAATCACTGGGTATCTCATACTTGGGGAAAGTTTTGCCCATTTTCTAAAACAAAGATGTTTCAGTGCTTGATAGATACCTCTAGTTGATTAGCATAATGCCTTGGACATGTAGATAGATAGATGGATGGATGGATGGATGGATGGATGGATGGATGGATGGATAGGTAGATAGATAGATGGTACTGGTACTTAATAAATGCTTGTTGTGGGGCGGCTAGGTGGTGCAGTGAATAGAGCACCGGCCCTGGAGTCAGGAGTACCTGAGTTCAAATCCGGCCTCAGACACTTAACACAAAAAACTAGCGGTGTGACCTTGGGCAAGTCACTTAACCCCAACTGCCCTCCAAAAAGCAAAAAAAAAATGCTTGTTGTTTATTGTTGTTACTAGGTGAACTTAAAGCTGGAAGGAGCTTTTAGTCCAAAGCTCTTATTTTATAGGGACCTGTGGCTCAGAGAGAGATTGTGTGACATGTCCAAGGTCACTTGAGTAATGACTTGCAGAGAAGTGCGAGCATTGTTCTGTTTTATCTCTGATTTGGTTTTTTTCTTGCAGAGAATATCTATAATTGACTAGAATGTATATACTTAAAGGGGAGGAGTGATGTCCTATATTCTCTAAATCTCTTATCTTCCGTCTTCCTCAGTGCTGGTCATACAGGACTTAAAAAATAGTAAGTTCTTAATACCAACACACACACACATATGCATGCACATGCATGCACACACACACACACACACACAAATAGTTCTGGAGGTTCACAACATCATTTCTTTGCAACAACCCTATGAAACAGGTAGCACAAGTATTATTGTCCCTATTTTACAGCTAAAGAATCTGAGATTCATAGAGGTTAAATGACTTGACAAAGTCTAAAAGTGTCAGAATTAGAGTTCAAACGCAGGTCTCCTAGCTCCAAGTCCACCACTCTTTACTCTACACCATGTTGCCCCACTAACAAGACAACTTAATCTTCCTATATAAACCTCTAGGATTGATTCTGGTTTTAGTGGAAGTAATGCAAGGAACCAGGAAGCACATTCTCAGCTGGTTTGGCAGTAACTTTCTATACAGAATTGACACTGCCAATCCACTGTTACTGGGAAGAATGTTTTAGATTGTTTTTCCCACCCCCACCTCCAGTGATAATCATAGTCTAAGACCTCTACTGTCTCTGACCCAACTGTTTCATAACCTTGATTAGATAGAAAGTAGAGGAAAGAGTATCATAGTCCCTATGGCTAAGAAACAATTATTTTTACATGTACTTTTATTTTAGTGTTTTCTTAAATTTTTATTTATTTATTTTTGGTTTACAACATTCAGTTCCACAAGCCTTTAAGTTCCAAATTTTCTCCCCCTCCTTCCCCTCCCAAAACAGCATGCAATCTGATACAAGCTCTACATATATACATTTACATTAAACATTTCATAATAGTCATCTTGCAAAGAAGAATTATAACCAATGGAATGAGCTGTAAGAAAGAAGAAACAAAACAAAAGAGAGAGAAAGTGGATAGTATGCTTTGATCTGCATTCAGACTCCGTAATTCTTTCTCTGGATGTGGTTTGAATTTTCCATCATGAGCTTTTTGGAGGTGGCTTAGAACCTTGCATTACTGAGAAGAGCCAAGTCTATCAAAGTTAGTCATTGCACAATGTGGCTGTAACTGTCTCCTGGTTCTGCTCCCCTCACTCAGCATCAGTTCATGTAAGTCTTCCCAGGTTTTTCTGAAGTCTGCCTGCTCATCAGCAGCACAGTAGTATTCCATTACATTCATATGCCACAACTTGTTCAGCCATTCCCCAGTTGATGGTCATCTCCTCAATTTCCAGTTCTTTGCCACCACAAAAAGAGCTGCTATAAATGTTTTTGCACATGTGGGTCCTTTTCCCTTTCTTATGATCTCTTTGAGATATAAACCTAGCAGTGGTATTGCTGGATCAAGGAGTATGCACAGTTTTATAGCCCTTTGGACGTAGTTCTAAATTGTTCTCCAGAATGTTGGATCAGTTCACAGCTCCACCAGCAGTGCATTTGTGTTCCAATTTTCCCACATCTTCTCCAACATTTATAATTTTTCTGTTTTGTCGTATTAGCCAATTGGATAGGTATGAGTGGTACCTCAGAGTTGTTTTCATTTGCATTTCTCTAATCAATAGTGATTTAGAGCATTTTTTTGTATGACTATAGATACCTTTAAATTCTTCCTCTGAAAACTGCCTGTTCATATCTTTTGACCATTTATCATTTGGGCTAAGAAACCATTTTTCACTGGACAATATGGGATCCTAAAACTTGACAATATTATTTATTTAAGAAATTTAGGTGCGCTGAGCATGGTAGCACATGCCTGTGGTCCCTGCTACTTGGGGAAGCTGAAGCCAATGAATTGCTTGAGTTCAGGAGTTCTAAGTTGCAGTAGGTCTAAAGCTGATTGGCTGCCACCAGTATGTCTGACACTGATATAATGAGCCACCCAAAGCTTGGGTCAGAGAAGGAGGGAGGGAGAGATGGAGGAAAGAGACTAGGTGGTGGGGAGTAGGGAAGGGAAGGAAAATGAAGGGAGAGGAGAGAAGAAGAGAGATGTGTGCAGTGTGGCCAATTTGCTAAGAAACCACACAAAATGACTCACCACTATGTCATACCTTGACCGTGTCAGAACTGTTATTAAACTGTCGGTTTGCTCCCACTTGTTTGATTTGCCCTCCATTTCCTTACTCCCTAGTCTCATCTGGAGATTCTTCAGTTTGGTTCCCTCTTCTGTGTATTTTACCACCTTGTTCCCTCCATGCTCCAGTTCCTACTCCTTCCATTGATTGGCACAAATGCTTCAGGTCCTGACCTAGTTTGTTGTGGTTTTGGGGGTTTGGTTTTTTGGTCTTTTGGGGGGGGGGGAAGCAGGGGATAAGTGACTTGCCCAAGGTCACATAGCTAGCAAGTATTGAATGTCTGAGGCTGTGTTTGAACTCAGGTCCCCCTGACTCTAGGGTCAGTGCTCTGTTGCCTGCACCACCTAGCTGCACCTCCTGACGTAGTTTGTAAATGTTCCACACCATACCCTGATCATGACCCTGCCTTTTTCCATTATTTCCTTCAGCTTCACTTCCATCATCCCTTACATACACACCTACCTCCACCCCCCAGACCTCAAGAACCCCTGGACTGAATTGGGATCTGGGAGAAACTGGGTTTCCAGTGATCACAGTTTCCTGGATACTTTAATCCAGGGTACTTTAGTCAGTCATTCGAAAACTATTCCTTAAGGACCTACTGTGTGTACACTGTACCAGTGATACATTGATGTAGCAATACTTTGGTCATCTGTGATTATGTAGACATGGGACCTCAGTTTCGCACCTTAGATCACAACCGCTTTTTATAGATTAATAAGACTTAGGGAGTTACCTGAGACTTGGAGAGTTTACGTGACTTGCCCATCCTTACACATTAGGTGACATTTGAATCCACGTCAGTCACTCTATGCATTATATCATTCTGCCTTTCCATAGTAGGGACACACACATACACACACCTAAATAATCATAGGATCATAGAATAAAACAGGAAAAGGGCTGAATGGTCTTCTAATTTAATCCTTTTTTTACTGATGAAGGAACTCAGGCTGCACTCAAGGAAATAATAATCTGTCAATGGTATAGAAAATGCATACATATAGGAAAACACGAGAGGTGTAATGATGGTTGGAAGAATATCATTAGACAGAATGCTTTAGGAAGAATTGAAGAAGTAAAGGACTCTTTAAACTGGAAGGAATCGAGGAATAATTCATTCATATTTGAAACCTCAGTTGGCAAGTGTTATTGATTCTGCATCCACAATATCTCTCACCTACATCCCTTTCTCTCCATCTCTCACCTCCCCTCTAAGCTTCAGCCCTGCATCACCAATTGCCCATTGGACATTTTAAACTGGATATGCCACAAACGTCTCAGATTCAACATGTACAAAATTGAATTCATTGTCTTTGTTCCACCAAAAGACCGTCCCCTTTTCCAAAATTTATGATTTTGATGAAGGCATTGCCAGCCTTCTTGGTTCTGAGGTCTGTAGCCTTACCTCACAAATATAACCAATTTCCAAATCTTGCCATCTCTCTACCTTCACAATACCTCCCATATCTAACACCTCCCTTCTACTCACACAGTTGTCACCATAGTTCAGGCCTCGATTGGTCTCCTCTCACCTAGGCTGCTGTGACAGCCTCCTAATTGGTGTCCTTGTCTCAAGGCCTTAGTATACGTCCCAGTGCCACCTCCCGATGCTACTAATGCCCTCTATCCCAAATTACCTTAATATTAACATATTCATATATTCATATTAATTTCATGTTATTTGCATATTTTCATATATACATCTCACTTGTTAAAATGAAAGCTCTTTGTTAGTAGGGATTCTATCATTCTATCGATAGTGCCTAGTTCACAGACGGGGCATGATAAATACTTGCTGATTGCTTGATTTATTATTGCGGTAGACTCTCAATTAGTCTCCCTACTTTTATTCTCTCCTGTCCATTTGATCCCACATATAGAGGCCAAAGTGGCATTCTTGAAGCATGAGCATAATTTTTTCTAGTCTTCTTAAGCCCTCCTCCCCACCATGTATTCTTCTGTCTGGAGACCGTCATCCCCCCTCTTCCGTCTGGTGACATTGGCATACTGACTGTCCCACAAATAAGACATTCCCTCTCTTGGCCCTTACTTCCCTGGCAGACTCCTCCCCTCTCCCTGTGTCTATAATTCTTTACCTCTTCATCTCAGGCTTCCTTCAAGTTCCAACTAAAAATCTGTCTTCTGCAGGAAGCATTTCCCAACTCCTTTCTATTCTAATGCCTTCCCTTTTGAAGATGACTGTCTATTTGTCCCGTATATAGCTCATTTGCATACCCTTGTTGGCCCGTTGTTTCTCCTGGTAGATCGCCCCATTGAGCAGGAACTGCCTTTTACCTCTTTTGTATTCCCAGTGTGTAACACAGGGCCTGGCACACAGTAGGCACTTAATAAATGCTTGTTGGCTGACTGATAAATTCACTTGTTTGCTCCAGAAGCTTCAGAGGCTCCCTGTTACCGCTAGATAAAATGCAAACTCTTTTGTTTCACATTTAAAGGTCTTTGATATATGACTCTGGCCTATCTTTTGTTGATTAATGAACAAACACTACTGCCCTTCTTGGCAACCCAACTGACCTATTCTGTTTCCCTGTCTCTGTGCATTCATACTGGCTCTTTCCCTTGTTCAGAATGCCACATCCTTACTACCATCTCTTAAAATGCCTTGTTTACTTCAAGACTCACCTTAAATAAAACTTCCTACATGAGGCTGTTATGGATTGTCCCAGTTGTTAGTATCCAGCCCTCATCCACTGACTTCATGTAATTTTATGTTTATTTATCTGTGGTGCAAACCCCATCCCCACCCCAACAGAATGTCAGCTCCTTCAGGACAGAATTTTTCTCCCTTTTGTTGTTATTCCTGAAACACAACCTCAGTCCACCTCCAAAATAGTACCTGACTCATAATGGGTGCCTAATTATATGTTTGTTCAATGAGCAAATGAGCAATGAATGAGTAATTCATTAATGGCTTGATTTGTAATTTAAAGGGGGCAGCTAGGCCTGGACTCAGGAAGATCTGAAATCAGATTTAACCCCAGATACTTCCTAGTTGCATAACCCTGGCTAAGTCACTTAACCTCTCTGCCTCAGTTTGCTCAGCTATAAAATGGGGATAATGATATTACTCACCTCTCAGGATGGTTGCAAGGCATCCAATGAGATCAGCATTTGTAAAGCAGGTAGCACAGTGCCTAGCACATAGCGGGAGCTTAATCGACATCCTAAAGGCAGAGATAAAGCAACGACATATTGCAGACCCAAGATGTAGCTTACATGAGTGAATCGGCAAGACTGAATGGCAAATTTGAGGCAACTTGAGCTGGAATTTAGAGTGTGTAATACATGAGGCTAGAGGTGCCTTACATGCAAGGCTAAGGAATTAGCGTTTTATCCTAAAAATGCTGAAGATCTTGTTGCAGGAAGGTGAACCAGTGAGAGGTGTGCCTTCTGAGGTTATTTTGGCAGCCATGTTAAGGATTCATTTTGAAGGGGAGAGAGTGGAAGCAGGAAGGCCAATTACTCGATTGTATGGAAAAAGAGCCTACAATCCTGACCTCCTTAACATTCACACATGTGATAGTACCCACCCATCCTGGATTTTAGAACTAAGAAACTACCCAGCCCAACTCCTTTGTGTTACAACTACAGAAACTGAAGTCCCAAAAGTCAGTCATGTACCCAGAGTCATGTACCTCGTTAGAGACAGAGCCATAACTAAAAGCTGGGTCTTCTCATTTGCATTCTAGAACTCTTTCTCCCATCATAACACGTCGCTTCTCACTATACTCTTCTGCCTCCTGCACTCCAAAATGTCATGACATGAACAGAGATGACCCCAACATTGTTGGCATTACTCGGGCAAAATTCTAACCAACTGAACTAACCAGAGTTTTTCAGCAGAAAGCTGAAGCTATGACAAAACAAATTGATTTGAACATAAGTAGTAACCATACATCTGTCCATAGGGTTTAGACTTTAGATGGTGCTCAGGCACCCTCCTTATGAGAGTGTTTTTCTAGGAATTTTTCTGTGAATATGGGAAGTCAGTTCTTTTCTCTTCCTTGTTTTTCCTTCATATTACTTGTCAGTTAGATGAATAAGGAAATACTTGGCACTGTTTTTAGAGGGCCAGTATACACACATCTTTCCGTCACTGTCTTCACTGAGACTGTTGTCTTATTGATGGGAAAGATGCTGCTTTAGGTAGGGGCAGGGGAAAAAGTAGACAGCAAACGAATTGTGGAGTCTGGAAAGTCCTGGCTTCAGAAAGAGATATGGTCATCATTAACTGCAAGACCTTGGACAGGCTAGGCCTCATTTTATTTATCTGTAAAATAAAAATAATAATACTTGTACTCCCTACCTCACTGAGTTGTTCTAGGGAGAAAGAAAGCCTTCTTAAAAATCTCAAAATACTGTGTAAACATGAGCTGATGTTTAGATATAACATGACTTAAAATAATGCAATTTGGATTCATGCTTTTGGGGAGCCATTTCAAATTTTTTAAATGCCACAAAGACCCCTTATTCTTTCATGTGCCAATGATAGTCATTAGTAAGCTGGGAATCTCCAGAGGGATATTTAGGAAGCTGTTAGCTATCAATCATAGCACTAACCCATAAGGTTATACTCTGGTTATAATCCAGGAGAAGGGAATGGAACCCTGGGGAATGAACACAAATTTTCATCTCACTTATACCCAGGGTATTGTAGTTTAGACTCTAATAATAATCATAACCAGTTCCTAATCATTTTGTAAATGCAAACAGTAGGTTTCAAATTTAGCAAAACCAGACCCATTTTACAAGAGAAATAATTGAGGCACCAAAATGTAATGATCTGTCCAAGCTCCAAAGTAATTGATTAACTCCTTTTGAGAGGAAGCTCAGCCTGGTTCTGGAGAGCTGAATGTTGTTTAAGATGACTGCCACAGCCTGTGACACAGTGTTTTCATACCACAAAAACCTCACACACCTCAACTCATGGGCCTTTCACTGTATGGAGAAAAACAAGCTCATTAGGACCAGTAAGTTGAGTTTTCCTCCAAGGCTAGATAGCCATCCCTGCAATATTTCTTCTCGTCTTTTTTATCCCTTTTTTCTTTACTTGGTTGTGGTTGAGTTTGGTTCCACTGCAATGTGTGTATATGTGTATGGATACACACACATATACGTAGTGTACTGTGTGTGTAAATATATGTGTGAGTGTATATATAGCTACACATACATACGTGCACATCCTTGGCAAAGAAAAGAGAATTTACTTCTGTAGACACAGTTCCTGCTGAAGCATAGAATGCTCTAAATCTGGAGGCTCCCTAAGCAAGTCATTTGGCTAGGAGAGGCAAACAGCAGCTTAAAGTCACTGATGACTGTTATGCCATTACAGAGTAATTCATAGCCACATACAGTCAGAGTCACTTGGTGAATTATCTTTGAAGGATTAAAATGCATTGTTTGAATCCCTACAGTTGTCTGACCATTTCAGTTATGCCCCGCTCTTCGTAACCCCTTTGGAGGTTTTCTTGGAAAAGATACTGGAGTGATTTGCCATTTCCTTCTCCAGCTTATTTTACAGATGAGGAGACTGAGGCAGACAGAGTTAATGACTTGCCCAAGGTCACACTGCTTGGTGTCAGGCCTGGTGCTGTATCCACTGAGCCACCTACCTGCTCTTTCAGCCTTATTAATGAAAGACAAAACATCCTTTAAAATATAGCTAGACACATGCAAATAGTTGGTTAACCAGGAATTCTAAAGTTCATAGGTAAGGCTGGAGTTGGACTGCCCAGGAAACTTCAGAGAGTTCTGATGGTCCAGAACTCCAGAGTAGCAAAAACCTGAATTCAAATTTGACCCCATACACTTACCAGCTGTGTCACCCTGGGCAGGTCATTTAACCTTTGTCTTCATTTCCTCATCTATAAAATGGGAATAAAAACAGCATCTACTTCACAGGGTTATTATAAGGATCAACTAAGATGACATTTGTTAAGTGTTCATCATAGTACCTGGTACATGAATGTTAATTGTTGTCATTAAAAAAAAAAAAGATCTCGGTAACAGCAGGCCCCTGCATTCTTTTGCTGCATTAGCAGACAGGTCTAAGACCTGGCCTTAATGATATCATATATTTATGATTGCTTTGTCACACCTCCCTCAGAAAAAAATCTAGCAAAATAGCCTACATCTTTGTGCCTAAATAAGAGGCATCTGTCTGTGACCACTGTGGCAGCCAGCTGTCTGTCTGCCTGTTCCAGGGCAATCCCAGCTTCCCTTCCTCATGTAAGTTTCACAAAACTATCCATGGTTTGATTACAGCAGTCCAAATCCTGACTTACAGGAGCAGCTGCAAAGCAGAATTAAGATATGCAGCCTGAGTTTTTGATGGGACAAGAGAAGTGTTGTAGGAGGCGGAAAAATCTAGGACCATAAGTCACTTCTGGCCACATCATGACAGACATCAGCTGCTGTGTCCGTCCTTGACTTTTCTGAACATAAGACAGATCAGTGCCCCACTGAGTCAGACTGTATTGTCCATTTAGCCTTGCATAGTTTTTGATGGTACTAAAAGGCATATTGTAGAATGCAGTGGCTGTCTTTCTTGATGCCAGTCTAAAAGGTTAAAACTCATACTCTCAAATCCAATTCAACTCTGTTAAGTAAGAATTTATTAACTACCTAAAATGTGCAAACTCAAGCCATATATAGACAAAAAAAGGTCTTGATATACCCAGACATGTAGACAAACATATAAATACAAGATAATTTGACAGCTGTGGTGTGAGGACAAACTTCTTAGAGGAAAGAGGTGAGCTGGGGCTTGGAAGAAACTAAATATTCTATGGGATAGACATGAAAAAATGCTCCAGATCACTAGTAATGAGAAATGCAAATTAAAATCGCCTCATACCCTGCAAATTGGCAAAAATGACAAAAATGATCAACAGTCAATGTTGGAGGAGTTGTAGGAAGATAAACACATTAATACCTTGTTTGTAGAGCTGTGAAGTGGTACAGCCATTTTGGAATTATGTAAATAAAGTGACACAGATTCCCATAACTTGTTAACCGGGGATTCCATTACTGGGCCTGCACCAAAAGGAAGCCATCCATATGAACAATGTTCCAATATTTAGAGTAGCACCTTTTTGTTATAGCTGAGAATTAGAAACAAAGCCAATGCCCGTCAGCTGGGGAATGGGCTACCAAACTGTGGTATACAAATGTTACAGAATATTACTGTGCTGTAAGAAATTATGGCTATGAGGAAGACAGAGAAGTATGGAAAGATCTATATACATTGTTGCAGAAAGAAATAGAGCCAAGAATGCAATATACGTAGCAACAACAACAGTGTGAAGAGAAAACAGTCACACACCAAGAAATCAGTGTAACAAAAGTATCAAGATCAAGTAGGACTTGGATCAGGAGACATGAAAAGATGTCCTACCCTTTCAAAGAGGTGGGAGATCCTCGGGTGCTACACACAGCACATGCTTTCAAGCTTTGTCAATGCATTAAACAGCTGGGCCAACCTTGTTATCACCTCTCTTAAAAAATACTGTTATATGGGTTGACTCTGGGAGGGGAAAAAGGGAGGAAGGTACGTGAGGATATTATAGTGATGTAAGAAATAGAAAATATCAACAAAATTTATTTTTAAAAAGGCAAACATTTTTATGAGAAAGAGATGAAGAGAAAGTTCATAGTGAACTTTGGGAATGGCCTGTGAAGACCTGGAAATGCTTGGTTCTGGGAAGGCCTGTTTGGGTAGGATATTTCTGGAAAGATCCTGATTTGGAAAGCTTTGATTTCCAGGCTGATGGGTCTGCATTTTATTCTAGAGGGAATGGGTGACCATTGAACAATTTTTGAGCCAGGGAGTGATATGGATAGACCTTTGTCTTTGGAATTTGATGTTGACAGATAGAAGGGAGACAGAAGGCAGAAGAAAAACACTGGAGATCATCAGGAAGTTATATTGGAAGAGGTGGTGAGGGCCTGCACTAGGCCTGCTACTACACTGAGAGGAGATGCATGTTAGAGTTAGACAAGTAGAACTGATGACAGTTGGCAACCATTTTGATGTAGAGATAAAGGGAGAAGAAAGAACATAAATGACTGAGAAGGCAACTTCAGTGACTCTGAAAATGGTGATGCCTTTAACAGTAATAGACTAATTTGGAGAGGAGAATTTAGGGGAGAGCAAATGAATGAGAGAAAAAAAAACTTAGGTGCCTACTCTGTTCTGCTTAGACATGTTGAGTTTGAGAAGCTGATGGGATATTTAGGTGGAGCTGTCTGGCAGGCAGGTGGGGGTATAGAACTGGCATTAAGAGAGAAATTAAGGCTGATGCAGGAGCTTGATAATTCTCAGAGTAGAATAGATAAGATCACCAGGACAAACAGGATAGAGAGAGAAGAGTATTCAGGACAGAGTCTTGTGGGACTCAAAGCACTTGGGGGTAAGGAGATGATACTCTAACTAAGGGCACATAGAAGGAGCAGCCAGGCTGGTAAGAAGAGAACCAGTCAAAATCTGCGTAACAAAAGCCGGATTAAGAAGAGGTGGAAGTTGAGTGTCAAAAGCTGAAGAAAGATAAGTAGGATGAGGGGTGAGAAAAGAATTCCAGATTTATCTGTTGGGATATTATCAGTAACTTTGAAAATCACAATTTCACTCATGTGGTCAGGTAAAAATGTGCTTCAAGAATTTATTCATCATTCATGTACAGATGGAATGTATTTGGGGGCCAGACCAAGTTGTGCATGGACCCAGGGCAAGTCACTTAGTCACTTTACCTCAGTTTCCTCATCTGTAAAATGTGAATAATAATAATAGGATTTACTTCCCAAAGCTGTTTTGAGGCTTAAATCACATAATATTTGTGAAGTGCTTTGTGAAATGCCTGACATACAGTAGGCCTTATATCAGTCTTAGTTATTCTTAACAGAACAAGTCCATGACCCATATGTTACATGCAAGTGTTTGAATGAAGTATGGCCTCAGCATGTTTTGTTTCCTAGATCCAACTCAGAGGCAAGGGTGGAGATGGGGGAACCTTTTTTTTCATCAGGCATAAGGTAGATACAGGGCATTATGGTTTTCAGGGGTCTTTTGGAGGAACTAACTTTGAACATGCATCACAGATGAACGGACAACTTCCTTCTTCTTCTCTTGGAATGTCAAGTGCAAAAGTCAGTACCAGTTCAAGGACTTAAAGGCTGATATCTACTCAGTTGCTTAAGTGAACCTGGAAGGACTTTTCTTTCATTCCTTCTACACTCAGTACTTGATGAGGGTACCAAATGAGAGTAACAGTCTAAAGATTACTTGTGATTGTGGTAGGTTGAAGAAGAGAGAATAAAAGAAAGGAGGAAAGTTAATAGATTTAGAAAGAGGCAGAAAGGGTCAAGAAGTGCTCGATTAGGAGGACCGTTTGGATACAGCAAGAGTTCTTAGGATTACTTCTTAGGGAAGTTTGAAATATTTGCTGTGTAAAATTGTATTTGTCATTTGACCATATGCTTTCAAGCCCCCAAAGTGACAAAAAGTTTAAATTTCCTGGACTTTGGTGAGTAAGTTTATCTGAGCTTTGATGAGCAAGATTCACCCTGTGTTCTCTTCACTTTCTAGACTTCAACCTCATGTTTCTCAGTGTTTGATTTTACCACCTAAAGTCTCACAATCTTATTATTTGTCTGCATGCAAAATTTCAGCCCTCATCTCAGTCCCTGAGATCATTTGAATTATTATTGGACCTTCTACTGTTCTCCTGTATCTTTTTTGAGACTTGATGACCAAAGAGAGCACACAGTGTTACAAACGCAGATATATTATTGCTTCCAACTGGGAAAGTTGTTATATTAAGGGTATGTAAAACCTAAAGTGCCACATAAATGTCTCTTGTTATTTTTGTTGCCCTAAGGCTGATTGATGAAATCAGCCCCGTTGCTTTGTAATTGTACATTTTTACTTGGATAAAGTGTCATCCTCATAAATGAGTGTGGGAACAGCTAAACTGTAGAGACCAGGGAGAGGGGACTTGAGGAACTGTGTGATCTTGACAAAGAACCAGATGTGGAGAAAGAATTGAAAGGAGAGGCAAGATGTGGAGGAGCTGAAGAACTAGTGGAGCTTGATCTGAGTGGGGGAACATAAGTTTCAAAGTCCAGAAAATCAAGTTACCAGCAGTGGTGTTAGGGGGCTGCCAGGGAATGGGTTAGAACTTGGGGTTGTGCCTGGATCCTGATCAGAAGGAACCCAGTGCCCACAGGGACTGGAAACATGACAGTGAGAAAGCCTGGGAGGAAAACAGGGCAGAGGGAAAAGCTAAGTTTAGGTGTCCATGGCCAACTGTACTTCAGGACTTGGCCAAACACCTGACTCCCTCTATATACAAAGTTGCCAAGATTATTCCAACTGTAGCAAAGTACTACGTTTCAAACTTGAAATGAGTGACTGTGCTGCATTTCAGGGAAGTCCATCTGGGAGGATACAGTAGGGGACAAAGGGAACAGGTCACGTTGGAAAAGAAAGAATTCCTTAATCTGTTGAGTGGTGATGGCAGAAGTGATGAGCATCTTGTACAGGGAGCCTTCAGTTTGAGGGGGCTCTTTGAGGCTGTATCCCGGGGCTTTCCTTGTTGTTTCCAGTACTCCAGCAGTTTGTTGGTCTTTTTTGTCGGCCTCAGCATTTATTAGTCAGTAACCTCAGGGAAGAAACTACAGTCATTCTTACTTCCCTTTCCTGGGTCATCACTGATAATACAGAATCATATTGCTATAGGTTGCATTATTTTTCTCAAGATGAATTACATTAGAGTAGCCCATTTTCAAACCAATCTGCTTTTTTTCCAAGTGCTCTCAACCTCCAGAAATCCTCCTGCCCTTTATCCCTATCAACTTGGGATTGTATTTACTACATTGAAAAGCTGGGTGTTATTGGCTTCTTACAGATTTTACTGTGTTCTCCTTTTCCCATATGATTTATAAAAATGTAAAAAAAAAATGCAAGGTCAACCCTTGAGGTACTCTGTCCTGAGAAGTGTTTGCTTATCTCTACCTTCTGTTTCTTGTCTTTGGGCCAGCTCCTTATGTAAAATAAAAAAAAAAAGCTCCCATGAAAAGCTGATCTTAGGCGTCAGTCTTTTTTATTAAACCAAGTGCTCTCTATACCTTACTTTTCCTTCTCTTACTGCTCCCCTGTTACAAAAAAACAACAACAAAGAACTAAACTGAACCCGGAAAACACCTTAACTGAGTAATAATCATTCATTTCCAGCTCCCTGATCCATTACACCCCTGTCTTTCAATGTCGTTTGCAGTGTCTTTTTTTTCTAACTGAATAAATTAAATATGAAAGAGAAAGACTAATGTAATTCAAATAAACATGTTAATGACCCCATTTTTCCATTTGGTAACTAGACCGGATATGGTGGAATGCCAGTTTTTTTTTGTTGGTGTTTTTTTTCCCTGAGCCTGTAATTTAAAACTTTCAACAAGGACATGTTTTTTCCCTTTTATTTCTACCCTCTACCCCCACTCTTTTTCTTTCTTTAATCCACTTCTTACAGTCCAATTAGCTTTTGGAGCATATAAACTGTCCTGATTGTAGACTAGCATGGGAAAGGGGGTGCAGGAGGGGCAATTTGCTTTATCTCTGTAGGTTATGCCTTAGGTTTAGCTGGTCCTTATTCTATCTGGCCTTTGTGGGAGTTTATGGATGAGAGTTGACAGTAGCATTTTATATTCACATTTCTAGGCATCTTCTGTTCCCTCTCTGCTCCTCCACACTCTATTCCAATCCCTTATTAGGCAGCTCTTCAGTGTTTCTGACTAGCCAAAGAAGAGCTGTGGGAGGGGGCTTTACTTTGTTTTTAACCCTGAAAGTAGTTCTCATAACTATAGTAAAGGGAAGGACAGTGAAAGTATATCATCTTGTAGAATTCACTCAACTCTCCTTTGAAGTTGGATTTAGTCATTTACTTTCCCATTATTACCCTTCTGTCTTAGCTTTCCCATTTAAATACACACACACACACACACACACACACACACATGCGTGCACACACTCATGCACACTAGACAAAATCAGTATTCTTCAGAGCGATAATTTACTGTCTCCTCCCCTAAATTATCTGTTTGCCATATTGCCTGACTTTTCTCCAATGTACAATTATTTATTCCTCTTTCTCCCATCCCTCAAAAATTAATGTTCATATGACATGTTGCCTGATGGAAGATATTTTTTTCTTCTTTCTTCACCTCTGAAGATATTTCCAGTGTTTAAAGAACACCTTTTTGGTCCTCCCATTTATTTACCTTCAGGGAAAACTAGATGGAAGAAGGGGCTTCTGCCCTTTTGACTTCCTTTTTGTGTTTTTTTCTGAAGAATATGGACCACCTCTGTGTCCAGTTAGTGATTTTTTAAGAGCTACTATGCTAAATCTGATACTTATAACTTCTCTCATTCTGTTTAGAATTTATTTTTTAATCCTCTTTAATCAAGTCCACCCCTATTTATTCATTTGGGAGGCAATTGGTACTAACTTCCCTAGGGTCACACAGCTAATAAGTGTCTGAAGTCAGATTTCAACTCACGTCCTCCTGACTCTATGACTCTATCCACTGCACCACCTAATTGCCTCTAAGTCCACTACTATTTAGTCTTTTTTCTTGGAATTTCTAAATTTCAGTTCTACTTCTGGATACCATTGGATACCTCTTCATCTCTGCTGTGGCAAGGATTCAAATAAAAGGGAAGGAAATGCTTTTTTTTAATTAATGGAGCAATATCATTATTAAAGCAAGAAGGATTCCCTTTAGAATGGGTTTGACTTTTCCCAGATTGAGATCTCAAACTCTCTATATCGGTAGCAAAATTACAGCTACAGTAATGATCCCACTCATGCGCCTTGCTTTGCACAAAAGAATCTCATAGTTGGAAGAGAATGTGTTCTAGGACATTCCAACAGATCTGTAGTCTCATTGATGTGTGTACTTATTGGAGGGTACAGTGTTTGAGATCACAATCTATCCATAACTATACATCTTGTGCCCTTCTTTTCCTTAAATCCTCCGTGGAGATCCTCCCTATGTGCTGAGACCCCTTCTTTACACCTTTTGACTGTAAATGGAAAGCAGTGGAGCACATGGCCTCCACCATTTGTATCTTCGCTACATGAATGTTCCATGACTTTTTCCAAGCATTCATCTCTGATGTTAGCTGTTTTTCCTCCTCAGATTTTGGTCAGCTTTTCATACCCATCTTACTCTTAACACCTTTCTGATGTCATTCCAACTTGAATTCTTCAGAGATTGTGGTGCTCTGTGACTTAAAAGTTATACAGAATCACTAGGAGAATATTGTTGTTATACTGATGGGCCTTTATTTTAGAGAGAATATTCAGGTCACTAAAAGAACTTTACAGTTTACCAAAGGCAATCCTACCTGTTCTAGTGTTATTCAGTTATTGGTTCAATTCGTTGTACTTTTGTAATCCAAGGTAGGTATGCTGATGGGAAGGTCATTTGCCTATCAAAATATGTAACAGAAGCTGGACAATACAAAATTTTTTTCCACTTAATTTTTTCTGTCTGAATAGTTAGACCGAACACTATTGAGTGATTATGAATCTCATCTATAGGCTAAAAAACTTTCCAGGATTATTATAATCAACACAATGTTACCTGACCACAGGAACATCTGGAGGATCTTACTAAATATAGGTAATTCTGCTCTAATCTGTACTCTGTATACTAAACATGCTCCATGGGAGTGGCAAGGACCTTTGCTGAGTCTCCTTGTTTTTTAACTGACTTGAAATAAATAATCAGAGAGTTCTAATATTATATAATCAGAGTATCTCTGTTGCTACATCTTCTGGGGAATCTTATATTATTTTAATAAATGCATGAGGGGCACCATGTTGGAGGAGAGCCTTTTAAGTGGCATTGATCTTGTCCAGTTTCTTTTTCCATCCTTTCTCTTTTTTCCTTCAGTCTCATTTCTGTTTACTCATTAGGAATACTGATGCTAGAGTAAGAATGTGGTGGCTCCACTGAATTTGATGGAGGAATTTTCTATAAAAAGCTATACAGATCCATTGTTTTTTTAAGTTACATTTGTTCATTGTGCTCCTTCCAGGTTAATCCTCAAAAGCCTTCAGACAATTCTGACTTGGGTGAATGAGTCCATCACCAAACTTACTATAAATTTGGTTTTCCTTCTCTTTTTTATTATATGATCCTGCATATAATCCTTCACTGTCTTCCACCCTAAAACTTTACAAATAAATTTATATTCTAAACTGGTGTTGCCCTTGGTTACCATATCTTTCCACCTGGCAAGCAGCTTTAGTCATTCAGTTTCTAGATTCATTATGTCTACTGATTTCCTTCTGGCAACATCCTTAGGAAATTGTGATAGTCCACGCTCGTCATTGTTAGCCATTTTTCAGCATCAAGAACTTCCTTGAAAGAGATTGCATTATATTTGTCCCAATTACACCCAGTTATACATATCTTCTCATTTTTATTCTTCTAATTTGGTATTGATTTAGATCTTTGATTTAGTAATTTGATGGTCCCCAACTATACACAGACAGTATATTTTAAAATTATTCCCATGTTAGTAATTAGCCATTATCAGATTCAATATTCATCGCATTCAGTGATCTTTGCATCCAGTGCTTCCCTCCTTAAGAAAAGTATTTATGTGATGCTCTTCTTATAGCCAATAAGACTTTAGGTTTTGTCCTTTTTTCCTTGAACCTTGTTTTCCATTCATTTTTTGCTCTCCTTCCTTTCTATTGAAGTCACTTAGTATTAAACTAGACTTACTTTGTAGGTCCTTCCTTATAGAATTTTTCTGCCACTTCATTTTTTTTTATTTTTGCAATGAATATGGGTCCAAACCCTGCATTTACCTACCAAGTGGTCTTTTTTAAAAGGTTTATTATAAGTAATGAATGACTCACAAAATGATCTGTCTTATTGCCCCTGGATTCTCTAGTAAACCAAGTCTTTGAATTCCCTTTTTTTCCTCTGTAGGAGAATCTGCGAATCACCGTTTTAGCTGAAACTTCTTTTTTTTTCTTTTCTGATTTCATTTCTGCTGAGAGTGTTGAGATTAATATGATTTCATTTGGTTGCCCAGTAATATACCCATTTTTTGTTTTCAGGATGAGGATCTCACATTTGAATGCTAATTGCAATGCTAATATTGATAGACCTCTCCCTCTGTTGTCCCTGTCACGACTGAAGAAGCAGATGGGGCCACATAGGACTAATGACTATTTTGTCATTTTATTTCATATGTTGACATGACCAATAGCTCATTACCAAGTGGCCAGACTTACTAGTGGCAAACAGATCCACATTTAACTAGACTGACAATCTTCAGAAAAGGGACATATTCCATTGCCAGACAGAGGGCTTAGGTTTCCTCTAATCCTACCAGAAACTCAGATTCTCTCTGCAGGGTGCCTTACACTGTCAGGTGTAATCTCACCTCCACTTGTTCACCTCCAGTGATGAGGCTCTCACTATGTTACGAGACAGCCTATTCTATTTTAGGATCTTTCTAAATGCTAGGAAGTATCATTTTATACTGAGCAAAAAAAAATCTACCCTTACATGCCTTCTACTCACTGACCCTTGTTATATCCTTAGAGAACTGGGGGGGGGAAAAAAGTGTCATCCCTCCTCCACAGGATAGCCCTTCAAACATGTGAAGGCGGTGGTTCTGTCCCCACTCTGTCTTTTCTTTTTTGGATTAAATATCTCTCATTCCTTCAGCTGGTTCTTTTAAAACATTCTTTCAAATCAGCTCTGTTTTTTGCAGACTATTAGTATCTCATGAAATTGCTTTTTTCTAGGGAAACAGTTCCTGCATTATATGATTGAGGCTATTTTATAGAAACCTGGAAAAGTTGCTACCCAGTTTGCTTTCCCTAGTCAAGCAAGACCCATTTGAAGTTTGGGGTTTTTTTTGTTTTGTTTTTTCTTTTTCCTGTCTTGCCCATCTATCTCTACAGGGAAGTCGCTTGACTAAGAGTGAAGAAATGTGGTTTTAGTCCTTGCTCTGCCACTCATTTGCTGCGGGACCTCAAGTCATTCAACCTTTCTAGGAATCAATTTCCTACTCTGCAAAATGAGTGGTTGGACTGATTGATCTCCCCAGATTCCCTTCCAACTCTGATATTCTTTGATTCTGTGAGAGATTTTTCTATGCCCAGTTCAGCTCCCATTCCTTCTCAGACGGCTGTGTGAAGAATCCCAATACTATATTGTCCCATGTGTAATTACCTTATATAACGTTGTTGTTCAGTCATTCAGTCATGTCTGACTCTGTCCGTGGCATTTTCTTGGCAAGGATACTAAAGTGGTTTGCCATTTCCTCCAGTGGATCAAGGCAAACAGAAGTTAAGTGACTTGCCCAGGGTCACACAGATAGTAAGTGAGACCAGATTTGACCTCAGGTCTTCCTGATTCCCTACTTAGCTGCCTCTAATTAGCCTATATACATATCCTTCTTTAATTTATTTCCCAGTCCAGTGCAGCCTGATATATTATCTAGGTTCTTCTCTCTTTCTCAAGCATACAAAGTTAAGGAAATGTTAGGGTCCTCATCAAATGCATAAATGGGACTTTCACTATTGAGCTTACTTCTTTACTTTAGAAGTTGCAGAGAAGTAGCAGCTCAGAATTTCAACTATTTCTGGTTTATGTGATCTATTAGATTCCTTCTTAGAATTAAAGACCTAAAATAATTTACAGTCTTTAGTGCTCCCAGAATTAGATTTTTAGACAATTGTATGAGGGAAGTATGCAAGCCCCTAGCTTGTGCTGTGATGATTAGAAATTCTGATGTGGCTGTGGCCACAATGTCCAGACAAACCATAATGTTAATTTTCAAAATTAATGAGCTTTGTCATGCTATCTCTGACCTTTGGTGCTCCTCTCTTTCTTTCATGGTTAGTCTCCAGTTTTTCCTGCAGTGTTGCCTTCAGCCAAGAATATACCATTTAAATCAGTAGGGTATTAGAATGAGCCTAGTATAGTGAGCAACAGTTAAGCCAAAATTGATTGGCTATTTCTGAAAAAAGGGATGGAAAATTGCTCTTTTAATCTAGGTAAATCAGATCGTGCCTGCTTGCTTTCCACCTGTAGCTCAGTGCATGCAAACGCATTCTGATTGATGGTAGAATTTCTTTGTCCTTTTTTTTTTCATGTTCAGGCTCTTGTGGTAAAGCACTGGGGTATCTTCAGAGCTAAGTTTTTTGCACTCAAGTTAGAAAGCTCTTGTTCCCTTTTTCTCTTGCTTTCTGTCTCAAAAAAAAATGTAGTTCTTCTTCCCCTATTCCCTTTGCCCCTTCCAACCAGTAGGTTTGATTAATAGTGGAACGTATTCAACATTTTTTCATCTTTTTGTTTTTTCCTGCCATGAAGTCATGTCTGACTGTGACATCACAGTGTGCTGCATTGGGCAGTCTTGTGATGTATAAAAGAGTGGATCATATTTGGGTTAACAAAGGAGTACCAAGCCCTGAATGGCAGAAGTGCACATCATTATCACATTAGGCATCTCTCTGTGATGAGCTGTATAAGAAAAGCTGGGTCTGGGTTGGAAGGAGTTCTTGTTTTGAAAGGAGATTTATTTCTTTTTCCTTTCTTAAAACGTTAAGACCCAGTGAAATTAAAAAAAAATTTAGACAAAAAATGTAAATGGGGTCCTGGTATATGTATATATAGTTTTTCTCTTTTTTTCTTTTGTAAAACCAGAAAGGGGGAACATGTAGAGGCAGCCTTGGTCTATAAAATTGATTTGTGGCCAACAAAGGAAATGTCTACTTATAAGACACAAATCAATGCATCCAGACTGTGAAAGTGCAAACAGAGATGTGAGAAAATTATTCAATCGTTAGTCTTCTTTGGAATTTAAAAAAATGGAATCATTCTGGTTTTTATAATAACCAGAGGTGAGTAACTAAAGATGAGGATGGAGGTAGTAGAAATTAGCTCTGTGTTCATCAAGGTTCACATTTAAGGGAAGAGGAAAGGTCAAGGTGTATTCCAAGATCCTTGAAAGACAAGGGTTATTGTGAATGAATTTCAGGACCCACTGGACATCTTCACACTGTTGATAGCTAAGTTGTCAGACAGATATAAGACCTTGGTCCTTTATGCCTGAGCACTTAAGTTTGTGGTAGCCTCAGTGACTTGTATAAGTGATTTTCCTGTTAAATTCCCTAGATTTATCAAACAAACCTGATATCTATTAATAAGAAGTAGGTTTAGAATATACATAGTTCTTTCCATTTTTCAAATCACTATTAAGAACATTAGTAATACTAATAAGCAATCTTATCCTATGGGAAAACTTAAGTTCCTAACTTTAGGAACCCAGAAATATACACTAGAACCTCATTCATTCACATGATTTGAGAATGGGGATAAGAGGAAAAGGAAGCCCATCTGAATTAGTAAAAAGCATACATCATCAGATATGTTTAAAGAAGCAGTTTTAGTCTTTTTCAGTACATGGAGTCACTTGAACTTAGATAAGAAAAACAGTAAGCACTTAATAAATGCTTGGTGACTGTCAAATAGAAGCATTCGAAGACCACCCTGCTATAATGAACAAAGAGAAGTATTTGTACTTAGCATGTAAATTGCATGCAAAAAGGAGATTGCTAAAGCAAGTTAAATGTGGTCCACTGAAATCTTAATCCTATTTTGTTTGCTCAAGGTAGTTTTTTTAATATAGTGGAGAATGCAAACTTTAGCCCACCCCCTTTCTTACTTATCACAAATTCTGAAATAATGCAGTCTGGGTAAATGAGGGTTTTTCCTGTTGACATTTTTTATTGTGAGGGAGATAAGCAGGTCATTTGCTCCCATTTTCTGAACGCAGAAGTAGAATCAGTCCCTTTTTATGATCTCCATATGGACAAAAATATTTGAAACAACATTTTTTGCTTTTGTGAGGAACGGCAATCAATGGGTATCCAGACATTAGGGAATGTTTGGATGAGTTGTGTTGTATGAATGTGACAGAATGTTATTGTACCTTAAGAAATGAGAAAAGGGGTATGTTCAGAAAAAACTTGGGAAGACTTAAAACAGTGATTCTCAACCTTCTTAATGCTGTGACCCTTTAATACAGTTCCTCTTGTTGTGGTGACCCCCCCCAACCATAAAATTATTTTTGTTGTTACTTCATAACTGTAATTTTGCTAGTGTTATGAATCATAATGTAAATATCTGGTATGCAGGATGTATTTTCGTTGTTACAAATTGAACATAACCCACAGTTTGAGAACCACTGACTTAGAAGAACTGTAGCTAAGGGAAATGAGCAGGATTAGGAGAACAACTTATACAATGACTAAAATATTTTGAAGGAAAGCAACTTGGAAAGAGTTAGCTGTGATCAGTGCAATGACCAATCACAGCTACAGAACGTTGATGATAAGGCAAGCTTCTCCCCTGCCTGGCAAAGAAGTGATGGGCGAGAGGTGAAGAATGACACATTTTCAGACAAGACTAAAGCATGGATTTGTTTTGCTTTGATATATTTATTTGTTACAAGGGAGGACTTTGATTTTTTGCTAGAGAGAGTATGGGGAGGGGAGCAGAGGAGAGTGATAGTGAGGCAAAAATAGAGAAGTAAAGAAAGAAAAGCGTGTCAATGAAACATTTTTTTAAAAAACACAGAGAAGGAAGTTCAGAAGAGGACACAGACAAGCAGGATAGTAATAGTACTGCCATGTTTAATTCAACACATACTTTTAAAAATACAAGATGTATGTTACTGAGATTCATATTTTTATATCTAGTTCTCTTTTTCCTGCTCTCTGACCATGGAAGTGTTGATGTGTGTCAAGTTTGTAATAAAATAGAAGGATAAAATTTTAAACTTTTTAAAAGAGTACTTTCCTAAAAACCCAGGTCCAATTCAGTAGATGGGGAAAGGAAGGCTATGAGGATTTTACTACCCTGACCAATGCATTTGCTTTTCTTTCTTTGGTGAAGAAAATCACTGAAGTTCATTCTACCTCACCTTGAAAATGTGTTAGATCCTTACTTCTCAATTTAACCTCATTAGTTATGTTGCTTAAGGAAATTAAGAGAATGGAAAATAAATGGATCGTGCTGATACATCCCTCCTAAGCAAAGGGATAGAGAATTTTTTTTGAACAGCATCACTTAAAATAATAAAATTTGCCAACTTACACCAAGACAAAATATCAACTTTGATTTCTTACACAGTCATTCCTCAATTATTCAGGGGTTCATCTTCCAACAAATTTACCCTCTAGAACAATTTCCAACAAGAAAATAAGTTGGAAGCAACCTTTTAGTACACAGAAGAGTTGTCTCACTACCTTTGCACATAATCCTGGCATTTTCTTTTTCAGCCTTGATTGTCCAATGGAGTCTTATTTAATATACAAGTCACATAGTTTTGCTGTCTGGTTCCAGGGTCCAGAGTGAACTAGAGAGACAACATAACATAGTCAGTGGATAATAATGGATAGTGAAAGACACCTTGGACTGGAGATCAGAAGATACAAGTTTTAGGCTGAGTTCTGACACCATCTTAATGTGTGATTCTGAGTAAATCCCTTCATATGTCTGGGCCTCAGTGTCCTCACCTACAAAATGAGAGACGTGGACTAAATTCTTTCTAAAGTCCCTTCGTGTTCTAACTTATAATGAATCTAACTAGATGAAGCAGGCTAGCATAGTGTTTTAGAGCTGAAATTTACCTTAGAGATTATCTGAAGTGACCCCATTATTTTATAGGTAAGAAAGCTGAGATCCAGAATAGATAAAACTGTTAGAAATAGGCACAGTGAATTCAGTGAGAAGTGATTGTTAACATTCTGACAGCCAAGGAGAAACTAAAGAAGACACTAACCTGTATGGCCACATAGCCCAGTAATGAATATTCATGACAGTGACCCTAAGCTACTCAGACACAGTTAAACTATTCTCTTACTGCCCAATGTTCAAAAATGCAGGGAAGTGTGAAGTACATTTTATAAAATTTTCCATCCAAAATGGTCAAAATAAAAAAAATTAGGGTGCTTAAAGAGATGAATGGCAGTTATCTGGAAAACTCACTTATGTGGAACATCTCAGCCTCTGGTGAAATGAAATAAATGTGATATTACTGTAATTTAGCTTTTAGTGTTGACTAAGATAAGTTGCTTTTTGTTCTTATAAGAAAAAAAAAGCCTTTCATTTTGGAATTTGGAATTTCTTGTTAGTTTAGAATAGACGCTAAAACTTTAGTGGGGAGATCCTTTGCCATGGATCATTTTTTTGTTTCAAGTCTTTAGAATAAAGATGTCCTGTCAACAATCCTAGTTATATAATGTATGTAGTCATCTGGAGTAAGGAACAGTTGCACATACTTAGTTGTTTTACTTTGTAATGCGTCATTATAAGTGACCAAAAACATCGTACAGGAAGTTGTTTGTACGCTTTTTCATTGCTTATGCAACCTCCAAGCAAAAAAAAATGTTCTTGAGACCAGATGGTTAAAAAAACAACAACCGGTCGATTGCAAGTTCCATTCACCAGATGCATTGATGTTTCTTGTCCTCTTGAAGTCAGTTCAAATACATTTGTATACCCAACCCTAATTCTTACTAACCCTTCCTTTTAAGCCAGGCGCAGTTTTAATAGCCAGAGGTTTGGGAGAAAATGTTTAATCACTGTACCCTCCCAGGTCGAGTTGGACTCAAAGACAGCAGCTGCCACATAATTTATTATTGGAGAGGTTAATTCTATTTACTTTTGTACTATAGACAGAGTGATATATGACCAGTCACCAGGCTATGACATAGGCAGTTGTGTTGGGGGTGACCAACCTTTTTATTCAGGGATAGATTTATATCTTACGAGCCTTTCCTTTGCATAAGATGATAAAGGTGCAGCTTCTGCTTAGCAGTTAGAAAGTTTAGTTGGGTTTTTTGTTTTTTTACATGGGAACCACATGAACTGAAGATATGTGCCTTTCTTCAAAAATGTCTTTATTAAGTAAAAATAAAGATACTATGTCTACATGAAATGTGAAAAATATCTCCTTGTATGTCTTTAAGGTTTCCAAAGCCATCTCCAAGTCTTAGTCAACGTGAGCCTAGACAGAATTTCCTTGAAAAGTAGTCATTCACAGGGGTTTAGAGTTGGTTTTAAAACAGACCACTCTTTCCTTTTAATTCCTGCTAACCTTAGTGCCCTTTAGAATATGGTGAATTTTGCCAAAACACCGCCATCTGTTTAATGGGGTAAATATATTGACCACATAACTAGAATATGATTCCTAAACCTTCTGTAAATACATGTATGCATAACAACTCAAAGTCTTAATGCAGTTAAAACCTACATTTGAATTCATTGACCTTGGAATTGCAAGTTGCTCCATATTTGAGCCTGTTGGCCAAAGGCTGCATATAGTATCTGTGTTTCTGATGTGTTCTCTTCTATTATCTTTACTCTCAGAACTAAAATCTGGAAAATTTTAACCAAGAGGATTGATTGTTAAATGTCTTTATGGCATCATGGTATCATATTCAGTCTAAGCAACTTTCTTTTGGAAGACTCATTTGCCTTTTGGCCTTAACCAAAATTCTTTGAAAACCTTAGAATTACTGCCATGCTAAAGTGTTCCTATTTGTATGTGACTGATCTTTCAGCCATGATATGGCATACCTTTCCATGCAATTATTAACTCTTATGCAGAATTACTGAAATAAGAATGACCTGGGTCAGCTCTAAGGGATCGTTACAATTTGAGAGCATCAGATTTTAAGGAATATTTAGTGTAATTTATTTTTACAGATCAAGAAACTGAGGCCCAGAGAACCCATTTCTTTAAGGGTTTTTTTTAATCCTGATCTAGCTATCAGTTTACTTCTACAGACATTGACTTTAATTTCTACCTTCCACATTATTTTGGAGGTAATAATAACCTTTCAGTAATTTTGTGAATGAACACTGGCTTCCAGTAAAAAAAAAAAAGTCAACCTTACAACAGCAAAATGTTACTATAGATCATCTCTTTATTTTGTCACTTTATTTCTTCCCTTTTCAACTGACCATTATCCAGTGCTCTGTTCACCTAGACCTCATAATATTCTCCCCAACTCATTCTAAAAACTTATCACTATGGAAGGTGACAATGGCCTGAAACCACATCAGTAGGTATCTAGTAATGGCAAAGGGCTCCAGTTTCCATCTCCCAACCCTGAATCTAATAATGCCCCAGAAATAACCCAACTCTGCTCCAAAATCTGGTGCCTAAAAGAAATGTCAAATATATATGAAACCATGTTATATAAAAGTAAAAACTGTAAATTGCTACCCACAGCATTATTCTGTGCATCCTTAACCTACTTGGGCTACTCATTTAAATCAAATTAATTTACAGGACATTAATAAGTGTAAGAAGCATGATGCCATTTATATGCGGTCATAAAAATGTAGCAAATTACAATGAAAAAAGGAAGTTTTTTTTTTACAAAGTTACCCCACAAATTATCTTGCTTCCTCTGTAACCATCTTCATGACACTTAAGATTCCTCCTGAAAAGTCCCATGATTTAAATTTCAGAGTCTGGATATAATGACATCTTAGGCCTTCAGAGAATCTCAATACCAGGAGAAGTAGTGACTTTCTCAGCATCCAACTGTAGTTTAAGGAGTGTATCGGTCAGAAGGAAATGTAAAGGCCGAACATGGAGGGACATTATCATGGTGTTCTTCCTATTGCTGTAGAAGGGTATTACAGCTTCAAAAGATGTGATGCAGACTCATTTTCTGGTCACCCCAATTTTAACTTTAGCAAGAATTTGTAGTATTCAACTATTTGCTTTTTCTTTGCCATCTCTTTTACTCTTTCTTTCCTTCTTCCTTCCTTTCTCTCCTCTCTCTCTGTCTCTCTTCCCCCTTCTCTCCCTTCTTCTCTTTCTTAGGTGAGCCAGTTACAGTAGCAATCATTCACTCAATAAGTATTTAGTCAGCATTTACTGAGAAGCATGCTAGGATATAAACTTCTCTAAGACATGAATCTTAGGACCACGATATCGATGGTGATATAAAACTAATATATGAAACAAGTGAACAATACAAAACATTATATAAGAGTTGAATGATATGTATAATCTTATAAAAGACATTCAGAAAAGGAAATCAAGACTTGCACAGTCAGAGAAGGCTTCACAAAGCTAAGACTTGATCTGGGGGCCTAGGAGGGTAGGATTTGTATAGTAGAGAGAAAAGGGGATGGCCTTGCAGATGAAGAAAACAGTGAGCAAAATCCCAGGGTGGAGCGGTGATCAATGATCAGGGCACAGGTGAAAGGAGTTGCCTATGTCTATGTCCTTTATCTGTATAATTCATTATGTTATCCAGCCTACCAGGCTCTGTGACTTCTATCTTCTATCTAAAAAAAAACTTCTATCTTTCCAGAGAGCAAAATGTTTTCTCATGTATGTGAATGACTCAAAGAGAGCCACGTATTTGCAGCTTCATACTTAGCAGGACTTTTTCTTTTTTTTTATTTTATTGACTTGTTTTCTTTTACTTTACAAGATTCAGTTCCAGAGTCACTTGAGTTTCAGATTTTTCTCCCCTTCCTCCCCACACCCGACCCCCGCCATGGTGGCATACAATCATGTATAGGATCTGCAAACTCCTTCACATTGTACAATAGTCTGGTTGTATAG
>CM053596.1:248853335-248864840 GCA_028646575.1 Pseudocheirus occidentalis | reverse complement strand
TTCATGAATCAATAGTGATTTGGAGCATTTTTCCATGTGCGTAAATATATCTTTAATTTCTACCTCTGTAAATTGCCTGTTCGTATCCTTTGACCACTTATCAATTGGGGAATGACTGGCATTCTTGTAAATTTTATTTAATAGGGCTTTATTTCTTTATGAAGACAAGAGCTTGGAGGGAAAATATCCAGGGCCTAGATCTTGAAGTAACCCAGTCTAGTAACACAGACACACATGAGTATGAGCCTGCTTTGAGAAAGTTGGGGAGAAGGAGGAGAAGAAGGATTTTCTCTTTTCTCCATCACCTCTGAAATGAAAAATAGAAGTGAGTTGAGTATTTATTATGTGACTGTTTGAACAAAGTGTTCTATATACTGTATAAAAGCTAATTAATATTAATTAATACTTGATACTAAAGGAGAGGCAGACATAGTCAATGTGTTGGTTGGTTTTGCTGAACTGCTTTTTTCCTCCTGTTTAAGTCTTTGTTACAAGGGAGGGCTCGCTGGGTGGAGAAGAGGAAGGGACATGTTTTAAAATAAATATCATTCAAAAACAAAGTACATTGGTAAAAAGAACAAACCATAAAAGGCCAGGTATCCTTCCCTCTAGAAGTTTAAATCTAAGACAGACCATAGAGACTAGGAATAAGGAAGATGCTTTAGGAAAACCGTAAAAGGAAAAAAAAAATTAAACATTGTTATACAATTGAACTACAGAGTTCTTAAAGTAGTAAAAATGTATGTAGGTAAAAATAAGGATGAGAGAGACAGGAGTAGAGAAGGTGTATTCAAATCAATGTTCACAATTAGTGAAAAATGAGTGCCCTACATGCCCAGGAAAGCCCATCAAATGAATATAGCCAGTAGTTTTAATCACAGAGTACCTATAAAAATGGCCATTCCATGGTTATTATATTTCCTTTTTCTCCGTCAAGTTGTTGGGACTAAATAAAATATAGTACAGAACCCATTCTGCTCATTCATCCTTATATAGTTCTTTCAGAGCCATTTCAGAACTACTATACTGTCATAAAGAAATCAACCCCGTGGCCACTGCTGTCATCAGTTAATGTTTACTTTTAGCCAGTAGGGTCCATGAAGTTGTACTCTGTGCCTCAGTAATGCTTAGTTCATTGCCAAAGGATAGAGATCACAACGAGAGCTATGCATAGCAAGCATCATTCAGGGACATGAAAACATGAGTTCCAAGCTTGAAGGTGGTGGGTATAGTTTGCCAATCCATATGTGTTTATCATTATCAAGTTGTCAGCTACGATCTACAAGCAATGGTATTCTATAATGCAGAACAAAACAGGAATCCACTTCTGGATTGTAAAAGTGCCCCAAAGAATCCCAGTTGATCTGCCAAGACTCACTGCTGTGCTAGAGTTGGTTGACAGGTGCACCCTGAAATTCTAGGTAAATATAGCTACTGCACAGAAGCACAGGCCATTCATTGCCTGGTGTTTGAAGCCGAAAGGGGAGAGAATAAACCTTCTCACCTTCCGCTAATAATTGCTTTCTTCAGAACAGTCACAGTAGTTCAAGGAGAAGAGCATATGAGAAAGGAATTGTGCAGGCTGTAGTTAACTGCTCTCTCTGAGTCAACCAGTACCACTAGTTGAGAGAAATTAGTCACCATATTTTGCACATAAAATAATGCTAGCAGAATATGGTACTTCTAAGGTGCTCATTTACTTATAACCTTTTGGGGGCTCACTTAATAATCAAGATCTTCATTGCTAAATATGATTACTTTTACAGGTAATGATGATTGAGTTTAGACCCATGATTTTGAAAATGGTCAAATAGAACTGCAGGTATGATAAATCCTTCCACTGATACATAGTGCCAATTCCTCTGTCCTTTATGTGTCCTTGAATTTACAGTCTTAAAAATTTGCCTGAGGTACTACTAGGTTAAGGGACTTGCCCACGATCACACAACTAGCAAGTGTCCAAGATAAAACATGAATCCACCCCACATCTTTCTTATTTCAAGGACACCTTTTGCCCATTATACCACATTGCCTCTTATTTACATGGCCGTATAAGAGAAAGACGTTTCTGTATTTATTTCAGTCTAAGGCTATTCCATATTATGTGAATCAAAGACAAGCAAAATGGTGCTTTGAAAAATATTTTAGCCATGCCTTGCTACACTGGTGAGGTTTCCCTTGTTTAGAATGGCGTACTATGTAATCATCACTATGGACTTCTCAAAGAGAATGTTTGTAGCCCTTTGAAAGAGAAAGAATGATTGCAGTTTGTTTCCAGTCTTCTTCCTGTTTTTTCTTTTTCCTTCTCTCCCCCATTCTCTTCTCATCATCTCTTTATAACCCTCCTGGTCATGGCTTTGAGAAACCAATAACCTTTCCCACTTCAGAAGGAACCATTACGTTCTGAGAGAAGTTAGCACCTCTTGTAACAGAGTTCTCTCCACTTACCATCCTGTATCCCAGGACAACTGGATTTTACCAAAACTATCTTAGTTACTTAATGTCACCAGATCAGGTATGGAAAAAGTGAATGTGGACTAGGTATGTAGCCTTTCAACCAGCTTGGCTAGCAAAACAACTACATAGTTTTGTGTTTGGGTGTATAGTCCATCTCATGACATACCATGTAGATGAAACAATAGGGAAGGAAGAAGTCTTAAGCACATGTGACTGCATGGTAGGCTCACACTGTATTTTTTTCATAAGCTACTCAATTCTATTCATTATTTTTCCCTTTGGTTTTCTGAGAGTGAACACTAAAATAGTACTGCCTACAGAAATTTTATTTAGGATGAAGGGGATGAGGTAATATAGCAATGTTTGTATAAAAAACTTGCATGATTTCTTCCTTCAATATCTTTGGTCAGTCCCCTTGTGCCCAAATGGGTATTTCCAATGGAAATATTACCTCTATAATTTTTTAAGGTGCATTCTCTACTTGTTCTTTTGCAACACTTGATTTTAGTCACCTTAATGGGTGGTTGAGTGGACATCATATCTGGAAAGACTTTATAGTGTACAACATGCCAAAGAATACATTGCTCAAGGGAGAGAAAGAAATCTCTACAACAGAGAGGTTTCTCTCCAAAAGCAAAGAGCTCAGGTGAATGAGCATAGTGCAAAATCATGTAAAGTAGAGCTTAACAGTACTGTTTTCAATTGCCTCCTGGACGTAGGAAATTCCTGCAATTACTATAGCCAAGAAACTTTAAAACGTTATCTCTGGACAAGTTAAGGGGAAGAGGTTAGGGAGTACTTACAAAAAATAGGTGACACTTGTGAAACCTCAAATGTCTTTCTGGTGTGGGGTTTTGCTAGAGTAATAAAGCGTTACAGAAACTGTTGGTGCCTGTTGGGTCCTCTATCATTTCACACTGATGAAAAAGACATGTGCTTATTCTTCATATTGCCATTCAGCTAGCGAGCTCAGTTAGAAATATCAGTGATCATGCAACTGATGATTTATCCAATATATTAAAAAATACAAGCAAACTCAAGCCCTCCTGCCTCCTTTGCCCCCTGAGTCTCCTCCTTGTCTGACTACTGTACACTAAGGCTTGGGAGTAGTGTGAAGCTGTGTGTGTGTGTGTGTGTGTGTGTGTGTGTGTGTGTGTGTGTGTGTCTGGGAGGTAGACAGATTCCCTACCTGGAAATGGCTTGCTATTATTAGACATTCAGTTACCAGGGGTTATGTAAGACAATTGAAGCTCTGTTTTTTAACAGAGACATGATTCATACTGCTTGTAGTAACAGTAACCACCTCCAAACGAGACAGAAACCAGACACAGACAAAGGCTGGAGAAATCGATGCCGGCTTAGTACAGCCGTTCTCTTGATACCTTCTCCCTCTCAATCAGAGCACTTAGGTTATCAGAAGAAGAGGTTACTGCTAATTCTGAATCTCTTGTGTCTCCTGGAGTTGTCAGGTGGTTTCATGTGCATTTGTGGTTTTCATAGGAGAAAACTAGGCCTTGAGAAACTGGAGTATCTTATCACAGACAGCTGTCTCTACACTGGTCCCCTGATTCTATTTGGCACATTGGTCACACATGGGCTAGCCTGCGTCAATCACTAGCATTTCTTCTCTGAACTCTCAATGGCCCCTCTTGGGAAAAAATGGAACTGAAATAAATTATTTGACTCAGCTGCACAATTAACTTTCCTCCAATGATGCTATATATCAGTATACTGGAAGAGGTAAAGTTGGAATGTAATTTGAGCTTCTGCCAGTACTTTTTTTTTTAATAGCATCTCTACAAACCTGAATGAAACTAGCCTGGTTGTCAGTTCCCCCAAGCCTGAGCTATTTCATAATTCCCTCCAATGACTCCTGGTGGAAGAAATAAATACTAAGAAGTTATGGTCTATCTCTAGGAATACTCATATAGTAAATCTTTGGGTCTAAATCTGAACATCTAGGATAGGGTTTAACAAACTGTGGCTTGCAGGCCAAAGTTGATCCAATTTTATGTGACCTGCAAACGAAGAATGGTTTTTACATTTTTAAATACAAGTTTTATTGTGTTTAAAAATGTTTTAAAAAAACTTTTTTAGCTCCCAGGCAGCATAAAAATAGACAGCACTCTATCCCCTGTGACACATAGTTGCTGGTAAGCAGCAGAATTTAGACACTGTTCTTGTGACTTTCAGGGTCTAGTAAACTTTATGCATGGCTTGGTATGGCTTCTTTTACAGCTTATGACTGGGTCTTCACAGTGACTAGTAATATCCATTCATTCACCTTTGCTGCTGAAGAAGGAGAAAAAACCAAACCAGACTCAAGAATACAAAAAAGGTTTGAAAGACTGGTCCTCAGAAATATGAGACAGAGCATGTTGCAGGAGTTCTGGACTTGGAATCAAAAAGAATTGGGCCCAATCTCTGGCAAATTCTACCTATGGAGTATACAATCACAAGCAAGTTAGTTGACCTCTCTGAGCCACAGTTTCATTGTCTGTAAAATCAGAGAACTGGATTATATGGAGCCAGAGGTCCCTTTAGCTCTAAATCTTAGATGTGATTTTGGAAGAATTCAGAAGATAGCCTATAATCTTGCTTGAGTAGCCTTTTACTCATCAAGCAGGCAATCATCCTTCAGTTTCACTCCCCCCAAATTGAAAAAGTACCAAAAGTCATCTGTAAGACATGCAGGTCGGCAACACAAATTAATAAGCTAATAATGCCCTAAAATCCCAAGGTGAGAAAGGAATGGTTCTTTCTTTCTAATAATAACTATCACCATAATAAGCTGTTGTGAAGAGTATTAAGCAGTCACACAAGATTTTATATTTGCAGCATACTTTACTATTATCTTGCTTATTTTTATGTCATAGTAATGCAAGCTATATGACTGTATTAATATAGATCTATAAAACATTTTAATTTATAAAATAACTGTATAACGCTGTCATACATTTCTGTAGTACTTTGTATCCAAGAAGGCATCAAAGTATTTTCTAGAACAGGTTACATGTGAACACTTCCTATTCTCTTGAAACATGAAAGGCACTTATTGCTGTAGTTTTAGGGGGTAGGATGTAGACTTGCTTCACTCATATATTGTTATTTCACGAGAAAAATTTCCTTGACTGGGCATAAAAGAGATTCAAGTTTTGGTCCCAGCTCCACCACCCCCTCTCACTATTACCGAGCTTAATGAGCCTAGACTTATTAGTGAACATTTCACTCAGCAGACTTAGTTCTCTTTAATATCTGCTTATAGCACACTAACCTGACTTACAGCTTATTATAACTTTTCTTGTAATGTTGTGATTGAAAAGGTTAGTAGAAAAAAGAGATCTTGTTTTAGGCATATCACATCCATTCATATCAATGGCAAGTCACAATTAATTTTATTTCTATCAACAAATAACCATTGAATACCTACTATGTAACAGGCATTGTGCTGGACACTGAGAAGAAAAGAAGCACTTGCCCTTAAGAAGCTAATTATTTGAGATAGTACCCATTTATAAAAGACAAATAACAATAAGTAGTGTATGCTCAGTGACAGAAGTTGAGACAATAAGTGAAAGAGGGGCTCCAAGGAGGGGGATGATCACTGAGAACTTGGACTGGACTTGAAGGGAAGGTCTCTGTTTCTCTGTCTCTTCTCTTCATCCTCATCCTCCTCTTCCTCCTCCTCCAATATACCCCTTTCCATCACAAGGAATAACACTCTTCTCATTTCCTGGGTTTCCTACCAAGGAGTCACCCTAAGCTCTTTACTCAGTTTCAGCTTACATATCCATTAAGTTGCTAAACCTTTTCATTTTCTACCTCTCCAGCATCTCTTGCAAATTTCTCCCTTCTCTTCAGTTACACAGCCATCACTTTAATTGAGGCCCTTATCAATACTACATGGACTGTTGCAATAGGAAGGAATCATTGGTTTTCCTGCCTGGAATGGAAAGAGACTTCAGTTCATCTATGATTTTTGAACCTCACTGTCTCTAAGTTCAAGTCCATTATCCACATAACCATCAGGTGATTTTCCTAAAGTATAGATCTGACCATGTCACTTTACCTCTAGAATGAAATACAAACTCCTCTGACCTTGAAAACCCTTCCCATCCTGGCCCCAAACTACCTTCCAAACTTTTTGTTCAGCATTCTTCTTCATACACATTGGCGTTTCATCACCTCATGTGTGAGACTATGGGCAGGAGCCTGCTGATTGCTCTCCCTGCTCGAGTCTCTCCCCATTGACCTCCATCCTCCACTTAACTTTGAACTGACCTTTCTAAAGCACAACTCTGATTGCATCACCCTCCTGTTCAATCAGCTCCGCCACTCTGTTGCCTTAAGAATCCAATATAAAAGACCTTTGTTTGGCTTTTAAAGCCCTCCATAACCACTGTGATACTTGCTTGCTCTTCCTCTCACCAGACTCTCCAGCTCCAGCTCCAGCTCCAGCTCCAGGCACTTCCACTTGCTGTTCATCTGTGGCTCCTCACATTCCTGGCTTCCTTAAAGTCTCAACCAGAGTCCCACTTTCTACAAGAAACCTTTCCCATTCTCCCTTAATGTTAATGCTTTCCCTCCAATATTATCTCCAATTTACTCTGTAAAAAGTTATTTGCATGCTGTTTCCCCCACCAGACTATAATTTTTTGAGATCTGGAACTGTCTTCTGCCTTTCTTCATATCCCTAGTGCCTAGGAATTACCTGATACATAGCAGATTTTTAATAAATAATTTTTGAATGATTTATTGATGAGGAAAATGAACAGGTTAGGTAAGAGTGAAAGTATGTGGAAAGTTAAGAGCATAACCTTAAAGGTTAAAGCAGTTAAACCCAATAATAAGGTAAAGGGGTGGCAGTGCTAGTTGGATATCTGAAGTAGAGTGAATATAAAGGTTATCAAAAGAAAGGAAGACAAAGAATTGTGAGGTGAGATGGTCAAATAGATCATGACTATGGATGCCAAATGCAGAAACTGTGTCTTATACACCATCATGGACCTCATACACCTAGCACAGCTCATACACCTAGCACAGCTCAAAAAAAAGATTTCTTGAGGTTTCTCAGGTAGTAAATGACAGAGGCAAGATTTAAACCCAGATCTCTTCACCTCAGATTCCATAGTTTTCCATAGTGCACCATGATGAGTCATGCTGTATACCTTATTCAGTTGTTAATCATCATTAGGAGAAAAGCTCCATCCATCAGAAACTACACCTCTGTTAGAACTGGTACTGCAGAGTTGTGCAATGTCAATACTTGGGGGGAGATTCTTAGACTAAAACAACTGGCACAAATAACGTGTTGTGGAAAAGATGTTCAACTCCCTATACCACTTCTAAGCCCCGCAGTCACTGGAACCCCAAAGCTCACTTGATACTAAAAAATGGCCTTTTTTCCAAAAGCCAAAAATTAACTTGATCAATACCTGATAAAATTAAGAATTATAAGATAAATACTAAAACTAACAGAGGTTTGTCCATTATCAGAGTGGAATAAAATGAACAGATTTAACTTAACAGACAGTGGGAATATCATTCAGCCTTCTGTTCATAGAACCTTCTTGGTAGTGCCCTAGATACCAGATGCTTCTTCTAAATGTGAGTGTGAAGTAGGTAACTAAGTAGCTCAAAACATAAAACATAAAAAAGAAAAATTCCTAGTAGAGATAGAGAGTTGAAGAAAGGGTTCCTGCATAGTGCAGCAGGAATGAGAGGGCCATGATGGTGTTTGTGGATATATAATCAGTGGAATGAAGGTGTTGGTATCATGGAGCAGAAAGTTGGAATTCTTTAAACAGATGTATGAATTAACCTAAGGTAGCCAATTCAAGTTAAAAGTTAAAAAGTCAAAAGAGTCTTTACATCTGTAGGAAAAATTTAACTAGATAATTTAAGATTGATTCCCAGGAAGGGATGTTTTTTCCCTCCTTCACTGAGGAGTGGTCATCTTTAAAAAGTTCTCCCTTTTTCTTTTTGTCCCTGCCCCCAAACTACTTTGTTAGGTTCTATTGCATGTAGAGAATCTCAGAACTGGAAGGGACCTTAAAAATTACCGAGACCACCTCCCCTCATTTTAAAGATGGAGAAACTGAGGCCCAGAGAGTAGAGTTTCTGCTTTTACTTTGCCTTTTCTGTACAGACTCATCTTTCTTATTCCCTCCCCCCACATCTCCCTCAACATGCCACCACCACCACCATCTTTTCTTTTAGATCTTTGAACCTCCTTCTTTAGCCTAACATTTCTAGCTGCCAAAAGAAGAACTAATGAGATTTATGATATAATACCTCTACCACTGACTCCCTGGGTGCACCTAAGTGACACAGAAGATGGATGGCTGGACCTTGTGTCAGTTAGACCTCAGCTCAAACCTAGCCTCAGACACTTACTAAGCAGTGTGATTCTGGGCAAGTCGCTTAACTTCTGTTTGTCTGAGTTTTCCTCACTATAAAATGGGGATGATGATGATGATGATGATGATGAAGAAGATGATGATGATGAAGATGATGATGACGATGACGATGATGATGATGACAATAGCACCTACCTTCCAAGGTGGTTGTAAGGATCAGGAGAGACAATAATTGTGAAATGCATAGCACAGTGCCTGGCATGTGGTTGGGCTCCTGCCTTCCTATATAACCACCACCACCACTACCACCAAAATCACCACATTTTGGATAAGGGAAATAGAGAACTAGGGCAAATTGAAATTTGTTGGGAGTCCTATCCACTAGTTGTTACTGTTCTGAGGCAATTAAGGTTAGTAAAGCTCATTTGGACTCCTCAGGGGAAAGGGGCTATTTGAATTTTTACCAGATAATTATTGTTAAAAATAACAATAATGTAAAAAAAATTGGAACTTTACATGTTAGAGCCTTTGTCGTTCTAAATTTCCAGAGATGGGGGAAAATCTCTAAGGATCTGGATTTTTCTATTTTCCTACAATATGATGTGTGTGCCAGAAACCCCTTTAATTTTCTCCTCTGACTGGGAGGGACCTTGATAAAGTTATTGGTTATCCTGTTTGGATTTCTGAACAAGTTATTATGTTTAATTCATTCTCCCTGAAAACATCAATCCATAGAGCATCATGATTCAAGACTCTGTCATTTATAGGAATATGTGTTATTTCTGTTTGGAAAGGAGAAAGAATCTGCCTCTCTTAATAATTTCCACATTTCTGAACATGGCAAAAACCATTCTTCTACTTTCCTAGGATCAAAACAAGTCAAAAAGCAAAACTCAGGTTCAAGAACTTGGAATCAACTAGTTTTGATTTTTTTTCTCTCTTTCCCATCATTCAAGTAATTTACTGTTGTTTCTACTGCCACCATATTGCCCCTCCTTTCCACTCCCATAGCCATTATTCTAGTTCATAACTTTATTCTCTAGATTTTTATAAAAACCTTCCTAAATAATCTCCCTTCAGTCTTTCCAGTTGAACCTTTTCTTACTGCAATCAGAGTAAATGCTTTCAAGGACCAGAAGTGCATTGTTTTTCATCTCTGTATCCTTAGGACTTTCCGTAGTCCTTTGTGCATTTGCAAATATTCCAATGGACCTTTAACTTAATTGTGGTAGTTGCTCCCTCTAATAATATAAATCACAACCCTTCCATTCCTTTTCATACATGTAGTGTAGCTTTGTCCTTGCCTTCCCATGCTAACCAAAAACATTCATCCAGCATTCAGAGGTCCTTCCTCCATTTCACCAGTAACTGTATGGAAACCAATGGAATGTGCAGCCTGTGCACCAGTTATCCCTTGTGCTCTCATCATGTGATCAGCCTGTCCTTTTTTTTTCTCCTCATACATTTAATAATCTCCTTCCTAAGTACTTCCTAAGTTCTTATTTGTGTTGTGTTTCAGGTTGTTCATATCCACCTTTCCATTGTGCTTTGGGTGATCCTCAATTTTAGTTTTTTTGAGGCTGTAGCGCTTCATGACTGATACCCATACAGCACCACCAGAAGAATATTAGCATTAAAAAAGAGGGTTCTTAGTTTCAATGAGATTGCTATGTTAACAAAAAACTATACTTTCCCAAAGGCAATGCTCTACTCCATCTGTCCAGTTCTAGGCTGAACTCATTATACATTTGTGTTGTCTGTACAAGGGGTGTGTGTATGTGTGTGTGTGTATATGTGTGTGTGTGTGCGCGTGTGTGTGTGCATGCATGCGTGCGCACTGCATATCATAGTCTGAACAATAGATATTCCTTAACTACTTTTTTTTTCTCCTGGACAGCAGATAGTTAGGCCAAATCAAATACCCTACAATATTTCAGGGCTTGATGCAGTTAGCACAATGTCATTTGCAAACAGGAGCATCTGGCAGACCTCATAATCTATAGGGCATCCCTCCTTGGCATAACTCTACATTGGATCACCCCCATCACAGTGGTGAACACTTTTGGCAAACATACATCTCCCTGTTTTATGCCTCATTGATATTAATCATCAGAGGGTTATTAAACAAGATGAACTCTGCATTACAAAGAACCTTGTGTAGTTTTGACATATGCAAGGAAGACATCTTGTTGGAAGATAGCCTTTAAGGCATTGCTTTGCTCCACTAAACCAAATCTTTTTTTATATAGTCAGTAAACAATAAGCCCAGTAGGATTTTCTGTCTTCTGCATCTTTCAGTGAATTGTTTAGTGCAAAAAGTGTGATCTGCTGTGGAATATTGCCCGTGAAAGCCTCCCTACTCCTTCCCAATGCCCTCATCAAGGCTACCCTTGATGTGTGGGTAGCTCACAAACATTTTGAGTAGATAGAAAAGCAGGCATTTGAGTCAGTAGATGTTAATGGCCCTCCATTCACTTTCTTTGGTTAATAATAAAGTCTTAGAATCTTCCCATGCCTTTGGTATCTCCACTTCCTTCAGAAACCTTGTGAACTGATTGCTAAAGGAATTCAAAATTGTGTTGCCATGAGTATAGATATCCTCTGTGTATGCATGGTCTAGTCTACTTTTCACATCATTATTTTCTTCAGTGCCATTTCTACTTCCTCTATAAGCATATCTAAGACTTTG
>CM053596.1:248760089-248853235 GCA_028646575.1 Pseudocheirus occidentalis | reverse complement strand
CTTTTTTTTTTTTTTTGGTCTTTTTGGAGGGGGAGAGGCAGGGCAATTGGGGTTAAGTGACTTGCCCGAGGTCACACAGCTAGTATGTGTTAAGTGTCTGAGGTCCAGGGCGGTTGCTCTCTTCACTTCACCATCTAGCTGCCCCCAGTTTAATTCATTTAAGAATTAAATGTGGGGTGGCTAGGTGGTGCAGTGAAGAGAGCACCCGCTCTAGAGTCAGAAGGACCAGTTCAAAAGTGGCCTCAGACACTTAACCCAAAAACTAGCCGTGTGACCTCGGGCAAGTCACTTAAGCCCAATTGCCCTCCCCCCCCAAAAAAAAGAATTAAGTGCCCTCAGAATGACTTTGCTTAGTTGGTCTCTAAGTTTGCTTTAAGCTGTTTTTTCACCTCCTGTTTCTGTCTTATAAGGAGATATTGTTTATAATTAATTGTCCTCCCTATTTTTCCATAAGATTTTACAAACATATTTATGTTCTCTATCTGTGCAGTCATTGGCTCCCTAATCTCTCCTTTTGGTAAGTAAGTCAAGTGGTTATTGACTAAGTAATTGATAGGCTTAATTCTTGTTTTCATGGCATTTGATCCACAGTGATTAAACTCCTAAATGAAATTATTGTAACTGGCAAAGACATCTTTTCTCCTGTCCACTTCCCATTTTTCTGCACCAATAATTTGCTTAAGTAGATCCAATTGGAGTGGTTTTATTTGTATACCATACCTTTTTTCTCATTTTTATTCTAATAGATTTGCCTTAATTTTTATCTTTGCTCTAACAAGTTATAAAATATCAGCAATGATTCATTTCCTGTTTGTTAAAATATAATTAGTTTGGTTTTTTTTGTAATGTCAGTCAACAAGCACTTATTAGGCACTTATTATTACCAGGCACTCTGCTAATCACCAGGAAGACAAAAGAAAAGTAAAGCATCTCCTGCTGTCTTCTCTGTGTCTAGTGCCTTCCCAATTCTTTCCTCAAAGCATCCATATTGTAGAAGAATGAGGCACTCTGTTGTCTATGAGTATTCTGACCTCTCTTTTCTTGCTCCTAAAGCACATTTCCCAACATGTTTTTCATTGGCTTTGCCTCTTCCCACCTTTGCGTTGAATTCAGTGAGCATCACAACATGTGTTGATTTAATTTAGAAGATTTTGGGGGGTTCTTCTTGGAATTTCCCTACCTTTCCATTCTCTGCAAGAGAAACTGCATTTATTTTCATCGTGGTCTTTTTGTAATCCCGTATGAACGGTACAATAAAAACCAAAAGTCACATGAAATTGTTTCACATTACCTTTGGATACAAAATAAAACTAACTCTAGTAACTCCTTGATGCTTAGTGCACTCTACCCCGTTCTTCTGCCAGTCTGCCCCTTTCACTGCAAACTCGGAAGGGGACTACTTAGCTCTTCAGATCCAGTCTCAGGCTCTCCTAGGTAACCATATATTTACAGTTACCATGGCCACGTAGGATGATTAAGGCAGGCAAGAAGAAAAATGCCCTGCATCTCTTACTAGGATTACAAGGGAGAGAACTGTCCCAAGCCATGCAGAGCCTCAGAAGGTAGCAGTCTTTCTGCAGCTTTTAGTCTGTTGAAGAGGGTATCTCTTTCTGTCTCATATGCCTATTATGCTTTTCATCCCACTCTCACAAGGGCCCAAGGGAGCCATCAGGAACCACTTTGGCTGCACATGGGGCCAGAGCTTGTGGCCCACAAGAAGGGAACGGGGTGCATACTAAGCCCCATGGGGAGGTGCAGCAGACCAGGAGATTGTGATAGGGTCCCCCTAATTACCCCAGTCATGCATGGTTGATAGATTACTTAACTTTCCTGCTTCCTATAGGCCTCACAGACAGATTGTCATAGATTTGCACAAGGAAACAAACTTTAGGAGAAATGACCCACAATCTGTTCTGCCTCCAACTTCGTCAAGACTCTTGCCAGCTGTGTTCCAATAGCAGATACCTTATTACTGCTGATGATGTAAGAGACAGAGAAAAAAACAGCTGGATTTCCAGATTCCAGGGAGAATTTGTGATGCTGGCAGCCAGAAAAAATTATCTTTTGACTTACAAACTGAGCACATTGGATATGGAAGTCATTGAAAGAGAATAAATAAGAAACCCCATGAAGTCATTACAACAGAGTCACTTTTCAGAGCGTAACCGTACTTTAAGCAATAAAACATGACAGACCATGCAGTAGTTCTGATTAATATACACCTCAGGTGTGTACTAAGGCTGAGGCAGGAAGGGAAATATGGGACTGAGAAAGAGGTAGGTCATCATTTGCACAAGGGGAAAAGATCATAACAGCAGGAAGCAGGGTTGAGAGAGAGAATGACTTGATTAAAAGATGGGAAGGCCATCATTCAGTGTAATTATAAAATGTACGATTTAAATTGAATTTTAGATATTTTAAAATCTACATTTATTTAATTATGCAGTGGATTTATATGCTTCCTTTTGGTTTTCATCTGAATATATTGGACGTATCGATCGATAATTTTCTTTATTAATGTAGTTGCCAGGAGAAAAAAAGAAAAAAGTTCTGACTTTGTGATGTACTGTTGATAGCCTGTCAAAGCCATGTGACAGGATTATCAAGAACAATGAAGGACTTTTGAATCTAGTTTGCTTGTTTATGTGGTTGCAGGAATATTACTATTTTTTAAAAATTCTTCATGTGAGTAGCAAAGTTCTACCCATAAAGCCTTGAGTCATCTATTAATAGTTCTAGGTCTTCTTTTCTGGTGACTCACAGCGTTCACCTGGGAATGGTAAATGAACTCTTTTAGTACAGAATTCTTGTTCCTCTGGAAAGACTAATTTTTCTCACTGGGTGAATATTTTATTTCAAAGGAATGTTTTACTGTCCTTTCATGGGAGGTAAGATGGGGCACGGTTTCACTGTGGACAACCCTTCTTCAGTGTGGTTAGGCGAAAAAGATTGGTCTTGGGGTGAGGGAGAGGAAAAAGCTGGAATTCATTGTGAGTAGTCACCTGAAGTTTTTTCAAGGCGATTGTTAACATGTAAATATATGAGAGTTCAGAGAAGGAAGAAGAGTTGAGTGGAAAGAGAGGTACTGATGATGAGATAACCAGATTGCAGACAACCTCCATAAGTATAAGATGTAGAATCTGAATATGGAAGCATTTTCATTGTTAAAGAGTCTTGCCACAAGTCTATGTAAGAAGTTTCTCAGAAGCTCTGTGCCTTCTTTAAGAGAGAGAGAATTTTATTGAGAATTTCAGGCCTGAGCCAATAGCTTCTCAAAGGCTTAAGAAATTCCTTGATTCTTATTAGAGTCATTATCTCCCAAATGTACTGAGGTCCTGATACAATCTTCATTTTTATTTTAGAATCACCAATTATGTTAGTGCTAGAAACTTGTAAAGCAGAGTTTACTTTTCCATGCAAAAAAACTCTTCCTTTTCATGATCAATCAATCAATAAACATTTATTAAGTACCTACTATGATTAATTCATTTTGCTTAAGATTATGGCTGAGTGATATTTCTTGTTGGGGAGAGGGACATGAAATAAAGTCATGTTTGTTTTTTTTCTTGGATAGCCAGCCTATCTTCCTTTTTGGCCATTGAACCATACCCTCTCTCTGGTCTGATTTGGTCACCTCAGAGAGGTACCTTCAAGAGTCGAACATTGTGTTTATGGCTATTTGAAGAATACTGATACCTCTCAGTTAAGTAGAAGATTTTCTACTGTTTTCCCTCTTCACTTTCTAATACATTAGCCTGGAGGTCAATTGTTATAGTGACCAGATGTTGTTAGTGACCTCTTGTGCCATGTGGATGGTTTGAAAAGAAAATTTGAAAATAGAGTCGAGAAGACATGATTATCCGTTTTACCATCTTTTTTTCCCTCCTGACTTTGCCGTACAGAAGTGGACAACGAGCCTCCTAACTGTATCTTTGTTATCTTTTTCCCACTACAGATGCAGCCACTTTCTATTCCCTGCCCCAATGACCATCTGCACTAGGCCCCAGCCTTGGAGTGATTTACCTGAAGAGTAACGCCATTTATCCGAAAACTACTGTGAGTGCCTTCAGCCTTATGTGTTAGGCGTGTGTTTGTGTGTGTGTATGTATTTTTAAAAGGAAAGAAATAAGTCGCTGCAATTGCAAATGCAGGTAAAATTTCAGATTGCTGTTTACCTGGGGTATAATTTTTGTTTAAAGGCATCTGAAATTGGGCCCCTAATCTCTCTGTTTTATTGTTATTGTTGTTACTAGGCTCCATCAGGTTTGTCTCCTGTGGTTGCATACCCCCTGCTCTGACATCAAGACCTATAGGGCAATGTGGTACTGCTGAGGTTGGAACTCTGACCACTTCATAGTCCTGGGGGGCTCTTCTCGCATCTCAGAACTCACATCTCAAAGCATCTGCTCATTCACACCATCCTAATCAAATGTGTAAGCCCTGCTTTCGGTTTCAACATGATTATCCAAGTGGGATCTTCATGCCCCATGCTTCACCTACACAACTCTTCTGTTTGGATTGGAGACTCTTTGGGGTTCTTTGCTATTCAAGCCAGATCTCTGCATTCAGGGTTGTTTATTAGATACCTACTGTGTGCTAGGCACTATGCTAAGGGCTGGAGATGGTAGAAAGAAAAGAAAAAAATGAAATCATCTCTACCCTCAGGGAACTTACATTCTGTTAGAGAAGACAACGTGTGTGTGTTTGTGTGCATGTATATAATTTATATCATATTTATAATTTATCTATATTTCTATAATATATTATGTATTTGTATAATTTATAATATAAAATAAATATTTTTATTTATTTTTGTATATACACACACATATATTATATATACACACACACACGCATATATATAAGTGTAAGATATATATATGTGTGTGTGTGTGTGCATGTAATAAATGCAAGGTGGTTTAACTACATGGTGTTTAGGAGGGAAGGCTCTAACAGTTGAGGGAATCAGGAAAGGCTTTATGTAGAAGAAGCTTGTGTTTGAGCAGCATCTTGAAGGAAATTAGAGGTTCCATGAGGGAGTACTTTCCACACATAGAATGGGGAATGGAAGCCACAAAGATGGGAGAAGGCTAGCTTGATTGGTTTGTGGATTGTGGAAACGAGAAGAATGTATGATGAGTTTGTAAAGATGAGTCGGTAACCAGGATAGGAGCCAAAACAAAGGATTTCATATTTGATCACAGACATCATAGGGAGCCACTGTAGTTTATTGAGTAGGAGAGTAACATGGTCACATCTATGCTTAAGGAAAATTGCTTTGGCAGCTGAGTGGAAGATGGATTGGAGAGAAAGAAACTGCCTTTGCCAAATAGATAGATACACTCATACATATATGCATATATGTTTTGTAATAACTCAGTTTAATTTTTAGATCCCTCTCTGTTGCTTACATAGGAGGGATGATGAAATTAGAGTGGATATGAATGCTACACCTACTGAAAAAAATGCCTCTGAAAGATTGATATAAAGTATTCATTAAATATTGCTAAAAATAGCAGATGAATATCTGATTTTTTACTAGAAAAGCCAGAAGCTTGAATTATTTAAAAGCTATGCATGCAGACTAACATAATTAGCAATTTCAGAAAAACTCAGTTATTGTCATTTGTAAAATTTTCCTATATGGTATGAGGCAGGTAGCGTTCTACATCATTACTTAATGCTCTTTAGAACGCAAACTCAAGGGGGAGAAGCCAGCCATTTTGTACCGTTAACACTTTGTATCACCTGAAAAATAATCTTTGCTAACTGAGGAATGCGTGGATCTCTGTTATTCAATTTAGGCAAATCATAAGCTCCTAAAGGAGAGCAGGAATTCCCAAACTCTTCTCTTGCTAGAATTCCTCAAAGTACTGATGAGTTTAGAGAATTGAAAAATTAGAATGTGGCAGAAGATCAGAGATGTGGTTTCTGCATGCCATTCCCAGGTAGCTTTTTAGGAAAACACTTTATTTCATTCTTTAGGGTATAAAGGACTAAGAATACTTGATTTGTTGCCAGAAAAGGGATGGTTTTTTTTTTCTGGGTTTCCTTCGTGACATGACTAAGCCTCCACAAGCAGCAGTTGCATTAGAACACAGGCTGGTTTGGGGGCCACAGAGAACGTATAGGGAGAGGGCATCGCTTCATGAGTTCCAATTCCATCTACTGATCAGAAACCGTGTATATAATATCACTCGATCAGTCGCTCAGTCCACATTTATTAAGAGCCTACTATGTGTCGTGCATATAGGAAGCCCTGCAGATACAAAAAGAGGAAAAAGACAGTCCTTATCCCCAAGGACCTTTCAATCTAATGGGGAAGACAACATGCAAACAAATGTGCACAAAGCAAGCTACATACAGGATGAACAGGAAATAATTCTCAGGGAGAAGGCGGTAGAGTTAACTCAGAAGGTAGGACTGTGGCCTAGTGTCTTTATGCCCTGTGTCCAGAGAACATCCGCAGCCACCAGAGGGATGCAGTGGTAGAGCTCTGCTGTATTTAAATGAATAGCTCTCGCGTGTTCCGTGTTACACAGTTACGTGTTTTGTGGTTTTACCTGTCCTGGTCAGCAAAGGACATGTATGGAGATAAAGAGCTCTTGGTTTTATTGTGACCTTCCAGAAAGATAGGATAAAATTAACTTATCTTTTGAAATGTTTTCTCATTTTTTTAAAGGAGTGAGAGCATAAAACCATATAAAGTCCAATACAATAAACATTTATTAAGAGTCAACTGTAGATTGAGTGCTTATGAGGTTCCAGGAAAGATGACAAATAGGACAGGGTTCCTACCCTCATTAAGCTTACAGTAAAATAAAAAACCAACCTGTGTAACTCTGATATATAGTATTAATGCATAACATGAGAATTAACAGTACAAAGTACTGAGATCTAAAGCTCAGGTCATTTTCAGTGGACAGAAAAATGTCCCAAATGGACCTAAGAGCATTCGATTTCATCTTTAAAGACAAATACTAGGAAAACAAAACTGAGAGTTGATTTTGATGGTCAGCCTATTGCATTTGGGCTTGGTAGGGTTTCTGCATTATAAACAGGCTATTTATAAAGTTCCTGACCCTCCAATTCATGAGGTGTCTTTGCTATATCAGTAGGCATGGCTAATATAGAAAGCAGAAGTATTGAAAGTTATAAAGAAAGATGGTAAAGAGTAGAAGAGAAAAAGTGCTTATCGCAGAATACTCTCTATTTGTATTTTCTTCAGGTTAAAATGCTCAGTGCAGTTCACCAATTATATTTTGGAATGATGCAAGACTGTAATAGCACAAAGGGAGAGACCCTGTCTTTTGTAACCTTTATATCTCCCCCAGCACCTAGCAAAGTATTTTGTACATTGGAGACAACTAACAAATGTTTATTGAATTAAAAATTTAATTAAAATCCTGAGTGTCGAAGATAGGGATTTCCAAGCTTGGTTTTGTATATCTCTCATACTACCAGCCTCAGGATGTCCCCAGTTATCTTAAGGGTAGTCCAGAAATTCTCAAAAACAAATGAATTTGAAGAAGAGAAAGCAATAGAACAGTCTAGAGGTTGGTGTAGAAGGGGAGGTTGCTATTCCAAAAACCTTGGATATGAATTTGTCTAATTGGATCTAATTTGTTGGTGACCCAATAATTACTTGTTGGTGGCTGATCAGAAGAATTAGACTAAATATTTCATATCTAACCAGTCTGATACGATAAGTTGAGTACGGTTTAATGTGTATGAGAGAGAGTTGGAACCCACAGGAGAGAGCACATGGGAAAAAGAACACTTCTCTTCACAGACCCTAGAGAGCAAGAAGAGCTCACAGAGATAAAATATTTATTTCCCATATGTTGGCAAAAATGCATTGCCATTATTGTATATGCACATTATGTGCAAAAGCTTGTGAAATGTATACGTAAAATGTTTTAAATGTTTCTGATTTCCACGTACTTTACATTCTAAATAGCCATTGTCTCTTCAGAAATATTAGGGCATATTTTCTAACGTGCATACAACAGGGACTGATTTAGAAAAGTCACTAACATGTACTGCCTTAAACCACTACCAAGTTTGAGCAAGAAACTTAGCAGCTCTTGGCAGGAGAGAGTTAAAATCCATTTGGGGCCTGCAAGCTAACTCAGCTGTCAGTCACCTAAAAACAAATCCTTGACGTAGCCTTTTTCAGAACAGAAATGTATGCAGTGGGAAGACGAAAAATGTTTTGTTCTGTTTGGGCATTGGGGGACATTTGGTCCAGGCTGACCGTTGAAAGGCAGGTGCCTGAAGCCACATATTTTTTTCAAAAAATTTTAAAATGTAGTGCTTAGCCAATGCGGTTAGAGGAAATGCACAATGATTGGCCTGTAGTCTGTGGATGTGTGCAGGGTACACCCAGTTTTGCTTTGCATATATTTACGAAACATCTGCCCTCTTCTTGTTCTTAAACCACTCCCTCCGCCCTTTCTCCCTTTTCCCCTGGTTGGTTTTTGTTGTTGTTGGTTTGTTTAACTTGTTCATTTGGGTTTTCCCTTTCCAGTTGAACAGCGACTTCGTCAGGGTGTGTAATTTTTACACACTTATGGTGAAAGAGAAAGGAAAAAGCAGAAAGAGAAAGAGAAAGGGGGGGAAGAGAGAGAGGAACAAAGAAAACCAAGGAAAGGAGAGAGAAAGAAAGAGGGGAAAAAGAGAAAGAGGTGAGAGAAAGAAAAGAAAAAGAAAGAAAATTATGAGGAAGGAAGGAAGGAAGGAAGGAAGGAAGGAAGGAAGGAAGGAAGGAAGGAAGGAAGGAAGGAAGGAAAGAACGGAGAGAGGGAGGGAGGGAGGAAGGGAGAAAGACAGTGAGAGAGAAAAAAAGGGAGAGGAGGTGGTGGGGGGGGGAGTTTGGCAAACTAACCTTTGGCATGGTGACCACAAGAAAGATTCTAGTGGGGATTTTGTCTCCCTGAAATGCTTCTTGGAGTCAGCTTGTGTGCTGCTGCCCTCTAAAGGCTCCGAAGAAGAATTAACAGCTGTGAGAGTCTGATGAGACTTTGGCTATCCTGCCCTCTGATTTGCCAGATTTTTGCAATTTTAAATATATATATATATATAAGTAAAGTTGACATTTTTGCTTGATAAGTTGTTGGGCATCATGTCATTTGGCAGGCTTCATAGGGTGTGACTGACCCACCCGTGCCTTTCTAATTTTTGAATTGGGCTGTTTCATCAGAGTGTCTTTGACACTTTCATGGGTCTCAAATATAGAATATTGAGGTCAAAAGAAAAAAATTGGAAGAGGTCAGATGGGAGCTGTTCTCATCTTTTTGCAACAGAGTAAGGAAAATAATACCATGGTAGAAGGGTAGGTGTGGAGCAAGGTGGAAAGAAATGGTAACTAAAAGACATAGATAATAAAGTGTTTATATTTTGTCTTCCAGAGATAATCCCAATATTCCTGTGCAATGAATGCACCCCCACAGTAGACCGAGGCTCTTCAGTGACAACATAAGGAAGTCTATGATACAAGATATCTGTCAGGAAGCGTTATCAATGTGGGGGAGGAGGAGGAAAGTAAGGGTATTTATATGGAGGGGAAAATAATTTTTACTTTACAAAAGGGGTGAAGCTTCATCTTGTTTATCATGCATGCCTTTGTTTCAGGAAAGGTTTTATTCTATCTTCACAAATCACATAAACTTAGAGCCTCGAAACCCGAGTTTGAATCCTGGCTCCGCTGTTTACCGCTTGGTAAACACTGCACAAGTCACTTAGCCTCTTTTGGCCTACATTTCCCCACCTGTAAAATGAAAGGGTTGGATTAAGTGGACTCTAACCTCCCTTTCTGATCTAGAAGTAGGATCTGAAATCAGGATGGACTCCATCTGTGTGCAGTAGAAATGAGCATATTTATCTTTCTAATTGAATAGTTTCCTTAAGTCTTCAGATACTAAATATCAGTGAAAAATAGAATGTGTATGTTGCTCATCTTGTAGTTAGCTCTTTGGTACCTCCTTGACAAAATGCCCTTTCTTGCTTCAGACAGAGCAACCAGTTGGAGTAGGGGAACTGCTTTTGAATAGGAATGAGACTTAATTAGAATTCAGTCTATGATTTCTTTTACAATTGATTCTTGTTACAATTTCTCTCTTAAAGTCTGTGTTCTCAAATAATGTAATAGAACAGCTTGTTTCACCTCTACTGGTTCCCCCCTGCATCAAAAAGCCTATCTACCCACTTCCCTTTTATTCTGGGATTTACCCATCCATCTCTGCCTGTTTCCTCTCTGAAGATGCTCAGTTTTACCACCTGTTGAATCAGAATCGTGTCATTTCAGGTCTTGATTTCTCTATATTGTAAATGATTTAGAATATGAATTTTAAATTCGCATTACAATAATTATCATTACAGAACATTCCGTATAACAAACTTATTCCCATACCCATAGAAACAACATGCTCGGTTGATCTGGTTGCAACAAATTCAAAACTATAAATAATCCTTCTAGTCACCATCCATGGAAGACTGTAACAAAGGACTTTTTTATGTGTTGTTTAGATGTTAAGTTGGGAAGGAGAGAACAGAGCTAAGCTGACCTGTAGCCGAGCTCTTTAGGTTTCTTTCTAACATCAAATAATAATTATCCTATAACTTCACAGTCATCTAAGTAAAGAAAATCCACCTAAACTCCTCAACCGCTTATGAAAATAGAACATCACCCCAAAAAACCTTTAAGAGAATAGGAGTTAAGGTGTCCCTTCACCTACTTCATTTGCCTACTTTTTTACCAATTCACCTACAAATTCAGTGCAGAGTGGCTGCGCAATGCTCTGCTTCATTTGAGGCCTGGAGGACTGGGGCTTTGCTTTCAAGTCATGTATTTAGTTTTAAAAATCAATACCACAAATAATTTGAGTATCCATAGGCTATGTTTCACAAAGGAAGTCTGCATGTTTTTAATCACACTGACTATTGCTGGGGAGATGGCTATAACTGTAAAAAACCTTCACTGGTATTTTTCCAGACCATGTTAGAACTATTATGAAAAAGGATGTGTTCTTGGATAATGTCAGCCATACGTAGCTCAAGTTGTCTAAAGTACTGGGACAGGGTCTTTTTTATGCAGTCAGCAGAGACCAAATGTGGAGCTGCTTGCTTGGCCCATATGCTTTAATGTGTTCCCAGTTAGGCCATTACTGGAGGGGGAACAACAAGGATCAGCTTGTTTCAAAACAAGGGACATACAGGACCTCCTGTCTCTCTCCCCCACCCCCCATCCCCTTCAGAAAAAAAAAATCAAGTTATCTTTAACAGATTCTAAAAATGCCTTTTCCCAAATATGCAGTCAGTTCCTTCAAAGGGCCCTTTGTTTATTTTCAGGAAGAAACCCAAGACAGCTGAAAACCAGAAGGCATCTGAGGAGAATGAGATTACTCAGCCGAGTGGATGCAGCGCCAAGCCAGGCCTTCCCTGCCTGAACTTTGAAGCTGTTCCGTCTCCAGACTCAGCCCTCATCCACTCAACACATTCACTGACAAACTCACACGCTCACACCGGGTCATCTGATTGTGAGTACACCCATTCAGCGACAGTCTCTTATGTGGTACTTAGAACAGTGTATTTTTTCTGACTTACTGGATTGTAGCAGACTATTTCCATCTGTGACTAAGGCTTTCCCCTTCCACCATTTTGATCTGAAGGCTCCAGTATCATCATATATATAGGGTGACCACGCCATTGATCACAGAGGATTAAGTGGGAAAAAAACTACATTTACTTTCAGTCTATCAGCTTAGAAAATAAGCTGCACTTTTACTTTTTAGTTATTCATTTCTAGTGTCCCTGTACACTAGAAAACCTTACTTCCCTCATTGACAAATTGAACGATGCATTGTGAGCCTCAGAAGTCTAGTAAGACCCAAGGATACTTCCATTTTGGAAGCGTATGAAACATCTCAGATGCCCATTGGTTATTAGAATCCCGTATTGTTTGTCTAAATTTTTCCCTTTAAAGTTTTTAATTGATTTTGAAGTGGCTAAAGGATAGCATAAACTGAACAGAAGAAAAGGAAATGGTTTCCAAGAATTCAGAAACCACCCAGACTTCGCTTAAGCCAATAAGATTTCAGGTTAAAAATATTTTTTAATTAAAAAAAATGCCTGAGGGCTAAATTTGGAAGTGGGCAGCCTAATGAGCTCTTCCCTATTGAAATCACTTCATTGCTGTTTATTTTTGCTGTCTTCCCACTGATCTGGGAGCTACTTCTCCAAATTCTATTTTAAGAAAGTTGATAAATCACGTTTAGGAATTTTTTTAAATTTTATTTTCTGGAGCCTTACCCAGTGCCTGAAAGGAGAAACAAACATGTAAGACAATGGAAAGAAGGCCATGGAGAATGTCTTTGAGGTTTGATCCCAAAGAAAATTCTTTTCAATTTCAAGATAGAGCTTTGGGTCTGTGTGTTTAAAGAATATTAATCACAGGCAAAGAATTGACAAATATGCCTTCCAGTCAATAAAGTAAAAAATCCTGATTTTCAAACAAGGATGGAGTTAATCCCATTGACAAAGATCAAAGCGTTAGTGAGAAAATGAGATTCCAAATCTCTCAATGATACGTCACCAACAGTACAGATGTGAAGCTATGCAAGATCCCGCCACAGAGAAGCCAAAAGTGGGATGAACTTACCATCTTCCTTGCCTATTCATCTGCCCCTCTGGGTAGAGAGTAAAACTAACAGGCAAAGATTTGGTGAGAGAAGGTTGTCATCGTCTTGGCTCAGCCAAGGGCGCTTAACTTTTTTTTTTTACTTATTTTTTTCCACTAATGAAAATCCACCTTATTTCTCTCCCTCCCATTAAAAAAAAGAAAGAAAAAAAACCTTGCGTTACAAATATGCATAGTCAAGAAAAACAGATTATCCCACTAGCAAGGTCCAAAACTATATGTCTCAGTCTGCACCCTGAGTTCATCACTTCTCTATCAGGACTCACCAACTAATGATAGTGGGAAGGGGAGAAGTACCCCAGTATTCAAGTATTCACCTTCTTTGAAGTCCCAGATCATTTGGCTTCTCTGTGAAGATGCTTATGGGAAAAGGGGACAGACATCTGTTAGGCACTTGCTGTATGGTAGTATATGGCTCCAGAAAATAAAATGTAAAAAAAATTTCTAAACACGATTTATCAACTTTCTTAATTCACAAATATTACCTCAATTGATCCTCATCAGTAACTCTAGGTAATTGTTGTTTGGTCATTTCAGTCGCATCTGAGTCTTTGTGACCCCATTTTGGGTTTTCTTAGCAAGTATTGGAGTGGTTTGCTATTTCCTTTTCTGGCTTATTTTACAAATGAGGAAACTGAGGAAAACAGGGTCAAGTGACTTGCCCAGGCTTACGTAGCTAGTGTCTGAGGCCGTATTTAAACTCAGGGAGATGAGTCTTCCTGATTGCAGGCCTGGTACTCTACCCGCTGTGCCACCTATCTGCCCCAGTAACCCTAGGAAATAGATGCTATCATGATCCCCCATTTTACAGGAAAGTGAGTTAAAGTTAAGTGACTTGCCCAGGGTCACATAGCTAGTAAGTGTCTGAGGCCAGATTTGAACTCAAGTCTTCCTGACTCCATGTTCAGGTACTGTATCCGCTGTACCACCTCACTGCCTTTAAGAGTCCAGAGGCAGGGATGCTATTTTGTGACCCACCATACTAGAAAGGGCAGCCCTTTTGCCCGGCAGTTCCCATTCTTGTAGCAATTACAATAAAGAATAGAAAACAGCATGGCATTGGCCTGTGAACGTGTGTACACCTTCTCCCTATCTCTTAGGAAGGTGGCACACTGCTGGGTATGGAGCCCAGAGCTGTCCCGTATTGGACTTCCTGACTTGACTCTGTTCCATAATCTTAAGGGAACAATAACACATAATAGTTTTAGCTCAGACCTGCCACAAGGGAAATGAATTGTTTTGATAAATAGAAATACACTTACTTTATTTAATATTGTACTTTACCACATATATCTTTTTTAACCCTGATACTTGCCATTATCCTAAAATATGCACAAAGAGGCTTCTCTTTATCAGCTGGAATGATGTGAACATGGTGTTCCCAGTACTAAAGTATCTACTCATTCAAAAGAAGTTAGTGGATTTCTGCCCAATAGGATATCTGACAAAAGTAGAAGGGGAAGAAGAGGGGGACAAAGACTACTCTCTGTCTCTTCATAGGGTTCTTTTTTGTGTTTGTTTATTTGCAAGATAGATTCTATCCCTCAGTTCCAACCTGCTATTTTGTTTGGTTTTAGTTTTCTCTAGAAAATATATTTAGGTCCTAGTTTGTCCTGCTTTGAGACTCAAAAATCAAATTGAAAATTGTTTTGGGAAAGATTCACAGAAATCTGTCCATTTGAAGATTTTCTGAGGCAGGAGGGAAGAGAAGTTTATTTTAAGTAGTTAAAGTATTTGGATGGTCTGCTTACATTCAGGAGTTTTATTTTTCTTCTTGAATCTTAGTCTTGCCATAGGTCAGTTTAAAATCTTAGTTTCTTTGAGGTAAAGGCTTCAGTTCCCATTTATAACTAACAAATTTGGGGCATTTAAAAATAGTGCCCTTGACATGTTAGTCTCCCTAACTTCAGAAGCATTCACTAGGGTGTGGTGTTCTGAGCATTCACAGGTTACTGAACTTTCACAGCACCTTCCTATTTGTCATGTGCTTGGCAATATTATTCTTAGTTGTTCCTTATAATATCTTTTCCTGTCAGTCAGTATCATTCTTCCCAGTTTACAGATGAAAAAACTGAGAAAATTGACACCCAGCTTGATGAAATGACTTATGACCAGGTGAATGAGGCAAGTTTATTGGTTTTATCTCGGAGTGTCCTGTTCTTTCTCTCTGTGCCACACTCCAGATTGCACCCCCGTCCTGTTACTGATTACCAAGAGGGTCAGGCATGAAAATGTGAGCAGATTACTCCAAAACTTTCACTCCAACTGGGAAATAACCCAAAGCATAAGACCTATTGATTAAAAACATAATTTTTCTGTATGGTGGTCAAAACATTATTATTACGTCAAGAAGATGACAAATCTGAGCTCCCAAAGTCTCAACCAGTCACTAAACCATTCTATATTCTGCAGTAATCCCAATAATATTCAGAAGGAAAAAACAAAAGTGAAAAGAAATGTCATCGAGGAGTCCTTTTCTTAAATGATAAAGTTAATATCTCTTCTGAAATTTTTACCAGTTTTAAATGTACTTCCTAATGTATTTGTCCTGCAGTGAACTCCCTGAACTGCATCTAAACTCTCCTTCTGCTCACATGTTTCAAAAACTTAACTGTATAAACAAATCCAAATGATAATAACGCACAGCACAGTGATGTGCTTTTGGAACACACGGAGTAGGAAAGCCACAGATGTTTGGGACTGAGCAGTTTTAAACTCGAAATGGAGAACCTGAGCTGGGTTGGTGCTGTCATTAAATGTTTCAACAGAGCTATTCAACCCAGAACATTACTAAGCAGATGATGCTCACTGTTTGAGAAGGCCTCCTTGTTTCTTTGTTAAGTTTAGACAAACTATAGAAATATGCATCTATGACAGAAATAGCCCCAAGTTCTTCTCACAACTGCAAAATAGGAATATGGACAAGAAGAGCAAATTCTTCTTTACTTTGCTTCTCTGAGATACCCTGGTTGGTAGAATCCTTGCTCTCAGATAAATTATATCCTCTGTTCACTGTTCTGTCCGCACAGTGAGTTATTTCCTGGTATTTCACTCTGTCCACAGCAGACATTCTCATTTCTTTGTCCTTGCCAAAATGTACTTACACATTAGCAGTTTTTTGTTTTTTATTTTTAATTTAACCTTTACACATTAACAAACTGTTGTGTAGGTGGGTTTAACTTTAGCTCTAGAGATAGTATGATTTCACTGAAGCTTTATACTGTAGAGAAGATTATGGTAAGCTCTTGGTTTTCTCTCTCTCCCCGTTGGTGTCCACCAGCCTTCCTCCCATCCACCCACCCCAGTTGATCCTTCTGCCTCGCTAATCCATTCCCTGTGTTTAAAATTGTTAGTACTTTGTTCATTTTGAACTTTTTAAAGCATTTTTTTTTGGAGAAGAAAACAAAGAAGTTTTTTTTAATGGCAAACTCCATTAATGCCACATTAAGGCTGACATTTTAATTACACGAAAGTCAGGAAATGCAAAGTTTGGGTTCCCACAGCAACAGTAACTGTCCCCTTGAGTGTCTGCATCACAGCAGTCTTTCATTCTAGGATTACACAACACTGGGCATAAGGACATTGTTTCTTGCAATGTATATAGAGAAAAACTGTTTTTCTCTTTTCTTTCTCTCCCTTTGCTCTCTGTCTCTGTCCCTCTTCTCTGTCTGTCTCCTCTCTCTGTCTCTCTGTCTCCTCTCTCTTTCTCTCTCCCTCTCTGTCTTTCTCTGTCTCTGTCTCTCTGTGTGTATGTCTCTCTCTCTGTGTCTCTGTCTCCTCTTTCTCTTTCTCTCTCTCTTTTCTCTCTCTCTGTCTCTCTCTTCTTCCCTCTCTCTTCCCTCCCTCCCCCTCTCCCTCTCTGCCTCTCTGTCTTTCCATTTCTCTCTCTGTCTCTCTCTTTCTCTGTGTCTCTCTGCCTCCCTATGTGTCTCTCTCTCCCTCCCCCTCTCTGTCTTTCTCTCTGTTTCTGTTTCCCTCTCCACTACTGAGTGTCTAAGCCTTTTGCTTAACCCCCGGAACAACATGGGTATATGTACTATGCCAAAGTGAGAGACCGCTGCAGTGCGTGTGCCCACAGACAGAATTAAAGTTGCTGCGGGAACATTGACTCTGATTTCTGGACTTCCGTGCCAGTCACATTTAAACCATCATGCTTTAATTTTTGGCATGCACTAAATGTGCATTTCATGTACACAGACAGAAAGAAGCATAAAATGTATTTTAAAGAGCAATTAATTACTAACTTTGTGATTAAAAAACATTTGGTGCATGTTCCTTCCCATTTAGCATCAGCTGCTGGTCTTAGCCAGGCCTAGTAGATGACATACTGTGTCTCATCCTGCATCTCAGATGTACTTACTGTATGTTCTTATTCCTCTAGATAATTAATTCCCTTGGTAAAGCAGTAGGGAAAAAACAAAATGGAAGGAATAGGCAAGCATGTAAATAGGGTAAAGGATGTTTTGAAGGAAATGATTCACTTCTGTAAATAAGCGCCCTTATTCTCTGAATTAAAGAACCAGGCAATCTGATGAGTGGGTCTGTATTCAAGTTTCTGACCACCCTATAACATATGGTCTAGAAGCATGACTATAGGTGTGTCCACTGCAGAAGTGAATTGGTTGTATAATGTGTCTTCAGGTTCAGGGAATACTATGGCTATATTCCAGTGTAACTTAAAAAAAAAAAAGATGAGAATCAGGTGAGTGGAGGACTCCTCCAATAAACTTTAGAAAAACAAATAGACTAGAAAATGAGGCTTTTCTCCTGTAGTTTTGCCTTTTGGTGGGATGACTGTAAATGAATCTCATTCATGTTGGAAAATAATATGACTTGGAATAACTACGTGAAAAAATGCTTATGACTAAAAGGAACTGTTAAAAGTACACAGTAGAATTGCATCGTGACTGAGAATATATATGCGGGAGCATACAGAATGATTTCACTAAAAGGAATAAGCCTTCACTAAAATGGCTTAAGTCTGAGCCTTGGGGGGGAAAGGGAGATGGTTAGAAACAAATCACAAATTTGAAACTCTGTTAGACCTCTGTCTTTAAAATATCCCTTGGCACATATCACTTTTTGTTGGGTCTTATTACATGTGGTATTTGATATTTAAGAAAGAGACTTAAGTCTGACAGGGCATACAGATTCTGATTTGCTTTTACTTGGGCTGTCTGCATGTGCAAATATATTTCTATATGAGTGAAAACTGCTCAAGCAAGTTTGAAGGTCTTTTTGGCAAGTTTGACTTTATATGTTGAGAAAGTCAAATTATAAGGCTGATTCAGTAGAAAACCTTCCATAACCTTTCCTAAGCACCTGCTCACATGAATAGGTTGAGTTTTGTACTTGAGGTGTTCAAAGACAGTATTTATAACTATAGATCCATGTTTGGAGGATGCCAAAAAATAAGAAGTTTTTTGGCAAAAAAAAACCCAACTTATAAATGTTCAAATGTATAATCAAACAAAAGCTTCATTTGGATTCAAATGCATGTATCTCAGCAGATGTGTCTAACTGGAATCCCAAAGGAACAGCTGAACTGGATTTTGGTATGTCTTGATAGCTTGAAAGAGTTATTCTTAGACTTTGGAAGGACAAAAATGGTCCATCTGTGAAGTACTGTAATAGAGACATGGCAAAAAACAGCATCCTCTAAAAGAGCTTATTTATGGAATTCAGGACAAGTTGGACAATTCTAAAAAACACTTGGGGTTCACACTAATTTATTGTAACCAAACTAGAATGGCGTAAGCTGCTTGACGGCAGGTATTTCGTTTTCCTCTCCACATTATAGCCATTGCAAGGAAATCAATTATAGAATCTTCCATAGCATATACCTGTGATCAAATTGTTCCCTGCCCCCAAAAATCTCATATATCTATTATTCTGCTGCACATGAAGAACCGTGTATTTGTCTTTCTACGTATAGTAGTTAACTAAAGTTTTCTTTCACGTATAATTAAACATTTTGTCTTTGTAGCTCCTTCTTGTAGTTTCATTTCTTTAAAGCTGATTTTCTCCCTTTTTGTAACTTTTTCAGTATACTTCCTGCTTCCTGATCTGGGAGTTTCTGCTCATGCCTAATGCTTTGCACATAGTAGGTGTTCAGTAAATAATTATGACGTCATTTCTGAAACCCCAACAAAGTGTCTTTCTTTTGAGAATTCTCCATTTTTTCATATCATCCGTTCTAGTCACTTCCATTTGTGGGGAGAGAGATAGGAGGTAATGAAGAAGAGCAAAGTAAGCCTCTACACGGCACCTCTACTATGTGCCCAGCACTGTGCTAACTGAGCGCTTCACAAATATGACCTCCTCTGAGCCTCCCAACAGACCTGAGAAGTCATTGCTCTCATTTCGCCTGTTTTACAGATGAGGAGACTGAGTCAGGTAGAAGATAAGTGATTTCCCCAGTGTAACACAGCTAGTAAGCGTCTGAGGCTGGATTTGAATTCAGAACTTGCTGACTCCATGCCCACATGCTCTGTTCACGGAGAGCATCATTATTTTAAAACTACCTTGATTTTTAGTTTGTCACAATTTCCCTCTTGACATAAAACTTGACCTCTTCTTATAGTGTCCTGGTTAAATGAATTGCCATTAGTTAGTGACTTCTTCCCAGTCCCTTCCTTCACCACCGCCTGTTGTCTGTCACACAACAGACTAGAGTGACCCTCTTAGTACTTTCAGGCCTTGGCTCAGCTAAAGCACTGAAACAGTTTATATTTGATTATCCTTTCCCACCATGATTATTTTACCAGCCATAGCCAATACAAATCTCCTTAAGAGACATTTTTCTTATCCCACTTTTTTTAAAAATGGCCAAATAAACAGGAATGGGAATTTTAATATTTTTTAGGCTCTCTCTACCGTTGTGTATTTAGGGGGCAGCTCTGCTGATGACGACCTTTATAAATCTCACTTACAGAATTGTCAAAATGAAAGCAGTCTGGGCCTGGAAAAGAACAGTCACCTGTGGATGTCACAGATCAGAATCTCGGGTCTAGAGGAGACTTCTAACAGAACCATTGCCTGAGCTCTGCCAACAACAGGCTCCTGGCATTTGGCTGGTCCCCTCTTTTTTGTTTACAAACCCCCCCAAAACCACCTCTCATTTTCAAGTTGATTTATCATCGCATGGCCCTCTATCTGCAGCCACCCTGAGTTATCCCCTTAACATTCATAATCGTGTAGTGATGATTATTTCCTCCTCGTAATGGTTGATAACTCTATTTTTAGGGTCCTATTCCTCATCTTGCCATTTTATCTCTCACTATAGTGTGTCTTTAATTCTTATCTGCAGCTGCTAGTGACAATTTCATATGTGCTTCCTCTGCCCATGGCAAATTTCATTATACAAAATTAGCCCTCCTCCATATCTGTCAGTGATTTCCACAACCAAATTTAAATAATCCTCCACACACACATACATCTACTAGTGCCCTTGGGGCTATATTTTCTAGGTAGAATAAAGAACGTGCTTGTAGATTTTTTTTAATATGGTTCTTCTTTCTACCAATTTTCAAGAAGGCCCCATCCACAAATCTTTTCTATAAGTCACCATTATTAATACACTGATACTTCACCAGCAAGCTGTTTCCTTTCTGCTTTTTTATTGACTCCTTAATCATCATTTCCCCTAATAGTCGCAGACTGTTTTCTTACTGTTTCATGGCTTATAATGGAAATGACATTTCTAAGGTAAAGGTGCAGGGCTGAAACCATTCACTCTGGAAACATGTATTCAACATTCCCTAAATAGTATGAAACAGACCCAAGAAGTAGGAAAGGCTCTCCCAACGAGGAGCTTGCTGACCGATGAGAAGGTAACCCAGAGCATAAAAGCAAGCACAAAGTCCAGTGGGTCAGAGAACACAAGTAAGCAAGTGGTCCCTATGAGAAGGAGTTAGTAAAGAAAGGCTTCTTGGAGAAGCCTTGGACCTGGAACTTGAAGAACACGTGATTGGTGTGGATGGAGAGTAGACGAGTGAAGGTGAAGAAAGCAGCATGAGAAAAAACAGTCATAAGTGAGATGCGTTGGGGTGGAAGCCAAGTAGACTGACGTGGCTGGAATAAAGGAATCACATTGGGGAATAACAGATGATGATCAGTAAGCATTAGGATTTAATAAGACAAGTGATTTCATCAGTCTAGACCAGGGCACTCAGACCTTATTATTACTCAAAAAAAAAAAAAAGCAATCCAGAGAATGTCAATAACCACCAGGCCTTATATCTACATTCTCCACTGTAAAATGTTATGAGAACAATCTACATGCAGTTAAGGACATCCTTGACGTAGGTTTGATTATAGAACAGGGAATATGTTATCAGTGGTGTCCCTTAGCAGACCAGTCCTCATATAGCTGACTGAAATATGTAGCAAGATCTTACCGTGCTGGCTGTTTGTTGACTTTAAAAACATTTGTTTTGGTAGAAGAAGACAGCCTTTTTAAAAAGCTCTCCTCCAACTGGGTATCTCCCATGTATATCAAAATCACGCGAGATTCCTTGAGAAAATTAACAGCAAATACGCTTTGTTCTATAATCTTCTAATAATACCAGTCACAGCACAGAAGCAGGAAGATATATACTGAGTGAAGATTTTTGCCACTTTGATGGAGGATGCCTATCACATAATCCAGACAGAAGAGGGATTCCCTCTAGATAAGGTGGGATGCCACTGTGCCAGCTGCTGTTCAAGGAGAGCAGTGTGCCTATGGCAGCAAGGCAGCATTACAGAGTCTGCTGTTTAGCATTTAAAGTCCTTCACAATATGACCGCTGCCTGTCTTTTCAGATATTACTCACTTTCAAGCTCTCTGCAGTGCTCTAATGTAGCATCCTTCACATGTAACACTTCATCTCCAGACTGTCAGCCCAAACATAGAATGCCCTCTTTCCTCTCCTCCATCTCTTAGAATCTCTTTAGCTTCCAACAAAACTCAGCTCAAAAGGCTTGCTCTGATCCCCCTAGACTCTAATGCCTTCTCTCAAAATTACAGTATGTTTATTTTGTATATATTTTAATTCACTTCAATCAGTGCATATGCATCTGTCCCTAATAGAATATAAGCACCTTGAGGACAAAGACTGTTTTGTTTCTGTCTTTGTATTCCCAATTCCTAGTACTGTGCTGGCACACACTAATTAGATGCTTAATAATGCTTGTTTAATTGATTAAAATTGATTGAAACCCCCACCATCTCTGAAGAATCAAAGTTGATGATCATCTAAAGGGTGTGAGTAAACACATTACCCAAAAAATATTTATTCATAAAGAATGTTATCAGAGAACTATGTAACCAGAGGAAGGGAAAAAAAAAAGATGGGCCAGCCACATAACAAGAACAAAGTATAACTTGTTCAGTTTGTGTACTCCATTGTTACATGCCCAACATCAGAAAACTGGAATGCGGGTCCCCAGCATACTGGGTTTACTCTCCGTGGGGGCCTTATGGGCAAGATGAGCAGGCATGTTCAGTATGCACCCTTGTAGGAGTACCCATCAGTGAAATTAGAGACCTTCAAAGTCAAGACCAAGGTAGATGGGAAGTCTCCAAAAATCTCTCCAGCCTCCAGGAACTAGAAACCTTTCTAATTGAACCCATAAATGTCAGAGGTACATTGGCCAAGCTTGAACTGGTACAACTGCCGTTTAAGTAATTATATTTCTGTAATGAATCAGGGAGGGAGATCCTGTGGCCTTCTAGGTCCTTGGGTGCAACCTTTTGATTGAGTCCAAGTTTTACAGAACAAATCCTTTTATTAAGGGAATTTATTCTGTGAAGTTTAGATTCGGTCAAAAGACCTAAATTTTACATTGTATCTCAGTGGGCTGTTTACTGGCCATTCACCTTCAGTCAAGAGATGACAGATGGCCATTGAAATCACAGTTATTGGGGGGTAAAGGGGGGAGAACCATTGGCTTCTGAGCACTATTACTACTGGGAGTTGTATCTAATAGTAAACTTCAGTACTATTCAACTTAACAATATGGTTGGCTCTTCTCAGCCAAAGACAGGTACGCTTTTTCTCCAAGGAAATATGTTATTCTCCATTTTTAAAGCATCACAAATTTAATCATATATAATATATGTATCTGTGTAATTTGTCTTACTGTTTCAGTGGACCTGTCATCCCCTTGGTCCCTGTGGATACTCCCTCCAGCGGTACAGATTTTAGTTCATCTGTGCCTTATCAACCTCTTCAGGTCTTCTCCATGTCCTCCCTTACATTCTCTATGGAGCGTCTACCCCGTGTGCTATAAGGACCTTTCCTCAAGGCATCTTCAGATCACATGCGTGCTGTAGTAGCATGTAGCCTGGCCGCTGTTATTCCTCATTCTCAACACATGACCAGCCTACCTTCTTTTTCAGTCATATATCTCTTTGATTATAATTTGTATGCAATTTCTTTTGGCAAACACATCTACCATATGTCTCTCTGCCTTTTGGAAGCCATGTAATTTTTATTATTTGCAGATAATGATGTTCCATGATTCGTGGCCATATAGCATTACTGGACAAATACTGGTGTTAGAAAAAATGGAATTTTTTTTTCAGGTGGAGCATGGGATGAAACTGTTGAGCAATTTTCCAATGGCAATACAGTCACCTCCTTTCTATCAGTTCAGTTTGGACCTCAGCTTACAGTTCCTCTGGCAGTGTTTAGCTAAGATATGTATCTTGATGGACCAGTTCAATAGTCTGTCTACCCAATTGCTTATCATCCTCTTGAAAACAGGAATTCTTCATCCACTTGGTTGTTACTGTTTGGATTATTAAACCAAATGCTTTTGATTGTTTGTGAATCTCATTTACGAGGCTCTGTAATTTTCCATGATTTGATGCAATCAGCATCTGCAAACATAATTTCCTATCTTTGTTTTCTCTCGTGCCATTTCTGCTTCCTCATGTAGCACATGTTAGAATCCAAATGCAGAGACTTTGCTGTTGCTGATGTAAAAATTAGTTTGTTATAGAAATGTTGACAGACCTCTTCCGTGTCTGATCTGTTTGTTGTCCTTCCAGCTTCATCTTTAAATGCTCTTGGCGTGGTCTGGCATAATTAGGTCTCACACCCAGGTTTCTGAATTGTTTTCTCCCCGTTTGCTTCTTTCTGTTTCATGAGGTGACATTGTTCTTCATTTTCTATCATCTTCCCACATAATATTTTGAAAATACTTTTATATTCAAAGCAGCTATTGCCTTGGGTTGTCATATCTCTCTGCTAAGCAAAGAGATCAAGTGTTTTTGTTCTGTTTTGAACTTGCTGAGGTGGATTTTCAAGGCTCTTTGACCTTCTTTAGGACAGTAAAGCAGCTTTACATCAGTTTAACTCCCATAGGAAATAATGATTCCTTTCTTAAGTCAACAAAAGTTTATTTTTAACATTTTAACATTTTAGCATTTTAACAGATATTTCCATTGTTTCTTATCAACAGCTTTTTGAAAACAGGTCAGATTCAGGAACTGGAGTTGTTTTAATTGCATATCATATCTTTTTCATCTTTAGCTTTTCTAATAATTTTGTATTGATTTTTGTCTTTACTATAACATATCAATAGTTTGAGCATATATATATGGACGTGCCTACATAATTATATATTTATGTGTGTATGTATATATTTTTTTCATACATTTATATGTATTTATGCACTTATCTTTTCTAAACTTTTTATCTTTCTGTGCACTTGAGGGCCAGAACATATCTTATAAATGATGATTGGTGTGGTGTAGTTTATGTGTTCATAAGTACATCATGATCAGAAGCAGGAACTATGGTTTATGGTCCCTTTATGCCAAATTGTCAAAGTAACACTGAGGAAGCTTTCATGTGACTATCACAGCACTCAGCATTTTGTAGGTGCCCAATATATCGGAAACAGTAACTTATTCGTGTTTAATAGTAGAAATCATAGCATTATTCATTCATTCGGCAACATTTATTGAATGACTGCTCCATCCAATATAGGATGCTAGATGCTTTCCTAAACAAAACATTGCCCCATACCTCAAGGGAGCTTATACTCTAATAGGGGAGGTGAAACGTGTAAACTAGTCAGTGCCAGGCACTGGGCACTAAACACTGGGGAAACACGAGGAGAAAAAAGATAGTCTCTGTCCTCAAGGAACTTAGACTCAAATAGAGGAGATAACCTGCAAACAAATACAAAGCAAGCTACATAAAGGATAAATAGAAAATATTTAACAGAGGTAAAGGCACAGAAATTAGGAGGGGTTGACGAAAGCTCTCTGTAGAAGGTGGAATTGTGTATGTCACAGGACAGCGTGTCCAGTCAGAGATACACAGTCATCCCTTCATAGGTAAATGGAATCTGCGAGTGAACAAATTGCATTGAAATCTGATTTTTCCTGAATGCACAGGCACAGTTTACTTCTGTTATTTGTAAGATGGTTAAGCACTTTGGCAACAGTGTCAATATGTTCTAGTACTTCTCTTTCCAGGGGCATCAGATATTTCAGATTTTTTCACCTAAATGGTGATGCAATAATCATGGCCCTTGAAGAAACTCCCTCTGTGTAAGCATTGAGAAAGATTCTTTAGTAAACTGTTGATTCCAAATTCATGAAACCTGTGAGAAGACATTGCAGAGAGGGTAGAATATAGGGGAGGTATTCCCTGCTAGCCAGATGCTTGTGTCCTAAAGTGTGGAGATTAAGATGTGACTTTAGTTTTCAGAAGAATTCATAGCTAGTTTGATTTTCAATGTTTACTTGCCAGTTTCCCTGAGGAATGCTAAAAGTTTATTTCATCTTAAGTAAACCCAGTATATTAAAGTATATATTTACAAAACATTTTAGGAGATAATTCATTTACCAAAGATTCTTCACTCGATAGCAACAAAACCAAAATTCAAATGACAACCTCCTCTAGTATATTTAAATTCTCATTCAATCTACAGTAATTTAATTTACCAAGGAACACAGGATCATAAATTTAGAGCTTGGAAGCAACCTTAGTCCAAGCACTTCATTTTAAAGTTAGGGAAACCCAAAGCCTAGAGTTGTCTTTTTTCCAGAATACTTATTTCAGAAAGGGAGGTGTATGTATATTACCTTACCTCACACATTTTGCTCTTGAAATGTTTGGTATTGTGCAAAAGGAATTGGGATTTTGTCTTATAGTCATAGTTTTACTAAAAGAGTTAGGAAGGAGTTCCTAAGGCCTAATATAAATTGAGCTTGCAGAGATCAAAGAAGCTGATGAATTGTAACATACAGAATTAAAGGCTATATGAATAAGTTAAGGCAACTATCTCTATTTTTTAGAGTCTAGCCCATTTTTCTGACTTCATCGCCATTACAACCAATTACCATACCAAGTGGTATGTTTTGTTTTGTTTTGTTATTTGTAAATGGCTTATGAAGGGCATGGCGGCTCTTAGGAGAAAAAGTTTAAGAACCACTAATTAATTGAAAGAGCATCGGGTAGGACATAATGTTATAATCTACCAATGGCTATGTGACATTAAATAAGTCACTTTAATGCATCATACCTTGTTTTCTTTATCTATAAAAAGGGCATAGTAATGCCTGGCCCCAATTTCACTGTTATTATGAAATTAAAGTGAAATAATAATGTAAAAGCACTTTGAAGTGACATTTTTTTTAATTTTCCTGATTTCTCTATTTGTATCATAAATTTAGCTTCCTTTTACCTAGTCAGAACTATTGATGATAGTACCATACTTTGATATAATACTCATTATTTGAAGGATCTTCTTGTCTTCTTAAGAGAATTTCACAGACATTCACTTATTCTCACTGCCTATCCTATATACCAGGTAGATAACAGGTTTTGATCCAGTCTTCAAGGAATTGAATTAAATACCTTGCATTCTTGCTTTCCAAAGTAATCATGATCTCCTGGGTTCTCATTATAGAAACTGTGGTCTTTTTTCCCCCCACATTCATGGCTTTTGTAATCTCTTTCCAATTTAACATACTTGCTAGATTTTTTTAATATCCCCAAATGTTCCTTTTCAGAGACCGATCCTTTTTTTAAGTACCATGATCTTTGAACCCCTTTCTGAAATGCCTGATTCAAGTAGATTGGTAGCCATTCACTACCGAGCCATGTTGTTCTAACATCTTCTTTCTATTCCTTTTTGTCAGTAGGCATCTGCAAGTTCAACATATTTTTCTTCAGATTTGTAGTTAATGTGTTTCTTGGGGATTTATTACTCTACTTAATGGTTAAAAGCATTCCTAAGCATGCTCCAGACCCATAGACTGTGGTGTATAGTCTCACACTGTCTGTGGCTTAGTATTGCCTCAGTATTGTGATCTGGAGCCAACTAAATTAAATGCTATTTTGATATCACATAAAATTATTTGTGAAGCCCATGTAGAAGGGAAAAAAGACCTCACTGCTACTGGAAGAAGATGTATAAAGCTCCATATGGAAAGAGCTTTTGAATATGAATGTTTGTATCATCTTATAAATGCACAGTATTTCACAGTAGATGTTAAAATGCACCTTGAAGAGTTTCTCCATTTTCTCATCTTCCAAAATAATTTCTTTCTTTATTCCCATTCACTTGTCATGTGTATATTAGCCAGGTTTATGCTATCAGTTTTATACTAGGAACTAACAGTGTTAAATCAGTGTATACAGAATTGGCAAGAAGCATAATGACACATAGGCCTGGTCCCACATGAAGAGTCAAAAAGATCTGAATAATCAACCTAATTTTGCAGTTCATTCCTTGTGGTAAATAGCCTTAGGTGGCTGCCGTGTCTTTCTGTCTATGCCTTAGTTTTCTCATGTAAGAGGGGGGAGTTGTTTGGTCCATACTTGAAGGATCTGTAATTGAATCAAGCTTTGGAAACTCTTGGTGTGAGAACTCTTTCTGCCCAAAGCAGACTGCAATCAGTCTTTGACTTGGTAGAAGACATACAGAGTTGTTTGAATCACGCAGTAGAGGTATGATTTGAATCCAAGTCTTCTTGCCTCAGTCCAGCCTTTGTCCCCCATACGACGCTGCTCAATCTTGGCCCTAAATCTCAAAACAGTTTTTGCTGTCTGAAAAATTAAATGGGATGCCTTATAAATTAAGAAGTTCAACTATGTGACTTGTAAGGCCCATTCTAATTCTGATAATGCTATTATTCTTTGAATCTGTGATTTTAATAAATGTTATGAGTCTTTGCCACCAGATGGCACTGGTGAGCACAGAAGGCCAAGTTGGCAATCATCCTCTGAACCAGAAGACCTATCTCTGCTTTCCTGGACAACCTACTCTACCTCCATTCTATGGATAGAGATTCCCAAGCATCTCTCTCTCCTCCTGGGGTGTGACTTTTACCCTCCAACCAGTTTATTGTCTCTTCCTTTCACAAGGGCATGACTTTCTTTCAGTTCCTACATGCCAAACGGCCTCCGAAATTGGAAGGAAGGAAATAAGTTGTTTTTGCTCACTTACAGTTTAAAAAACTGTATCTGGAGGTTTTTTTCTGATATTTTTATAGTTTTGCTGGTCTAACTAGGTCAAAAGATCTCTTTAACATCCCCCTTTGTGGTTTTCTTCCTATTGTCTACTTCAGTGCTGAGCAAAGTTCAGGAGCAGCTTAGATTTTGTTGACCAACATTTAATCTCAGATTAGAAGTATTAGAAATCAAAGAGAACATTTAAGGGAAAGATGATGACCATATATGAAGAACTTGATTTGTACTAAGGAGACTTACTTCTTGTAGAGGAAGAGGAAGGGGAAGGAGATGGAAGAGAAGGAAGGCAAGATCGCCCACCTACTCTGTGTCACTGTGTTGTTCATTCGTTCATGTGTCCAGTTCTTCATGACACGTGAACCACAGCATACCAGGTCTTTCCATCTGCGTCACTGATGCATAGCAACTTTCAGAATGCAGTTTCTATTTGTAATCTGCTCTGATCTCTCCTCCAGCCTGGCACAGCATTTCCTTCAACCCCTATGATAACGTCTTCATGTCCTTTCCACCTTCTTGGCTTCCTGATTCCTCTTGCTTTCTGTTTCCATGTTGTTTTTTACCTGTAAGTCCTTATACCAAAGGTTGAAAAAAAAAAGAGGAAAACCAAGCTTGGGAGTCTAGATCAGCCCATGCAGACCAAAAAGTTAAAAGTGACCATAACAAAATTATCAAGATCAAGCATGACTCCAAAGGAGAGCTAGGAGAAGGTAGCCCTAACCCAGCCTCTTCATGAAGGTGGGAAATACCAAGGGTATCTTGAATCACTATCCCCTGTGGGCATGACCAAAGACCAACTACAAATGTAGTAGATAGATAGGGGGGAAATGTGTAAAATGAAAAAAAAAGACAATCTCTCATTATCCTTGTGGACAAGATAGAGATGGGATGTTTGATAATATGGTCAAGTGGATTTAGATATGGTTGAATGACCAGTCCCAAAGGGCAGTAATTGATGGACCGATGTTATCTTAGAAGATGGGGTTTACTAGAGTCCCAGAGAATATGTCTTAGATGCTATACTATTTATTCTTTTTATTGGTCAGTTGGATAATACTGCGTATGACATGCTTGTAACATTTTTAGGTGACACAGAGCCAGGCAGTATAAGAAAATACATTGGATGAAAGGATGACGGTCAAAAAAGACTTTTAACAAAATGGAACACCAGGCTGAATCTAATATGGTGGAACTTAACAGTGAGCAATGAAGAGCCCTAAGATTTAGGATAGAAATGATAACCATCTTCTAAAATTAGAAGAGAATTTATTGTGGAAAAAGAATAAATTTGTTCTGCTTTGTCCCAGAGGACGAAACCAGGAGCAATGAGTGGAAGCCACAAAAAGGCAGCTGATAATTGGAGCTATTCATAAGTACAGCTACCTAGGGCAGTAATGGACTCCCCTTCACTTGACATCTACAAAGAAAGAATGGATGGGCACTTGTTAGAGATGCTGAGGATGGGGATTCTCAATCAGTTATGAGTTGGACCAGACATCAGCTTGGCCTCTGAGGTGCCTTTCAACAATGAGATTCTATAAATCCATCTTTCTTTGAAAAAAAAATTTGCTAATTTAATTGGAATTGGAAAGTGCTATAAAAATAGAAGGTGTAGATCTGTGATTACAAAAGATTCAGCATATTTAAAGTTCTAAGGGGCTACCCCCTGGAAGTTTATATACTGGGGGCTAGGATAGATATGCTTCTCCCTGAGAAAATGCAGTGGATCTCTGTGTGCCCATTCAGCTACAAAAACAGAAACCATTTGTTGGACTAACCATTCATTTTGTTTTCTAGGGAGGAGTTGTAAATTACAGACAGCTTTTAGAAAGGCATCATATAAATATGTTGTTTTGTACTGGCATCTATTAGCTATCAGCTCTGTTCCACCGTAAATTACAGTTCAGTAGGTGTCTGTCTCATTGAGGCAGCAAGTTGGCACAATGGATAGAGCTCTGGGCCTGGAGTCAGAAAGACCTGAATTCAAATCCAGCTTCAGACCCTTAATGGCTGTGTGACCCTAGACAAGACACTTTACTGTCTTTCAGCCTTGGTTTCTTCAACTACAAAACACGGGATAATAACTACAGCACCGATCTCCCACAGTAGGTGTGAGGCTCAAATGAGATGATGTTTATAGTGTACACAGTAGGCACTTCATAAGTGCTTGTTTCCTCCCTTCTATAACACAATCTAAACAACTCAAATAGTAACAAAATTAGGAAGTATTGGCTGCTTATAGATCTTTTATAGAGGCCTCCCTCAGTCCTTTTGAGTCTTGTTCTCACTGAGGTCATCTGACACTTTCAGAATATCCTAAATATTTGAAATCAAAACTGGAGTTGGCTTTCCCTGATTCTACAACAACTGATTACCAGTTTTCATTGGTTTTGCTTCTAAGTATAAAGTGCAAGAAAGGAATACTACACCTCCTCAGATGTAGGTCCATGTTGGCTCTGCCGTTTATGAACCGTGTGACTGTGCACAGGTCATTTAACCTTTCTTGGTCACAGTTTTCTCATTTATAAAATGATTATATGACCCATAAGAGTTCTTTCTTACCATGACCTCCTGGATATAGAAATTAAGCTCAATATTTAAGGCTTTTGATGATGATTGGAGGTGAAGAAATGAACTAGAAAATGTGTCCAAACCACACCTCCTGAGCATCACTCTCAAGTCAGAGCTTTAAATAAGGAATTAATGAGTCACATTTTCTGCATTTCCTATACAGTGCTCTTTGAATTACACATTGATAGTGAGTCAATGGAATTCAAAGAAACAGATTAGCTGTACATCATTTATAGAGAAAACATTTGTAAGGATGAAAAAGCTGAAGCACTGTCCTCCCATGGGTGGGCATAAGCCACAGAATTCTGCTCCAGACATCTTAGCTGACACGTTCCACAATGACGAGACCTTTAAAATGAAAGCAGAATCTTTCAGTGCAGTTCTCCTCAAAACTACATCTTGACTAAAGAAGGAACACTTCTTCAAGAAATCTTTTGAACAAATATTCTAAAGAAGCAGCATTGAAGGAAATGCTGAAGGGTAAGGACAAATTCTTTCCTGTTCCTAATATGCTGTGCCAAATTCCAATATACATTTTGCCCCAGAAGTACAGACAGGAGAGGAGAAAGCAGGATAAGAAGGCAGTGTATACATGAGCATTACCCTTTCACAAATGTACATACTAAGCCAGGAGAGCCAAAGTTGTTTGGAAAATGTCTTCATTTAGCAATCCTACAAAGAGACGTGTATTACAGATACCCCCTGGTTGTTATGCTTACAAAACAAAATAGCTTTCTGTTGGATGTAGACTACTACATATTTGGATTCTGGTAGCAATATGGCAGGGTTAAGGTCAACTTGTGTAGTGTAATCTGGTGCCTGTTTTCGATAGCTATCACAGAAAGAGAGACTTATTGCAAGATGCTTAAACAGATGATTAGGTGAGAATTCCAACAAACCTTGAAGCATCCAAAAGTAAAGGTTTTCCCACTCCCACCCCCTAACTCTGTAGCATCCCGCACAATCCTCAGGATCCCCATCAGCTTATCCATGGTTCAGCTCTTCCGTGGGGGCAATTTATGGCTGGGAAATAAATAATACAGGTGACATTCATCTGGCCAAGAGACGACGCGTGTGAAATTTGCCACCCCTGCTACACTCTCCCAGACAAGCAACAAAGAATAATGTAAGTGCTCGTCACTACACCTGGGCCAGGGAATCAAAAGTTTGACAAAGAATATTGGAATTTTTATGCTGAAAGGAGATTGAGTCTCTAATCTGTTGTATTTCTAGAAGTACAAGGTAGAATGATACATAGAAAAACTACTTTCTGCTTGAGTAAATGACTAAACGTGAAGGGATGAGCTTACTCTTCCAGGATTCTTAGCACACTGAAAAAGAAAACTAATTTTTTAGACTGATTTGCCTTCCATTGCATGATTCCGTATTCACTCAGGACCAGTTGCCATCTGCTATTACCTGGTTTATATGCTTGGGCAAAGTACTGGAGCAGGGTGGGCAGGAGGAGAAAGAGTCAGGGAGGAAAGAAAGGAGAAACTTTCACAGCTAATGATCTCCTTTGTGCTGGAGACTAGGTTTCAGGACATCAGTACTTTAAGAACAATATACCAGTGTCTCTTAAACTGGACTAGGCGCCCAACATATCAGATAAGAATGGTACAGTGGTATTTGGTCTACTCTACTTAAAGAAGGCGAAGAAGAAAAATAAATGAGTAAAATTGAAAGGCTTGGGGGGATAGGAAGGGTTGATTGCAAACTGCATTCATAGGGTTGTATAGATTGGAACTATACAATATTAAAATACTCCCAGGAATGGACCTACTAATTAAAATACTATATAATGCTACTGATGGACTTGTAAATCCCAGGGATATAAGGATATATAACAAAATGGATCTTTAGATGTATTGTTTCTGAGAATTAGTGTAGAATCACTATATATGCATATATGTGTGTGTGTGTGTATATATATATATAGAGAGAGAGAGAGAGAGAGAGAGAGAGACAGAGAGAGAGAGAGAGAGAGAGAGAGAGAGAGAGAGAGTAATAAATAGACCCACCAGGTTAGGTAAAAAACTATAACTGGTGAAGAATGAGGAATAAATAGGTTTACAGTTGTGATTATTTTTTTTAAGAAACAAGCAACTACTGGGCTATAATGATGACTTCATGGAACAAAGGTTTCTGAAAAACTAGTGGGCCTATGGAACTTCTTTTAAATCTAATTATATTGCTTAGAAGTTGTTTGTTCATTTATTTGTTTTTTTACCATTGTTATCTGGACATATATGACTTTTGATGTGTGATGTGTGTACTGAAGTTACCCACCAAAAATGAATAATTGTACAGTGTGTACCCTACATCACAGAGTTGATGAAACCTTTAGAAGAAAAAATCAGCAGGTTGGTTCTCTTTGACGTTTGGAAATGAGCACTGTCACACTGTCACACAGCATCACACCTCAAATTTGAGAAATTAGTATCAAAACAGGGGGTGAAAATCCTTGCCATATGAGGTAATAATCTTATACGAGGTATATTCAAATACAAAATCAGCAAGCTGTGCTCTAGAACCAAGAGTCAGGGGCTAAGACTGCCAGATTTGAATCCTAAGGGTAACTGTACAACTTTATACCCTGAACAGAGCCTACCACAGTGCTCAATGCATAGTAGGTACTTAGTATATTTGTATTAAATGAATCGAAGGCCCTCATCTTAATTCAGGCGTTTCACCCTGCTTGCCTACCATCTGGGACTAGTCACATAATTGTGACTCAACAATAATTATACAATTAGTAATGCCTTGAGACTCTCTCCTTTGTCTTCCTAGGATCTCAGAGTGTCCTATCTTATTCATTGCCATAACATCTCTATGAAGCAGGAGATCTCCATTTTTACAGATAGGTTACAGTCATTGAGCAGTGACTCAAATCTCTGTTTCTAAAGCTTGGGTGATTAACAGTCATTATACTGACCCAACTCAAAACAGAGTTTTTCAGGCTATAGAGGGTTTCTGAGGCATGAGACTATCTAATCTTCGTTGTGAGCATCATTATTTTAATTTGGTCTCCAGGATTCAGATCAAAGTCTTTTTTCCTTTTTTGATCCAGATGTGTGATTTTATAGGTGTGGGGAACTTCCCAGGGTGGAAATTCCCCTCACTGGTATCGATTAGCCAGTCTGTAACTGACAGTTGTTGGAAGTTGTCTGAAGCCCTGAGTTTATTTGTTCATGTTCACCTGGGTAGTGTATATCAAAGAGAGGACTTGAATGCACTTTTTCCAGACTATGCAGTTGACCTTCTAGTTACCACAACCTTTCATAAAAAAATTCTGATAAATAACTTTTGGAAATGCTTGACACTCTATTTTACTTCAGAAATAAAATAAAATCCTCTCTCATATTCAGTATTCATCTCTGCTGACTCTATGAGCAAAGACTCAATATTACATGCCAATTAAAAAAAAGAATAAGATCTCATTCTAATATATTAGCCACTGGTACTTCTCTTGGGGGAAACAGGATTTAAAATTCATGTCTGACGCTTGCAGACATCACCTTTCAACAAGAAAGTGTTAAATGTAGTGTCTACAAGTTCTCTAATATCTGACTCCTCACTCGATTATGGATTTAGCAGTACATTTGCAAAAAGGCAGAAAGATAACCCATTTCTTTTCTCTTCCTCAGTGGACATTAGGGAAAACAGTGCTTATTTACTTTGTAAATGACGACACCCAGTGGTCACAGAGTGGAAATAGGATGAGAATTCCTGCTTGTGATAATGCAAATACAGCTATTTGGAATATTACAACTAATCCATGACTATTTCTTTAACACCTGTAAACTTAGCTTGTTTCATATTTATATAGAGATAAGTAAAGAAATAGTAAGAAAGCACCTACTTGTCCTTGATGGATTCATTGCATTTGGTCCAAATGAACATTGACACTAGATACCAAAACAACTGGCAAATGTGATTGCTGAGCCATGGTCACAGATATTTGAAATACTACAGAAAACAGAAGTGGTACCGCAGGACACAAAGAAGGGCAAATGTCCCAATGATCAAAACAGGAAAGAAGAATTAATTCTACAAACTTTAAGCCAGGAAGTTCAACTTTGATACCTATGAAAACTATAGAATTAAAGAGATGGGTAGTGAACATTAAGAGAGCCAGCATGGCCTCATTAACAACAGATCATCTTGGTTCATTAGTAGACCTAGAGATTGCTATAGATAAAAGAACTGGATTTTAGCAAAACATTTTTTTTAAATCATACTATTCTTATATAGTGTAGAAAGTGTAGAAATATATAATCTCTAGATGATAATACAGTTGATCAGACTCAAAAATAGCCAGTAAGTCTTCAAGGTCATCTTGCCAAAAGATCTCCAGTGGAGTGCCCCCCACCCCGTGGCATAGGTTCAGCCTTGTACCATTTAGCATGTTTATCAAGGATGTAGATAAAAGCATAAATGTCATGGTTATCCAAATGTACATATAACACAAAGCTAGATGGCATAGTTAACATACTTCATGACAAAGTCAGGTCAAGTAGATCTTGACATGGTAGAACTTTGGGCTAAATCTAGTTGGTTGAAATGCACCAGGAATAAATGTAAAGTCTTACATGGGTTTAAAAGTTCCCATTCACAAGTACATGATGAAGTAGACGGCTATGGGTAGGTAACAGCTTGTCTGAAAAGGATTGGCAAGAGTCTGTGGACTATTTACTTGGTATAAGTCACCAATATGATATGGCAGCCAAAAAACCTAATACCATGAGCTGATAAGCTGCATTAAAAATACACTCCATTAATAATGCTATGAATATGAATAAGCTTTATAGAGAATCTAGTATGTGTCAGGCATTATGCTAAACAAGGTGATGGTACCTCTGTGCTCAGTCCTGGTCAGAATTGTTTTCAGTTCTAGATGCCACATTTTAGGAAAGCTTTAGATAAACTGAAAAGAAGACAACCAAGAGAGTAAAGAGTTTTGAGTCCCATGTCATGAAAATCACTTGAAGGAAATGGGAATATTTAGCCTGAGGAAGACAAGAGTCTGGGGGAGCACGATAGCTGTCTTCAGATGTTTGAAGGGCTGTCACGTGGAAGAGGAAATCAGGATTATCCTGTTTGCCCGTGGAGGACAGAACCAGGAGCAATGGATGGAAACTACAGAGAGGCTGTTTCGGGCTTGATTTCAGGAAACTTTACTGATAATTTTAGAAATCTTCAAAAGGGAAAGGGGCTACCTTGGGAAAAATGAATTCCCCACCACCAGAAATGTTCAGAGACTGGATGTTCACGTTCCAGTAGATTGTAATGGGAGAGGTTTTCAAGTATGTAGATTAAACTACATGACCACTGAAATCCCTTCCTGCTCTAAAATTTTGTGGTTCTGTGTGATGGGAGGTCTTCACCAATCGTTTCATATGACTTTATAGGTGGGTCACCACTCCTCCTCACTTTGTGTAATAAGGGCCAACTCAGCTTCAAGCTCCAGTGAATTACCAGCTGGCAACACATTAAACTTTTCTATCAAAAAGGGATGGATTTGGAGGAATGGGGATAATGATGATATATGAACCCTCTACTCTAATACCTATGCATTGATGGTAAGCAGTTTTTGAACAAAATGAAGAAAAATAACTTTTAAATTCATACTGAATACGTAACTGAAAGATGCTATTGGGTAGGGGGAGATTAAAGGATAGAGGGGGAGATAAGAAGAGGAGAGGATCAGAGGAACTATATTGCCCACCAAACAGCCTAGGACTTTTGCATGGACCCAGCCTCTCTGAAGAGAGACGCTGTGACCCAAGGAAAACAGTCTGAACCTCAGTCGGCTTTGGGTATGGTGGAAAGTTCATTTCATGATTACTGAGCATCTTCTATATAGAACCATACCAGATTCTATGGGGGATGTGTGTGTGTGTGTGTGTGTGTGTGTAAACATATACATAGCGCACTTCCTACATTGAAGAAACTAATGCTTGATGCTCTCACTTTCCATAACAAAATTTATAGAGATGAAACAATTAAAGGTCAAGGCATGTGACTCAGACAGTAAGTGCATTGGGAAACCAGTGTAGGAGTCATCAGAGGAAGCTTTACAGAGAAGATCTGGCTTGATTTGGGCCTTAAAGAATGGACGTGGTTTGGATAAGTGGAGAGACGTGGGCAGAGCAACCGAAGGAAGGAAGATAAAGTTAGGAGAGGTGGTAAAGAAGGCAGTTAAGAGGACATGTAGAAGACAGTAAACCGACTTTCTGGAGAGCGCAATAAAAAGCTCGTCTAATTCCATCCAACAAGTATCTATCAAATACCTGCAGAGCACAAAGCACTGCACTAGGTCCTGGGGATTCAGACACAAAGCAGACATTTCCCTGTCCCTTACCTTCTACAGGGGGACGTGTGAAGCAAGGATAGGTAAATCAAAAGTAAGATCGTGTTGTGTGGCCAGATTGTTAGACTGCTAACAGCAACAGTACCTAGAAAACGTGTTACATGCCTGACTTCTATAAGCCGCTGCATCTTGTGTATGTCTACAGAAAGATAGTAAAGATATTTTCCTCCATATTAGTGAGATAAATGACGGAAGCCGCCACATGCGATTTTACCCGTTGGCCATGCTTCCCAATTATTGTTCACAATACTTTGCTAGAATTTTTCCTCATCCTTGCACTAATGAAAGAAGCCTTTCCGAAAAAAAACCTCGTCCCCATTCGTGTAACATCTAACTGCCTTTCAGACACCTCAAACTGGATGTCCAGTAGACATCTTAAATTCAACATACCCAAAACTAAATTCATTATCTTTCCCCAAAACCATCCCTCGCCTTCTGCTTTCTCCATCGCTGTGGAGTGTGACAGCATCCAGTTCCTCAGACCCCAGATGCAGGTACCATCCTCAGCTCCTCACTATCTCCCATCCCCCATGTCCAATCTGTTGCCAAGGCCTCCTGTTTCATCTTTGCAACGTCTCTCACAAATGCCCTCTGCTCTTCTCTCATAAAACCCCTCATCACCTCAACACCTGAACTGTTGCAGTCACCTGTGGGTGGGTCTGCCTGTCTCAAGTCTCTCTCCTCGATGGTCTATCCTTCATTCAGCCACAAGGTGATTTTCCTAAAGCTCAGGTCCAACCCACGTCACTGCCCCCTCGTTGGCTCCCTCCCCCATCATGGCTTCCCCCTCCCACCACCACCAGTAAACTTCAATGTCTCCCTTTCACCGCCTTGATCAAATGCAAAATCCTCTGTTTGGCATTCAAAGCCCTTTATCACCTGCTTCCACTTTTCTGATCTTCTTCTCTGGAATTCTCACGTGCTTTTTGACCCAGTCTGCTTGCTGCCCTATGAACAAGACACTTCACCTCTCAGCTCTGGTTATTTTTCAGACATTCCCCTACACCTTTCCTGTCTTCCTAACTAAAATCCTACCTTCTTCAGAAGCGTTCCCCAGACTTCTTCATTTCAGTGCCTGTCCTCCATTCATTGTGGCTGTTTATCCTGTACCTCGTTTCTACATGTGTACTTGTTGTCTGCTCCACTAAACTGTGAGCCATTGGAGGGGAGGGACTGCCTTTTGACTCTTATGTATCCTCAGCACTTAGCACACTGTCTAACACATAATAGGCACTTCACAAATGTTTCTTAACTAACTTCTGAGACTGACTAGTATGGTTTAAAACAAATTACTTAACTTGGATCCCATGATATCTTACCTCTGTGCTCCAGAGGCTAGCCAGTTTAGAAGAGCAGGCCCCTGAGCTTCTTCAGAGAAATGCATTATCCAGTGACACCGTAAGCTCTGAACTGTTCTTTTTCTTGTTGTGTGGAACTTTTTCACACTTAAAGCCAATTGTCCATTATGTACCAGTACTGTCTCCCTTAGAACAATGGAATGTCCCCTTGTTGATGAGCAGGAATCTTCTTCCAGGACCTGGACAATTGTACATTGGACGGATTTTTTTAAAAGCTGTACATAGGATGGAATGAGGAAGAAAAACAACGTATTCATTATGAATCTGAAAACACTCCTCAGAAATTCTGCCTATTGCAATATTCTACAATTAATTTAACTAGAAAGCTTGTTTTATTTTTTTTAAATATGGGGTTCTGTTCTGTCATTATTTGAAGGCCAGATAAAAATGTTTTCATTTATGAGTCAAAGAATGAATGTTTTGCCTGCCTATAGATTCAATCATTACCTGTTAAGATTTAACCCACGAACCTTCATTCCCCATACCTTTATTGCCTGTTTGGGCTAATATGAGACTTTTGTCCAAAGTTCATTTTCCATTCAAATAAGATTGTGATGATTTAAAACTACTTAGAGAGAACAGATGTACCCAGAATTTTTGAAGTTATTGGTAAAAGACATCATGCTCTTAATTTCCTTTAAAGCAAAATAAAGGGCCACCACTGACTTTGTACTTGATGACACAAATCATTCTTGGAAGCCTTATTTGAGCCTAAGTTCAAATTGCATAACTTGTAGTGTGAATTTAAGTTGATCTTTTTTGTTCATTTCTGTAGTCCCACCCACGGATGCAGCATCTCAGGATTTTTTTTTGTTCCCCAGATTTAGTGAACAAAGGAAAAGGTTACAATAGGGCATTAGCTAAATTTATAAGGAAAGAGCTTTAGAAAAATCAAAATTCCCCCCCCCAAAAAAAGTATCTCAAAAGGTTTACAAGAGAAGAGGATTTAAAGACATCAACCTCTGATTTCATTGACTTCTCTCCTTCATCCCAGCACGTCCTACTGCCTCCAGAAGAAGCCATTTCATTTAAACACCAGGAGGAGGGCATCTGTAGCCATCCTTCAGAATGTTGTCTGGCGCCACAGCTATCAGATACTTTTGTGCTCAGTTAAAACAGAGCTCTCAAATTCTAGTGGAAGAGGGCAAAGAAAGCTTTTGAACTCACAGTGTTTTATTCTTCTGCATAAAGGCATTCCATTAGAATCTGTGGTTCTAAGGCTAAAATTCACATCTCTATGCAGTGTATACAAAAAAAAATCCAACTTATAGAATCATAGAATCTTATTGCTAGGAGATACTTTAGAGCTCATCTTCTTAGCCAGCCCCCTCATTATGTACAGTACTGAACACATAATAGTCAAATACTTGTCAACAGATTAATGTACATTTCAAACAAGTAAGGTTGTGAGGCTGTAGTCTGTATTTGTTAATGGAATCAGACAGGACCACTTCACTTAAATAAGAAAAAGCATAGGGGCAGCTAGGTGGCGCAGTGAATAGAGCACTGGCCCTGGAGTCAGGAGTACCTGAGTTCAAATTTGGCCTCAGACACTTAACACACACACACACGCACACACACACACACACACACACAAAAACTAGCCGTGTGACCTTGGGCAAGTCACTTAACCCCAACTGCCCTCCAAAAAGCAAAAAAAAAGAAAAAGAAAAAGAAAAAGCATGACTGTTTTAAGAGAAAAGGCCAACCTTTATAACAGGACAGTTTTCCCTCAGTATTAAATTTTCCCCCACTACATTAGTGCCTTGAAATCTGAACACTAGAGTTTGTGAAATGTGACCATTACAGTTATTCCATTTTGACCCATTGTCCCAGCAAGAGCAAGGCCCTGAAGGAAGTCTCAGACTTCTCATTTTTCATGGGACGAGTAGAAGGGGGAAGGAGGAAATGAGAAGCACAGGCTCAAATCAGAGCTCCACAACGTGGGTGGGGCCCTGGGCGTCCAAGGTACAGACTAGAACTGGAGTCTGCCAAAATAGGGTAAGGAAGTTTGGGAAAAAAGGGAGAGCAGTTTGCTCATCCGACATTATTGCCCAGGCTCAACCCTGTTTGCTTTATCCCTCAAATATAATGAAGTTTATGGTATAAGAAATGTAGGAAAGGTGGTCTTGGGCTCCCTGCTAGAAATATTTCAGGGTGCTCAAGTCATTCCTGGTCAATTAAAATGTTTTGTTACCAAGATTACAGAGATCATGTTTATAGATGTTCTACATTTTCATGTAAGTATCTAATGTTCTGATGGGGGGAGGGAAGGAGAGAAAGGAAGAGAATAAGCATTTATATGGCACCAACGGTGTACCAAACACTGTGTTAAGCACTTTTCAGATCTTTACAACGACCCTAGTGAAGTAGATGCTGTTATTACACTTACTTACAGTTGAGAAACAAAGGTAAAGAGAAGGCAAGTGACTTTTTCAGAGCTACACACAGCTAGTAAGTGAATGCAAGTCTTCTGATTCCTGGCCCTGTGCTCTATCTGCCATGCTGGCTAGCTGCCTCAACAGCAAGTCAAAGATCTCTTCTTTTCCTAGGCATCTTCTAGAGACAGCTAGTTGACAATGGAAAAATCACTGGACTTGGAGTCAGGAACATGTTAAGTTCACATCCTGATTCTGACACTAGATATGTGTGACCCTGGGCAAGTCCCTTACCTGAGCTCAGTTTCCTCATCTGTAAAATGGAGGTGTTAATACTACCTCTTTCCCAAGGTTATTGTGAGAAGAAAATGAGTTGATGTGTGAAGAGCTCTACAGACTTTAAAGTACTATATAAATTTATCTAAAATTATTAGTTTTTATTACCTCCATTAATTGACAAAATGGCATCTGCTTAGAATGCATCCAATACAAAGACAACCTTGACAAGTGATGGTCTATTTCCTCTATATAAAACTGGATCACACTTTATGCCAGGAATGCAAGTGAAAACCTTTCCGGGTTTCAGCTAATGAAATTGTTTCAGGGGGTTCTAAGTTTTTTCCCCTCTCTTTAAGCCTTGTCTCTTCCTTTCTCCTCTTACTCTCTCCACCTGTCTCTGTGTTTGTCCTCTCTTCTCCATTGTTCTCTTGAAAAGCGTATTACTTCTTCAGCTGAGGTAGAGACTTCTCATCTTAAAAAGTGCCGTTGTATAGAAAAGACCATATATAGGATGTACCTGAGAAAAGAAAGAATTTGACACATATGTACGTGTGTATATACGCCGAAAGATAAAGGAAATCTTGTACAATAGATTTGGAATCAATAAAAAGTCCAGCCTAGCTTTAAACAGACGCAATATTATGAGCTTAATTTAAATAAGTGAAATAAGTTTTCTTGCTTCTTCAACAACAATCTCAGTCACAAGGCAAAAGAACCCCAAACACCACTATCAGCTACATTTACAAAGGACAGCAAAATGTAACCAACAAGGTAAATTTGCTTGTTTCTCAGCATATGTAATCATTTTACTGGCCATGAAAAGTGAAGACAAGTGTCATGTCATAGTGCAGCTCTGCCATTGAGAGCATACCCAGTTAGTGCCAGCTGTTTCACATGGCATTAGAGCACTCACAAGCTTTACCCCCCTAAAACAGTCATTGTAGTGAAGGTGTTTGTACTTGATTTGGTACCTGAATGACAGGGCGGGTATGTCTTCCACTGATGCTTTAGTAAAATGGTCTTGCTGTGCCTAAAATATCCATTGCCCTCATGACCAATACTTTGATTATGTGCCCTCCAAACTTAGCTCTCCTGGTCTTCATAAAATTAGCACGCTGCCCTTCACTGGAACTACACTTGAAGGCTTGATCAATCAGTCAGCAAGCATTAACACCATGTTCTGTACTTGGTGCTGGAAATCAGAAGAAAAAAGCAAAAAAGTCCCTATTTTCGAAGAGCTTCTATTATAGTGGGGGAGAGAACAAGTACATTAATAGTTAATTTTGTTGTTACTCAGTTGTGTCTGATTCTTTGTGACCCTTTTGGGGGTTTTTCTTAGAGATACTGGAGCAGTTTGTCCTTTCTTTAGCTCATTTTACAGATGAGGAAAAGGAGGCAAACAGGGTAAAGTGACTTGTCCAGGGTCACACAGCTAGTACGTGTCTAACTAAGGCCAGATTTGAACTCAGGAAGAGGAGTCTTCCTAACTCCAGGCCTGGTGCTTTGTCCACTGTGGCTCCTAGCACCTTACAAAGCCGATGCTGCCCTGATGTGGCCACCTTCTGGAAGATGACCCTAACCATACAGCACAAACAGGTGCTGATTCTGTTTCTTACAGTTACAGGTTTATAAGCTGCAGGCCAAGCGTGCCATGTAGAAATTTCACTTGCTATTAATATAGGTCATTTGACCTAAACCTGTTCATTCGACCATATTCATCTTGGTGATTATTTTGGCCATTTCTGTTTCCTGCCAAATAACCGAGTCTCCAAATTCCCATCTCCCTTCCCACTACATCAGGCTTGTACTAGTCTCATTTTATACAGCCATTTGGTCTCCTGGCTGGGAATAGACCGGATTTCACACCTAATTAAAAGAGATTGTTATTGCCTGCTGTTTCCTTTCTTCATCCTTTTTCCTTACACCCATCAGCATTTTATTCTCATGCTAAGTCCTGTCCTTGTTGGACACCCACAGCTTAAGGACCAGCAGGGAGCAAGGTTCCTATAAAACAGTAAACCAAGCCCTCCATCACCTATTTCACAACAACAAAACTTTCCCTTCAATCTCTACGCCCTGCTTCAACTCCCTTCTATATTCTACTTGCTCTTCCTAGATGAATTCCATTTGTGTTTCTGGTGAGTGACATTGCAGTCTGATCTATATTTTTACTCAGTTGAAAAGGCATGGGTTTTTTCCCTCCCAAAAAAAAAAACAGAACTTTTATCTTAGTATTTTTTTTTACTTTGCCACCAATTCCACGTCCGTCCGTACCACTCCCTTTGCTCCCTTCATAGAAAACGGTGCTTTTTTTTTTCAAATGCACATAATCCATGTAAAGTTGTGAGGTTTTGTAGGGTTGAGGCTTTTTTTCACCCCTGAATGGTCCAAATGCCTATTCACTGCCAATCTAAGAAAGAATAGGGTTTGAATTTTCACACCATTCCTTCCTATACAGTTCCTGAATACCCATCCAATCAAGATTTGTTTTCAATAGGCAGAAAACCTCCTACAGTAGACTATTTCAAATTGATTCCATTGGAATCTATACATTAATGTTCATTGGGTGAAAATGAAGCATTTCACAAAAGCCCTGTGCCCAGCATTACTGTCACAGAAACTTTTTTCCCACTGTATTCCAGTTAAATAGGGAAGAAAGCCTGGGAACAGATCAAGACAGCACTGTTCCCTTGCCTCAGGCATTGTATGCTGTAGGCATGAGATGGTGCTCAATGATGGGGCATGTTTCCCCAGTCTTATTTCTACTGAAAATCGGCAAAACGTGATCCATCCTTTTGTGAGCATTTTTTTTCCTATAAAAGCGACAGGTATTGAAGGTTTCTACCTAAGAAAAATGGCAAGTTGATTACTTTTCTGACTTCAGTCTCTCTGTAGTTTAAAATCAAAGTTGTAAAAATTGAGCTAATAACTGCCCAAAGTTACCCGGTCTCCAAATTCTTACCTCTAGTTCCACGTGGCCCTTACCTTACTTTTCCATTTGACCACAGATCCTAGAATTGGTTTGTGTCTGGCTACGCCACGGTGCCTGCCACCTTATCTGATAGTTCCTAGTCTTGGGGTCAGACGACCTGAATTCAAGTCACAGCGCCAGAATTTATTAGCTGCGTGACCTTAGTAAAATTACTTATCCTCCTGTTCCCTAGTCCCTCTTTGTAAAATGGGGAAAATCTGAGGCAGCTAAGGTGATGTAGTAGATAGAGCACTGGGCCTGGAGTCAGAAAGACCCAAGTTCAAATACAGCCTCAGACATTTACTGTGTGAATCTGGGCAAGTCACTTAACCTTTATCTGCCTTGTTTTTCCTCATCTGTAAAAGGGAATCTGAATAACATCTGCCTTGCAAGGTTGTTGTGAAGACCAGTATAATAATTGTAATATTTGTAAATTATTGTATTATATTGTAATTATTGCATTGAGATAATAATTGTAAAAGGTACTTAACACAGTGTCTGGCACTTGATAAATGTTTGTTCTCTTCCTCCCAGACCCCTAATAATGACTGTGAGGAAAGCACTTTATAAAGTACTCAGAAATGAGTTATTAATAATAACTAACTGTTCAGTGAAGCAAAAAATTGGAAGAGTACTGGCTCTAGTCATTGGACCTGTGTTCAGATCCTGCCTCTGATGACTAGAATACCCGTCAGACCTTGGACAATTCACTGAATCTCCCTTGCCCTTAATGTCCTCATCTGAGGAGATTGGACTGGATGGCCTTTGAAGTCTCTTTTAGCTCCAAATCTCTGATTCTGTATGGTTTTCACAAAATTTGTTAAATGGACTCAACTTGTGAGGGTAGAAATTCACCCTCACAAACTAGTTGTTTTGGGAGGGGATGGGTATCATGTATATTATTGTAGAAATAAAAGAGACCTTATACACCAGGCACACACACACACACACACACACACACACACACATACACACCATCATTTTATATATAAGGAAATTGAGACAGACAGAGATTAAGTGACCTGCCCAGGGTCACACAACCAATAAGTGACAGAGGCAGGATTTGATCTTGGGTCTTCTGAACATCAGGGTTGGAATCAGGAAGACTTATCTTCATGAGTTCAAATCTAGTTTCAGACATTTACTAGCTGTGTCACCCTGGGTAAATCACTTAACCCTGTTCACCTCAGCTTCCTCATCTGTAAAATGAGCTAGAGAAGGAAATGACAAACCACTCCAGTATCTCTGCCAAGAAAACCCCAAAAAGGGTCACAACAAATCAGACATGACCGAATCAACCGAGCAACAGCTTCTGGTTCCAAATCCTGGCATGGGAGTCAGTCTGCTGGTGTCTGTCTCTTCTCAGCCATAGGAACAACCGTCATCATTTATCCTCTGTTCTCTTTCCTAGGATCCTTGGAAGTAAATTACTGTAAGGTTTCATAGGGTGGGAAGTCCCTGACTTATTCCTTTTTATCACAAATACAGCTTGTCCTCAGAACCATCCCTTGCTAGTAGGAAACAGAGGGAACTGATTTCTTTAGACGCCAGCCGCCTCTGGCTCTACATTGAATAAATAGTGCATTAGAGGAGCGTTTGAACATAGAGCTAAGGATCAGCAACGTTCCAGACCATGTCAGTCAGTCAGTCACCAAGGACTCACTCACTAAGCAGTTAGGATGTGCCCGGCACTGTGCTAAGTATGTTCTTGCCTCTTTGTGACCATCATTCAGTGGCCTTTCTTTCCTGGAAATGAGTGTGGTACCTTCATGCCACCCTCTCCTCCTCCTTATTACTCTCATCCACCGCTGTCCAGCTCACTCTCATTGACTAAGCATCTGCTTCAAGGCTTTCCTCTACCTCATCACCTTATTGTGAGGATGGAATAAGAGACTGGTGAAGGGCTTAGCACAGTGTCTGGCATACAGAAGGTGCTTAATAAATACTTGTTTCTCACACACACACATGCATGCGCGCACGCCTCCTCTCCACTCCATCCTCTGTAGCCATCTTTGAGGACTTAAGTAGTCATGGTAATGACCCTCTTACATCTTAAACATCCAATTTCTCAACCTCTTTAATTTAATTTAATTCCTAAAACCACATTCACCTCATATTGACATGGCACTGAATGACAACACCTTCAGGATTCTGAACTTTGAAATTCTACTCTTCCATCTCTCTGCCTCCCCGACGCGACCTCTCACTTCTAGACTGCTCCATATTTTCCCGTTCTTTCTCCTCTTCTCTGGTCCACTTGCATCGATACTAAATCTTCATTCCTTGGTTCTTCACATTAGTCTTTCACTAGTTACCATTTCAGAAACACACACGTATACGTACACACACTCTGACCTTCTACTACTCCCAAATTATTCATCCTTATCTCTGAGTAACCCCAGCCGTGTGATTCCTGGGCAGATTTTTATTGCTGTGGTTTTTGTTGTGGGGAAGGCACTCATAGCTGGGGGATTCTGGAGAGGCTTCACTGAGAAGGAAGTACAGGAGCTGAGCTTTGAAAGAAGCCAGGAGTCTTAAGAGGTCAAGATGATGAAAGATTACATTCCAAGCAGGGAATAAAGTTGAATAAGAATCTGGGTTGTGAAGGCCTTTAAATTCCAAACTGAGGGATTTATATCTGATCTGAGAAGCCACAGCCACTGGAATGTCGTGATCAGGGAGTGACATGGTCACACCTGTGCATCAGGACAGTGCGTGCCACATAAATGACTACCTATGGCCATGCCAAGTTTGAAAGTGTAAGCTTTGGATTCATTTTTGTCTGTGAGTAAAATAAAAGGATGGGGAACTTTTCGTCAGCTTGGGGGAGCACAGGGATTTAACCGAGTTCAGGGGCTGACCAATTCTCCAGAACCTTCAGGAATGGGCTGAAAATGTATTAGTTAATAGTTTACTTTCAACACCTCTTGATTAGTTTATAGATATGCTAACTAAATAACATAGCTAGCTATTGATAGGTGCATGCCATAGAGACGACTTCCATCTGTATTTCTCATTAGACTGAACAACACTGTCGTAAATTACCACCATGCCTTCAGAAAACACTGCCTGAGTCGGATAAAAGGGACCAGAAAAGTAATAATCTTGTGTTTGAATGATCTGTAAAGAAAACAGCAGCCTCCCTAAGATCACTAGTCCTCTCTCCACTACCATCATCCAGGGATGACCATGTGGAGCAGTGTGGTTCAGGAAGCCTTCATCGTCTCTGCCCTGGACGCTTACAAGAGCCCCTTATTTTATCTCTCCCCACTCCAGTCCTTGCCTGTACAGCTGCTAGAGTAGTTTTCCTAATGACAGTTCCAACCATGTCACTCTTCGCTACTCCTTACTCAGTAAAACTTTACTGGCTCTCCATTATTTCTAAGATAAAATACAAAATTCACTGAACAGTATTTAAAGCCCATTCCTGCATCTCCAGTCATCTTACTGCACATACTCTAGGGGGACAGCCAGCCACACCAGCCTACTTGCTGCTCCTCACACATGATGCTCGTGACTCTCTTCTCATTCTGCTTCTGGCCGCCCTTGGAAGTGTTATAGAACACATGCAGCCCACGGGCCACTTGTTTGACACCTCTGTGGTAAACAGTTAATAAGCAGTTTTTCATTCAGTCATCATTAGCATAATTGTGGTAACAAAATCATTTCCCAGGGTCAGGATTGCTATTATGTGACCTTTCAAGTACCCATTTCCCATTAGACTTAAGAGAATTTAACTTCTCCCTCTACAGTCGCTGTGAAAAACTTTGCATAAGGCATCAGAGACAGGCAGCATATGTAGATGTGGAGTAGAGACAGAGGGATGTCACTTTCTTGAGTTGATTGAAGCTGGCTTGCATTCTATAACCTATTCCTCAGCTTAGAAACGTTTAGTTAACCTGATGGTGAAATTAATTTTCTCGGGGATTTTGCATAAGTGAAAGGGAAGGGTTTGTTTATTTAATTAAATGAATACACGAGAAATGTTTGAAAGTTTAAGCTTTGGATTCATTTTTGTCTGTGAGTAAAATAAAGGGATGGGGAACTTTTTGTCAGCTTGGGGTAGCACAGGGATTTAACCAAGTTCCAGGGCTGACCGGTTCTCCAGAATCTTCAGGAATGGGCTGAAAATGTATTAGTTAATAGTTTACTTTCAGCATCTCTTGATGAGTTCAGTAGATATGTTAACTAAATAACATAGCTAGTACTTCATCTGGTATCTTTTTTCCAAAAGTTTTGGGCTTTTGAGTGGCTTCTGCCTGAAACTAGACCCTCATAAGGAATATAAACATGAAGGAGGGGTGGATGAAGACTGCAACTGTCATGCCCTAATATGAACTCTGAATCCAAAATAACTATGATTCTGGTTAGCCCAGAAATCTAGGTAATGTTCAAGCTCTTGACATAACAGGTGATCTTTCCTATGCTCTAGTCCGTCGCTTCTGTATTATCAATTATGCCACTTGGCATGGCCATGGGTAGAGTAGGCATTAGCCCAAATCTAGAGGCTGAATGAGAAAAGATCCAAGCCAGCTCTAATCAATGCCTTTGTCATGTTTGTTTTGCTTTGTTACAGGTGACATCAGTTGCAAGGGGATGACCGAGCGCATTCACAGCATCAACCTTCACAACTTCAGCAATTCCGTGCTCGAGACCCTCAACGAGCAGCGCAACCGTGGCCACTTCTGTGACGTGACGGTCCGTATCCACGGGAGCATGCTGCGTGCCCACCGCTGTGTGCTGGCCGCCGGCAGCCCCTTCTTCCAGGATAAGCTGTTGCTGGGCTATAGTGACATTGAAATTCCCTCTGTGGTGTCGGTGCAGTCCGTACAAAAACTCATTGACTTCATGTACAGTGGAGTGCTCCGGGTCTCCCAGTCAGAAGCCCTGCAGATCCTCACAGCCGCCAGCATCCTCCAGATCAAGACCGTGATCGATGAGTGCACACGGATTGTTTCACAGAATGTCGGCGATGTCTACCCGGTGATTCAGGACTCTGGCCAGGAGACGCCCAGGGGGACCCCTGAGTCAGGCACCTCAGGGCAGAGCAGTGACACGGAATCTGGCTACCTACAGAGTCATTCCCAGCACAGTGTAGACAGGATCTACTCGGCCCTCTATGCATGCTCCATGCAGAATGGCAGTGGGGAGCGCTCCTTCTACAGCGGAGCCGTGGTTAGCCACCATGAGACGGCCCTTGGGCTGCCCAGAGATCACCACATTGAAGACCCCAGCTGGATCACCCGGATCCACGAACGCTCACAGCAGATGGAGCGCTATCTTTCCACCACTCCAGAGACCACCCACTGCCGAAAGCAGCCACGCCCTGTCCGGATCCAGACCCTGGTGGGGAATATCCACATTAAGCAAGAGATGGAGGATGACTATGACTACTATGGGCAGCAGAGGGTGCAGATCCTGGAGCGCAATGAGTCGGAGGAGTGCACAGAAGATACGGACCAGGCCGAGGGCACCGAGAGTGAGCCCAAGGGGGAGAGCTTCGACTCAGGGGTCAGCTCCTCCATTGGCACGGAACCCGACTCTGTGGAACAGCAGTTCATAGCCGGGCTTGGCCGAGAGGGTCAGCCAGAGCCTTCTCAGACCGAGTCGACCGATCTGCCTGCAGAAGGTGGCCAACAGCAGCAGCAGCAGCAGCAGCAACAGCAGCAGCAGCAGCACCTAGATGCCAACTCCTCTTCCCCAGAGAGGAGCAATGATGTGGAGATGGACGGTACCGTGCTCACAGTTAGCAACAGCACTGAGAAAGGAGTCCTGCAGCCTTCGGTCAACACATCGATTGCCCAACCATTGCCAAGTACCCAGCTCTATCTACGCCAGACAGAAACCCTCACCAGCAACCTGAGGATGCCCCTGACCTTGACCAGCAACACACAGGTCATTGGCACAGCCGGCAACACTTACCTGCCGGCCCTCTTCACTACACAGACCGCAGGCAGTGGCCCCAAGCCTTTCCTCTTCAGCCTGCCCCAGCCCTTAGCAGGCCAGCAGACCCAGTTTGTGACAGTGTCCCAGCCTGGCCTGTCAACTTTTACTGCCCAGCTGCCAGCCCCACAGCCCCTGGCCCCATCTGCAGGCCACAGCACAGCCAGTGGGCAGGGGGAAAAAAAGCCTTATGAGTGCACTCTCTGCAACAAGACTTTCACCGCCAAACAGAACTACGTTAAGCACATGTTCGTACACACAGGTGAGTGCCGGCCCTGCAGGGACTCACCCAGCGGAGGTGAGAGACAGACAAGGGAGGGGGAAGGGTGAGGTCTTAGGGGTTAAAGAACTGTCTTTGTTCTGACCAGACCCAAAGTGGCCTCCCAAACAAATCCTTACCATTCTGGATCACCAGTGCAGAGGACCTGATTATCCATGTTGCTTCCTGGTCACTCTGCCCTGGAAAGGCAGAAATATAATTCATTTTTGAAGGAGCCTTTTAAGAAGAGGTAGGAATGATCAGGCATAGTTGACCCTTCACTATGTTGCGTTTCCTAGAATACAGAAGAGTGATTCTTTAATGTACTTCTTCCTTGGGAGATTTTGATTTCAAAGTTAACCCTACACATGTAGGCACAGAGGTTAGCCACCAAAATAGTATAGTTTTAGGAAGCTATCAGTTTTCACCTGTTTAGAAATATTTATCCCTAATGGTGACAATGGGTCATGAGTTTCCTATTATCAGAGTCAAGCTTGGGGTTAAGTCATTAACTCCAGAAGATTCCTGTTAAAATGCAAATATGGGAGGGATAACACATCTGTGTCAATACAGATGAACACAAATTAGTTTAAATGAACTAGCAGGACTCTAGAGGACTAGCTACAAAGCAGGTAAGTTTTAAATGTGATGGTGAATGATAGGGATGAGTTATGGAGGGAGAGGTGAGGAAAAGTCTGGATCCAAGAGGCGAGGTTAGGAGAACACTGGGTACCTTGGAAGAGAGTCCTAAACATCAAAATGAAAACTAAAATGAATGGAACGTTCGCACCTGGGGAAGAACTTCACAACTTTGTCAGTAGTTACTCCTATGTGGCTTCTTAATGCCTCCAAGTGTAATGAAGAAACATTCAAGACCATGTGAGCACCAGCATCAAAGTACCCTTGAAGCGTTCAGTGAGGCTTACCTTTCCATTTCAGCCTCCTCCAGGCCCTAAGAGGCCAGTAGACCCAAGGTCCTGGTACTTGTGGAGATACACGAACTCAGGTGGTAACCTGAACCTGGGCCAGAAAAATATGCCTGTTCACTACCAACTATTATCACATAAGGCAGTGCATGATGTAGCTGTTTTGTATGTCATGGTGTTACTTGGGAAAGAAAGTGTCTCTCTAACCCAATTTACTTTCAAATGAAGCATTTTCACAAAGAACCCCCTTTCTTACATTCTCTCTTAAGTCTAAAGGATTTTTTCTGCTGGCCTAAGAAAATCAAATGCATAATCTCTGCGGACCATATTTTCAAAATAACTACTGAACCGTCACCCACAAAGTTCTAGTGTACTACTGAAAACCTGCCCCTTGGTCCCTTTTCATATTTCTCCAATGCAGATTCTTTGGTTAACCCCAAAGTCCATATATTTACTCACACAAAATCTAGAATTGCCTTGAAAATTTGCACATTGGATATAAAGGCTAGGCGTTCATTGACAACACGTAGCTTCAGTTATTATGAGTGAAAGAAATTGTATTGTTCAGACGAGACTCTCTCTGTTGTTCTTGTAAGATTAGAACAATGACTCTCAAAATGTTGTCCCCAAACATCTGTTCCACTGTGAAAGATCCTCCAGGTGGACTCTTGGAGCCTGATGTTTCCAGCAAGGCCACAGTTATTGAATAATAATTTATTACCTCCCTCCAGAGAATACCAAGAAGTAGGAAGAAACAGCCCCTGATTCGTCCTTGAATTCTTATAGATAGAAATGAAATGAAATGGTAGAAATAACCTGTGAGCTCTTTTGCCTTACTGGAAGAGTTTGTTATCTTTAAAAATAATAATGATGCATAAAGGAAGCTCTTCATCTAAATCTTCAAAAACAAAAAGGATGCATTTAGGTTCCCTTGTCTTGCCTCAGTTGTAACACATATCAGAGTTCTCTCTGCACCCCTGGAAAAGTCAGGCAGTAAACATTTATTAAATGCCAGCTGTGTGCTGGGGACACTGAGAAAGTTTTTTTTTAAATGGGCTGCTTTCAAAGAGCTCAGAATGTAATAGGGAGGAGTAAAAGGGATGGGATCCCATCACTCTACAGAAACCCAGAAAGAGTGACCAAAAAACCCTAAGACAGCCAATATCTGCTAAGGAAAGGTTATAAAAAAAGCAGTGAGGCTAATTTTGAGTGTGGCTTGTAGGGTTTTTTCCATTACTTTATAGTAACACACATCACATATTAACCAATGCATAAATAATTGATCATTGTTAGTAATAATAAACTTAATTTATAAATTGCTATTTGATGACAAGTGTTTTATAAATATTATGTCATCTGATTGTAATAACAGCCCTATGTACGTACCAGCAGTATTATCATTCCCATTTTCCAGATGAAGAAATTAGCACACAGAGTTTAGTGACTTTCCCGGGATCATCTCTTTGGCAGCCTGGACTCATGACTCTGGTCAGAGAGCTCATGCCATGAGTCTGTGCTGTCTTCTTCAATTGTTGAAAATTCAGCTATCTGGAAATATTACAGGACTGTGAATTCAGAAGAGAATTCTACAGTCTGTTGACCTAATAAAAATTGTTGGTGGCTCCTAGGTAGAAGACTCACACGTATTGCTCAAAAGGAAGAACTTAGCACACGTGGGAAAGAAACACATCCTAGCAATACCAGCTTGAAGCATCAAAGTAAAAAAAAAAATGCTTATTTAAAACCATGCACTGTGCATTGTCTTTCTTTGTTCTACCTCTTCTCTGTGAATGGGCTTTTGACATCTCTTTTCCTTCTCAAGCTCCTTGCCAGATATAGCTAGTTGGTCAAGAAACCAATATTGAAATAGGGAGAAAGGGAGAAAGCCAGCATTTATTAACTGCCTAGTACATGCCCAACTCCTTACCAATACTCTCAAATTGAATCAGATCAGATGAGATCCTCACAGCAATTCTGGGAGACAGGCTGTTGTTATCTCCATCAGCATCATTATTATTATTAGCCCCATTTTACAGTTGGGGAAACTGAGGCAGGCAGAAGTTAAGTGACTTGCTCAGGGACACACAGTTGATAAGTGTCCAAGAATGGATTTGAACTCGGGTCTTCATGACTCCAGGCCCAGCGCTCTAGCTCCTGAAATACCTAGAAGTAGCATGATATCCATATCTTGTGAAGTGTTCGGATTGAAACGGAGCTCGGGGATCATCTATTCTCAACACTCTCTTTTTACAGATGAGGAAACTGAGCCTGAAATTAAGTTTCTTGCCCAACCAAAATCACAGAGAATTTAACGAGGTCAAAAATAATGATACTTTATAATTAAAATGAAATTTTAAATGTCATTCTCACCATAGCGATGATGAGAATGACATTGTACGTCTTTTCTCCTATTCAGAAGCCTTCAGGAGTTCCTTATGTCCTCAAGCTTATATGACACACATGACATAATTAGAGAGCATCTACTCAGCGGTGAAAAACCTCTGGGATTTGTGGCTGGTTGTATCCCTTCTTCAGATTTGCCTGGGCTGCCTTTATAACCAAGAATTTTGTTCATCCTTCTTCTTTTGATATATTTGTATGTTGATGGAATATCTTCCTAGAAAAGAAAAGTCCCTTACCTAGCCACCCTCCATCCATGAGCAGACCATAGTAGAAACCTACTTACTCCCTATAGGCATTTCTGAAGCTTACTCACACTTGGCCAGAAAAACCAAGAGGGTAAATAAATAAGAATCACAAGAAGTTGTGCAGAGATGAGAGATTCAGAAAAGAATCAAAAATAACACAAACCATCCTGTCATCCCAACACTTTAGGATAACCCAGTTTTTTCTACTTTTTCCAGAAAACTAGTGTCACCACTAAAAGAAGAGCAGTATAAATGATGAAGAAAAAAAATGAAGGGTCTTTTTCTTCTCAAAGATAATTAATGTACCTTCTTGAGAGTATCTTTCTTCTCTTGTCTTCTGCCATGCTTCCTTTCCTTCTATCACTCCCAAAGACTTCTGGAAATTTTATATTAGGATTAAAGACTCAGCATTTGCTCTTCTTCAGCTTGCAGTCTCTATCAGATATGGACCAAAGGAGGAATAAGAATTACTCTAAGAAAAAAAAAAGCATCTTTTTTCTCTGCCACTTTTCTCACCCATATCCCTTCAAGTCATATATACCTAGCTGGATCAAAAAAGATAGAAGAGATAAGGGTTGATAGAAACAAATTGTCCAGACCTTCTGCATGAATGTCAGAGATGCAATTAGTGAAGCACAGAATCTCACTTTAGTATATATTATTGTAATCCCAACTTTGAGAATACCAGATCTCAAGCATTGTGCCTGCCAAGCCAAGAGACAAGGAAATGGGCATCCAAAAGGCATATAAAACATAAGCCAAAGTAGGGAGTCACAGAATCTAAGAGTTAGGAGGCTTCCCAGCTACCATTTAGTCCAACCTGTACCTGAATAAGAGTCCCTATATCACGTGCCTAATAAGTGATCACTCAGCCTTTCCTTAAGGCATCTATCGAGGAGAGCCCACTGTTTCTGAGATACCATGTTCATTCCATTTGGGTCATTCTAATTGTAAGGCTTAATGTAAAGGAAAAATTCAGTCAGTTTAATGTAAAGTATTGGGCAAATCCTGAATCTCATATCAATTTGGCAAGTGCTCTAAAATCAATATTTTCTTTTGACTGAATCCCTGGATCTGCTAAACTTTTTAACTATGGGTGACGTACCTCTGAGAGTATAGGTTCACCCTCACCATGAGAATTCGTGACATGATAACCCTCACCTTAAGACACACAATTCTAATTTGGACATACACCCTTTCAAACCACCCTATATATGCTATATGGGCAAGCCAGAAGGAAGGACCGGTCCCGTCTAATCTCCGTTTTTTAAGTGGTAGCCGTACAAATTCATACACCTCCTTAATTAACAAAGAGGTTCCAAGAATTGGAATCCAATGTTGTCAGTCAACTAATATGAATTTATTACCCTTCCTTGTGTGGTACTAGGTTTTGTTGTTCTCTTAACTTGATTATAGCCTCAGAAATCCAGAGAAAGCACTAGGCTGGTACTAGAGAAGTCGGGTAGGTGGCACAGTCCTGGACATGTTGGCAGGAAGACTCATCTTTCTGAGTTTAAATCTGGCCTGAGTCACTTAATGGCTCTATGACCCTCGGCAGTCACTTAACCCTGTTTGCCTCAGTTTTCTCATCTGTAAAATGAGTTGGAGAAGGAAATGGTTGGATATGACTGAAAATGGCTGAACAATAACAAGAAAAAGAGAAATCATAGCGGGTCCAGTAGTCAAAATTCACCTCAGACTTCTGGCCAAGACCATAAATGGTGATGAAACTTCTTATAGACTGCAGATTATCTTTTGACCGTCCCAAAGGCTTGTACTGTTGCTCACGTGCAGAGTTCACAGAGAGACACCATCGTGAGACTTAAGCCTGGAACACTGGCCTAGACCACTTACAGAGTTGTGCCAAGTGGGGTCTCTAATGATAATTGATTGCCACATTTTTAAAAGAGAAGAAGAAAAGTGGGTCGTTGAAGTATTTGTTCAAAAAAGAAAAAGAAAATGCCAGAAAGAATCACAGACAAGCAGGACAACTTTGAAAGTTGTGTGTAGAATTTATGGTTTGTTTTTTTTTAAGCAGCCCTATATAATGGAGATTTACAGTTTCATGCTCAAGCATCTTATTCAGTTCTACTACATATGTGAAATGTTAGTTTTATTTAGTGTTAAGTCTAAAATTAAAAAATTAAATATTTGAGATTTAAAAATTTTTTAATTCAGTGTTCATTCTTCTATGTTCTAATCTTGTTACAAGACTTGCCTTCCCCAAATCTTCATGTAAAAGACTAGAAAACAACGAAGAAGAAAGAAAAAATTATTTGTATCCATTTAATATTAATGTTGTCCATTGAAAAGAGAATTAAATGTATACTCAAGAGGCCTGGATTCAAATCTTTGCTCTGCTTCTTAATGACCTGTGTAAACCTGACAAGCTGTGTAACATCCCTCATTCTCTTTTCTCACCTGGGACAAGGAGAGGTTCAAATTAAGCAGTCTCCGAGGTCTAAGTCTGTCATCGTGTAAACATGGAACTCTTTGGATGAGTCTCTTAAGTAACTGAGCATGTGTTTCCTTCTGTGCAAAATGAAGGCCTCAAACGTCATGACCAACAGCCATTTCTAGTGCTAAGATCCTCGTGGCACTGGCATGGTAGCTACTTGTGTGCCTGTCTTCTCTCCTCTACTAGATTGTAAGTTCCCTGAGGGAAAGAACTGGGATTGATACGTCTGTATCCCTCCAAACACTTATTCTTTGAACAGAGAAAAGACTCGATAGACATTTGTTGATAGGAAAGAGAAGAGGAAGGAGGGAAAGAGTTCCACATGCTCCATTGTTGTAGTTCATTCACTTCCAGAGAAGGGAGACTTTTCCTCCCTCAGAGTCAGATGTTCAGTGGAGGGTACAGCCAGATAAGAGTGATATCTGCCTTGCACATTTGTGTATGCAAATAGACATATTTGTATGTTCCGAGGAGCAAAGCTGTTTTAGATATTTCATCTCATTAGGTCCTTACTTAGCTGTGTAATTGGGAAGGAGCCGGCGATGGTAATAAGATGCTTTTCAGGATGGTTGTAACTCTGCCACCGAGTCTTGTACAGGGAATCCTAGTAGTAAGTGTCAGTTTGGGGGGCAGTTTAAATTTTAGTGAAGACCTAAGCTTCAGAATGCATGGATGCTATGAAAATGTTAATAGACTTAACTGTGGGGATTTAACTAAAGCCTTTACGTGTAAATCCGTTCTATTCACCATTCCTTTTATAGCTTCCACATTTTTCAACTAGAGAGCATATTACACAGATAACCCATATTGCCACCATTCTCTCGATGAACAAAAGACTGTCTTTGTAAGATGGAGAATTTTTAACCGTCCTTACCATTCATAACTTCGCCAGTCAGATGGTAGAACACTCATTTGTGGAAAACCCCAGTCCCACGTAACGGAGAAGGACAGTCAGTCACAGCGGCCTAAGATCAGACTTGGAGTTGGAGGGCTCCTCAGAGGCCGTCCGATCCAGCTTTCTCATTTTTCAGAAGAGGACACAGACTCAGGTTAAATGACTTGCTCAAGGTCACAGAGGTAGCCCCTGAGGCAGGACTGTAATTGGGGCCCCCTCACCAAATCTTAGAGTAGCATTCTCCTAATGTTCTTTCACGTCTAGCCAGAGCTCGCCTCTTTTAATGAGCTTATACCTACAGGTCCATGTTCCAAAACCAAAACTGCAGAGGGGTAAAAATGCAGACTAGGGCAAAACCCGTTTGGCCTTTGATGTGGATAGAACCTGTTGAGTTGTTTCAGTCAGATGCACCTCTTCATGACCCCATTTTTGGCAGAGATCCCAGAGGGGTTCGCCATCTTCTTGTCCAGCTCATTTTACAGATGAAGAAACTGAGGCAAACTGGGTTAAGTGACTTACCCAAGGTCACACAGATAGTATGAATCTGAGGCCAGATTTGAACTCATGAAGATGAGTCTTCCTGACTCCAGGCCTGACTCCAGGCCTCCCGTCTATGCCGCACTCCACAGAGCCCGTACATTTCCCAGGCTCACGTAAGGTAAGGCAACAGCCATAGGACAATACTGATCCAGTCTTTAAAAATTTGTTTCCCATTGCTGTCTTTTAGTAAAAAACTGAGGAAGGAGGTAGCAAAGATAAACAAGGGGGGAAATATGGTAAGAAAAGCTGATTGTCTTAGAACTAGAGCTGGAGGCAAAGGTTTGAGTCTATTTGTTTTTCCTGAATCGCTATCTCTTCCTAAAGAAATCATGAAATACTAATGAATCAGTCTTTTTGAAAAAAGATATTCATACTATTGATAACCATCATATTGTTCTGAATATAGGTTGTACCCCTAAAGTAAGATATCTTTGACAAGAAAAGAATATGACAGTTATACCCTGAAAATCATCAGCAATTATGGACTGCATTCAAGTTTTATAAAATATAGATGGGGGAGCCTATATTCAGCTTATATTCAGACCAAAAGAATATTTATAATAGAAACAAGCCTTTTTCCATCTGCTTAAGTGATCATTTTGCCTCTTAGTCCAAGAAGCTTTGATGGCTCAGCAATAAAGTCTATTAATAACTTCTTAGCTATTCCAGTGGATCCAAGGCCTTATTAATGCGCATACTTCTTCCACCAGTGCAAAGGATAACCCTTCCACATTTTCTGATTTTGTGCCATTCTTTCCACCTCCCTCTGAAAATGTTCCATAGAGCCTCCACCAAGGGTAACTTCCTCTCTTCTTTTCTTATCTCCCAGGTCACATTTTAGGATTCAGACTTTACATATATCATTCTCACTGTCGGAACTTCATAATAATAGTGGTATAATAAGACAGTGCTTCAAAGAGCTATGATTTCATCAGCATGGGTGCTGCTTCCATCATAGCAAATAGGAACAGAACTCTCTAAGTTACTATGGCTAAAAAATTCAGCCTTCTGCAGCTCAACTGGTGATGACCCTCTCTTCCCTTTGCTGGGCTGGTCCTCAGGTGGAGTACATTCATTTTATTGCTGGACTCATGCTCAAAAGTTTCCTATCTTGGTAAAAAAAACAAAAACAAAAAAACCTGATAAGGTTTGCATTTCAATGGCCTTTGAGAACTCAGGGATATCTCCATACCACATTACGAAATCAGAGATGGGAATAATATAATTGTGTAAGTATTGGTGTCATTATATTATAACACTCATTATAATATGGTGGTAATAAAATTAAAATATTCCAATTCTCTTCATGAACATGCCACTTCGTGGTAGGCAGGTGGCACCATTGATAGTCAGAATATCTGACTTTGTGTATTTACTAGCTGAGTCATTACCCTGGGCAAGTCACTAACCTTTGTTGGCTTTGGCTTTCTCAACTATAAAATTGGGATAGTGACAGCACCAGCTCGCCAAGGTTGTTTTGAAGCGCCAGTGAGATCAGATTTGTGAAGCCCTTAGCATAGTGCCCAGCCTACAGTAAGTGCCTTGTATCTGCTTCTCTCCTTCTGTGTATTAACACTGTCCATTCTTTGGCCATTCAGTTTTAGGACCAGCATAGAAATAGAATGTAAAAGATGAATGGACTTTAAAGTTGATCTAATTAATTCTCCTCTTCTCCCCACCCCCCCCAATTTTACACTTGAGGACATTGAGGTCTAGAGGAAGAATGTAGGGATTTCGTACAGCAAAAATACTCATAAAATATAAATAGGAGAAGAGAGATTGACCTTCTGTTTGGGACTCTCATGTCCCAAGATCCCCAAGTCACCTAAAGTCATTTAGGAGGCATGTGTGGTGTTATGTGAACCATAAAGCAATGCCTTGCATTAAAAAGCACATTGGGCAGACTAGTAGAAAGGACTAGGAAAGAGGGGCATGGAAATCAGAAACTGGTAAAGAAGCCTGGATTTCTACCTTGGTGCTTCTTACATGGTGACCTGATAAGACTAGAGAAAAGTTCCTCATATAAATACTGTAATATAATACTACTATAAATTGATAGAGTGTTTTCTCCCCAGGAGCCTCTACACAGATAAAATCTCAGGGCCAGTCCTCCCATACCCTCCAAGAACAACCACAGCAAACATGACTCGTGGTCCCACAATTTAAGAGGCGCTAAAGGGTGGAAAAACTCTAAGTCGCCTTGCATTAGAGAATTGTGAGGGGGAAGAAAGAGATAAAACAGGTTAGGCATACTGAGATTCTTGGGAGAAAATTCTTAAATTCAGAGTATTTTGGATTGTTGCTGAAGCTGTGAGTACCTTAAGGTAAGAATGATTAGGTTTCCTTTGTTTGGGGACACAAAAATGAAGACTTTCCCACAAGAACAAACCAACTCAGAAATAGGTTCAGGATAGAGTACCAGACAGAGGGGATTGTCCTTGCAAGTACTTGCCTCTCAAATTTTTAAGCACTTCATTAATGGAGACTATGATTGAAAACCCATTAGCCTGCCTGTACCCCCTCCCCTGCTGAGTGTCTCTAAGATAATAGGCCCCTTTGGAGCTCTGAGGGGCTATATAAAGTTCAGAGGAACCAGAAAATAGGTCCATAGTGGGCACTAAGCTTTTTGAGAGTTGCAGTCAAGCCTTCATTATCTACATTCAGATTATGGGCACACACCAGGGCCTACCTCCTGCTACTGCCCAGACAGCCCTGTGGCCACTTTTCCTGACTCATTACATTCCCTGGCTGGCATTTGCCACCTTCTTTTCCTGCCTGTTACCTTATAAAGCCCTGGTCTGTTTCCATTCTTATCCAAGTTCCCTTATTACCTTGGTATGTGATAGGTTCCGGTTCCCTCTACAGTACCCTTTACTACCCTCTTAATTGTCCAACTAACACAATGGACAGCCATGGAGAAGAGGCCGGGAGACTGAAGGAGACAGTGATTATCCCAGGCGTTCTCTTAAACTATCATGTGATATACCTTAAGGGGCTTGTAGGAAACTCACCTGAAAGAAGGGTTATTTGTTGAGTCGTGAACACTGAACCCAACTATTCATCTTCTGGGTGTCATGATCATAAGTGTCTTTGAACTGTAGGTAGGTTTTAGCCTATGGGAAGCAACGGCAGAAGCAGCTGAGCTAGGCAGTCTCCTCTCCTATCTTTGAATGCAAAAGCGTCTTTTATATGTCAGTCAAATGGCATAATACTTTATAGCATTCTTTCACCATTGCTCATTGTTCCAAGATAAGGAACTGAAAAGGGGCTGTTTGGAGGGTAAGGAGTCAGAGAGCAGAGGGGGATAGTGTTGACATTTATCACTCCTACCCTTCCAACTAACTGCCTTCAAGCTCCTACTTTTTTTTCCTATTTGGGTTTTCCATCTGTAAGATTTAGATACTACTCTGGCATTAAAGAAATGCTCTAAGCATATGATTTTTCTGTCTTGTATTATTCATGCTAATGTTCTTCTCCATTAGTATGTATAATTGAGAGTAAACTATATCATGAACTCTCAATTACTGTACCTCTATGTGGATGATCTACTTTGTGAATTATTTGAAGCAACCTTTTAGGCTTTCTCCTAAAACCAAGATCACTTATTGGCTGTTTTTTTTCCACCAAGAAATATAGATAAATACCAAATATAGACAAACAAGCCAAACATAGTCTACTATAAAGAAAAATCATGTAACACACCAATGTCTTTTGCCTTTTGGATTACCCATACTTCTGCCTCCTTCCATCATGCCAAATATCTGATAGAAGACTATTTCTCAGGTAAAACATCTTGAGTAAAAGTAAAACTGTCCTTTTCAGGAGTACTTGCCTAGGCAAGACATGGCTCCAAGCTGCAGTACCCCTAATATCTTATCAAGAGGTGGTGCTTAGTCACCACACTGAAAAAACACTAAGGTTAAAAGAGCTTTTTAAGGTTCTGAAACCCCACTGAATTTTTTTGAACACTTCTCTTAACCTTACTTCACTATAGTTAGTAGAGTTCAGCTCTAAACAGTGGGCAGGAAGAAAAGAAATTCATGGAGATGAAGAGGTGAGAAGCCAAAACATTTGGCAATAGCTAAAGTAAAAAAATTAAAGGGTGGCTAAAATTGTTTTAAAATTATTTAAATGAGTTCCACCTCAGACATTCACCAAACATCTCAGAAAAACAATTAACTTTTTTCTTAAAGAAGTCTTTTATCTTTAAAATTTGTCATTTTGACAAAGCATCCTCAAAAATAGTATGAGAAAGAGTAGAGTTCAGCCAGGGAACTTATTCCTTAAGAATGCTTTGCAGTATAAGCTGAATTTAAAAGGTAAATGACTTGCCTTTGATATTTAGAATAAATGGTGAAATTGTATTCCCAGAGGACTCACTGGAAGACTCCAGCATTTAGAAGAAATGCTGTAAGTTGTGAACTAGGCTATTTACTGTGGATAGGCTCCTTGGATAACTATTGTTGGGAAGGATTATGGACTAAATCAGTCCAGTCCTATCCAATAAACATTCAGGTGGCCACTATATGCTAGACCCTATGCTGAGCACTGGGGATACTGTTAATAAAAGCTGCCCATAAGGAGCTTACCATCCAAAGAGGGAGGCAGAGGGGGCAGGGAGAGAGTGAGGAGAGGGGAAAAACCAAGGGTGTCGTTGTATGGAGCTGAAACCTGGCAGAGAAGAAGATGCAAAGTGGACTGAGCTGAGAGTCCAGTTTCTGCCCTCGATAAAGGGAGGTTTTAAGAGCAGGTTGGTCCTCTACACTTCAGCTCTGCAAACAGAAAAGATTGAGAAGATTGAGGGAGGTGATATCTGTAAGGCTAGATAGAGTTAGCTCATGGTCGTGAGTTTAGAAGTGATGAGCTTATCCTGGAGGGCAGCTTGTTCCACAGACTTAAAATCAGGCAGGGCAGCAGATGCAAAAAAGTCATTTAAAATGTCTCACCTATCTAGAACATAACCCAGACCCTTCTTCTTCTTAGGTATAATTCTAACTTGCTTGGTTATTTGATTTCTAAGACCAAAAAGAGATTAGAAACATAGAAATGAGAAGAGAAAAGAAAATACAGAAACACTAATGGTTTTGAACGGTAATTCCTAAGGATCCAACAGCCCCATAACTTAGAGAGCTAGCCTCAGTCAGGAAGACTTGGGTTCGGGTCTTGATTCTGCCATATACCAGGCAAATCAACCAATCAATTAATCAACAAGTATTTATTAAGTGCCTGCTATAATAGATGCTGAAGGTACAAGTACAAAGACTAAAATAGCCATTGCCCACAAGGAGCTCGTGTTCTAATGGTAGAAGACAGCAAGCAGAGATGAAAATACAGGGAGCACGAATATGCAGCCAGCGTCCGCAGATGGGCATACAGAGTACAAGGTGGTGTGGAAGCCAGGACGCTCTGCAGTTGAGGGGATCAGGAAAGGTTTCAAACAGACAGTAGCATTGAGCCATGACTTATAGGGAATGGGGGACTGCCTGTGGGAGGGGAGGAAGGAGTGGAGTGCGTTGTCTGTTAGGCACTCAGGGTTCAGAGAAGGTGCTGATCTCCATGGGTAGAGAAAGTTCTTCACTATGTGACTGAAAGCCCAGTTTCAAACCAAGCAAGACAAGACAGGGAGGGAAGGGCTATAAAGACACGATCTGCAGAAAACTGCATCTATTTCATATCTGGACAAACAGCCTTACCTGAGAGCCGAGTACTCTGAATTTCACTTGTATCTCCACCTCAAGCCTAAAAACCTGTGGTCATCAAAAAAAAAAAAACAACCTAATTCGTGTTAAATTATTATCTGTGTCTCTGCTAATAAGGCAAAGATGTATCTAAAGCATTTGTAAAAGGCTTCTGTCAACATGGTTAAAGTAATGTTTTGGCTGAAAAAGGTGCCCACATCAACCTGGAAAATGTCAGGTATCCGAAATGATTCATTGCTCAAACCCTTCAGAGAGCCATACTTTTCCTTGAGATTTTTTCCCCCTCCCTTCTATTTATAGTTTTTGAGTAAGTGTTCATGGAAATCAACCAGCTAAGTCTACTCTACTGAAAATAGGGCCTCTTCAGAAATCTTCTCTTTAGTTTTTGGTGTTTCGGTGGTTTTTTTTAGCTTATAAGTCAGTCTTTGAAATCTATCTGCAAGATTCTATACTTGACTGCACGCCATGCCGCTATGGGGTAGGGGGAGAGGGAAGGGAGAAAATTTGAAACTCAAGGGACTCTGGAACTGAATCTTGTAAACAAAAAGTAAATAAACAAATCAATTTTAAAAAAAAGAAATCTGTCTGCAAGAGGTTACCTTATAGCTTTCAATTAAAAGAGTTATTTGGGACAAGTAATTGTAAAATACTAAACCTACCCGAAAATTAGTTCATTTCAACAAAAGCTTTCTCTGAAGGAGGGGATCCATCCTTGCCAACTAGAGGAGATATCTAAACAAGCTCGATGTCTGGGGTTTTTTGTGGGAAGGGGTAGAGTCAATGTTGGGGTTTTTACGATTCTTTTCTCTCATTTTCTTCTTCTCCTGCTCTGTCTTGCTTCCTCTTGCTTGCTTGCTGTCTCTTGTCAAACGGACAGGTGAGAAGCCCCACCAATGCAGCATCTGTTGGCGCTCCTTCTCCTTGAAGGATTACCTTATCAAGCACATGGTGACACACACGGGCGTGAGGGCCTACCAGTGCAGTATCTGTAACAAGCGCTTCACCCAGAAGAGCTCCCTCAACGTCCACATGCGGCTCCACCGAGGGGAGAAGTCCTACGAATGCTATATCTGTAAGAAGAAGTTCTCCCACAAGACCCTGCTAGAGCGCCACGTGGCCCTGCACAGTGCCAGCAATGGCACCCCGCCCGCTGGCACGGGGCCTGGTGCCCGAGCCGGCCCCACGGGGGCCGTGGCCTGCACGGAGGGGACCACGTACGTCTGCTCCGTCTGCCCGGCGAAGTTTGACCAAATCGAGCACTTCAACGACCACATGAGGATGCACGTGTCTGATGGATAAGTAGTATCTTTCTCTCTTTCTTACGAACAGAACAAAACAAAACAAAACAAACAAAAAAAAGCTATGGCACTAGAATTTAAGAAATGTTTTGGTTTCATTTTTACTTTTTTTGTTTTTGTTTGTTTTTGTTTCGTTTCGTTTTCTACTACATGAAGAACTGTTTTTTGCCTGCTGGTACATTACATTTCCGGAGGCTGGGTGAATAATTGTTTTCCCAATCTCCCTTGGATGGTGGCCTTAAGGCCCGGTAGTGCTTCAGGAGGTCCACTGGTTGGATCTCTAGCTACTGGCCTCTAAATACAACCCTTCTTTACAAAAAATTTTTTAAAAAATTAAAAAAAATTTTTTTTCACTTGTGAAGAGCACTACAAAAAAAAATATATAACAAAATCTGAAAGGCCTACTGTCTTTAAGTACACCGCTTGCAGTGTTTCAGAGGACATTTTCATAATTCTGGCCGTTTGGACTTCACAGTATCCAGTTAAAACTGTGGATATCACTTCTGGTTTTGAAACCCCAGAGAAAAGGCCCTGCTGGTTTCCACCCACCACATTGTCTGCTTTCATAAAAGGGCTGTGGGGGTGGGAAGGGAGTGTGGGTTGGGTGGTGTGGGAATCTCTGCAGAGTGGGAAAGGCTGATTACAGGCTCTCCTCCTGGATTCTCCTCCAGTCCACCATCCTTGGCCCTCCTCTCCATCCCCCCCTTTCAGCAGAAGCCAGGAAGACTTGGACGGCCAACAAGCAACAGTGGCTCTCGTATTTATTCTGTGTGTCTTCTTTGCTGAGCCAGGGCCTCAGCACAATCAAAAGGGACTTTCATGAAAGGCAGGAATACAAATAAAACAAAGGTATCAGAGGTTTGCACCTATGGTTCTAGGTACAAGAGAAGGATTATTTCCCACAATCTTTGCAAAAAAAAAAAAAGTTGTGTCAGGATATATTCTTGTGGAGGAGGAAAAGAAAGAAATGGCGGGAGGGGGAATAATAACAGAGTTCTTGAGACTTTTTTAATTCAAAATTTTATAGAGGGGCAAAAGTGACGTTTACCAGATAGAATGCTGATTTTTTTAATATATTTACAACAGTATTTGTGTAAAAAAGAAAACAAAAAAAAGTGAGATTGTTAAAAGTAATTTGGTTTTTTTTTTCATTTTGGTTTTGCATACACTGCCACTAATCCCTTCTCTTTTATTTCTCATATTATAAATATATATATATATATATATAATTTTTCTTTCTTTTTTTTGTAAATCAAGACTGTTAGGGTTAGCTAAACTGCTTCTGGATAGAAAGGAAAAAAGGCAACTAAAGATATTTGAAAGAGAGTGAGGAAGGATTTTTTTCATCTTTTTAAAAAAATTTTTCTTCATTTTTATTATTTTAAGTATTGCCTGGGTTGATGAGGGCCCTTTATGGCCAGCCTCCCCTGCTGTTATTTGAACTGCTGCTTTGTATGTTGACGTGTAATTCTCCTTTGACTTATAGCAAGCTAAAGATGCTCCAGTGTTTTGTTTTGTTTTGTTTTCAGTTGTTCCATCTAGAATGATATTCTTTTCTGGGAAGGGAGTTTAATTTGTTCAGAAAGACTTCTCCAAAACTTCATTGAGACTTCATCATTCTAGAGCTTCTAGTCATTTTTCCTCTTTTCCTTTATTAGACTCAGATGATTTGGAGAACTTGACCATTAGAAACTTCTTCTGTTTCTTTTTTTGGTTGGTTGGTTTTTGGTGGTCATCTGGGAGGAGTTCGCAGGCTTCTCCTGTCTCATCCCTTTTCCAGAGATCTCATCCCTATTGAGAGGTAGCTCATGAAAGCATTACTGGAAGACCCCTATCCCACACCAAGAAGCATCAATGCCAAAATGACCTTCCTCCCCTCTAAACGTCACTATCTCATTATTCCCACTAATCTAGGCTGTCACACTAGATACTGTTGTCTTTCCTAAGACCCAGCTCTTTGGAAGTCATCCAGGAAGACTGTGGAAACTTTCTCCTATCTACTGTGCTGGAATGATTTCCGTTCAGTTACATAGCACCATATACCACTTTTTACTTCTAACTAGGATCTCTTTCCTCTCTGCTTAGAGAAATTTTTCCCATTTGTGTTATCATTATAATGAAGGAATTCCAGTTCAAACATAGTAAGCCTCAAACCAAACTGAAGCTTTCAAGTGGTTCCATTGCTGGGCATGATAGAGCTTCCTTAAGGAAAAGTAGGTCTTTAGGCCAAATAGAAGCACCAAACCAAATTATGCAGAGACAGAGTAAGAGAGTCTTCATAGGGCCTTAGAGTTTTGAAACCTCTTTGGATTTTCATTCAACTTTCCTTCAAGTTTTCATGCCTGAATAATTTACTTACAAAAACTCTGTGGCCTACCTGAAAAAATCTTCTGAAAGGCAACTCTATAATGACTAGATTCATTTTATTTATACATTTTTAACATTTACTACCCTGTATGTATTGTATCCCCCAAAGGCATTTCTTGGAGCAACCACAGTATGAATGCCATCCTTTCCGTCTCTGCAGTCTTTATAAATTCAGGGGGCAGTTTGCTAAAAGTATGACTATAAACTTGGGTCCTCATTGGTCCTTATAAGGGTCTGATTCATACTTCTCAGAGGACCACTGTCAAATAAATGTCAAATTTCACTTTAAATAATAACAGAAACTGCTTCAGACTTTGCAGGGAAGGAAATGTCCCCATTTAATCAATAATGAAAAATGTCATTATAACATATGACCCTTTATATTTTTTGTATACTGTCAATAGAGAGACTGTAAGTTAAATAATAAATTATGCTGATATTTTGAAGATTTGTTTAACCCATGAGATTAAAAGAAAGACTGACAAATTGAGAAAGAATAAGACCTAGAAGAGAAGGGACCATAAAGTTACCCAGCATAGATTATTTTTAAAAGTATGTAAAAAGGTCTCTTTAAACATTTGCAGGACATTTGATGATGACCCATTTAAAACTGGCCTCTACTCAAATCACAATGATAAGTATAGAAACAACATTTTCTCTTGTAGAGCTGATTTATGAGGTAGTTTCAGGCTGTGATTCAACCCTCAGCTTCCCAAATTTAAAGAAAATCCCATTGACAAGACTAATTTGCCATATCATAAAGCTAAGCGTAGAGTTCAAACTGTACCTAGAGCTTCTGCTCAAGCTTGAAGTCCCAAATGTTCAGCCTTCCCCATCTCTTATTCTAAAAAGGAAGAAACCAGAAGGTCCCCTCAGAGTTCTCCAAGGGGTAATACCCCACAGCTCAAGGCAGTTCTGTGGATCAGCTGGTGGGTAGGAGGCCCTGTACCATCTTTATCATTTTGCAGATGTAGGTACCTAATGAATGGCTTCTCCAAAACTTCTCCTATTCTACAATAATCAGTGCCCTCTCCATGGCAGAGGGGACATATACTTGAACATCAGATCTTTGTTTTTCAGGGAGATAAAGGACGCTTCTAGGTACAGCACCTTATTGAAGTAACCTCTTGAATAAGCTGCCTTCCAAATGGATTCACATTATCAAAAACAAAACATTCTGCACCCAGTGTAAAAGGATGAAAATGCCTGTGGGTAGAGGCAATCCTGAATGTTTAAAACAACTTCAGAGTTGGGGGAAAGGGGAAAGGGAAGGAGAATCTCTGCATCAAGAGCAAAGAACCTGATGACCCAATGAGGAAAGGCCTTTTTCATTCTTTAATTTCATTCCAAACAACTAACCCTCTTGTCTTAGTGCTTCATGTCCCTCTATGGACCACAACGTACTAAGAACCTTTTTGTTTTTTTCCTCAGCCAGTAAAATCAAGAGCTTACCTGGGACTGAATCCCACAGATTAAGGTTTCTTTTGATCACATACAAAAAGCCAGAGCCTATACGGGAAGAAAAACCACACTTTCTTTTTTTTCTCTTCTTTTTTTAACAATTGAATCTGGCAATAGCTAAATTCACCCAGCAAGAAAAAGAGGGTAATAGATTCATTTTATAAAGATTAACACTTCAGAACACTGCGGGGGGGGGGGGGAGGAAACTGGCCCATCAAAATAACACTGGATCATTTCCTTTACAAATAATTACTAATATTTGGATAAGCATACCCCAAATAGTCCAAAATATAGAGTCTGAACAAGTATAGGAGTGTCTTTATTAGAAAAGAGAACTTTAAATGGAATTTAATACAAATCTGCATATGAGGAAGAATTTATGAAATGAACCTTAACTAGAATCACATGCCTGTTGAAATGACTGTCTACTCATTTTTTTCCTATTTATTTTAAGTAAATTTGAAACTTAAGTAAATTTAAGTAAATTTAAAATTTGAAACCTTTAAGTTCTTTCTTTCTTTCCCATGGCCTCTTAAGTATATATACTTGTGTACAAGCAGCTAAATGACCATCTTTTCTCCTTCTTCCCCATGTTGGCACCACAGTAGCTCCTTCTGTATTCTATAAGATTTGGGGCTTGAATGATTTGCATAATTTAAAAGTTACCAGTGTTTTATTTCTAATAGCCTCTGCACTCCTTGAGGGCAAAGAATGAATCCTTCCCTGGTTAGTGGAAAAGTGGTGATGCCATAAGAAATCTTCGCAAGGCCCATACTTGAGTTTAATGTACTAATAATGCCTCTGTCTATTTGCACTACAATCTGACCAGCCTCTCCTACCAAGTGCCCTCAGCCTCTCCTTCCCCATCCCACAATCTACGGTCTCACTTCTCTTAGAGGAAATAAAGCCTGTCCTACCTACCCTTAACAAACTCCTTCATATTACCAAGCAACCATGTCATGGTCAAGGTGGCTACTCATTGAAGGGTTCTTCATGTTTCCAGTCCCTGATTTAAGAAAGAAAGATTCTTGGCCCAGGATTTCAATCTGTCTGTATGGGTCTTTCCCTTTACTATTTTAAAGATTATAAAACAGATGGAATTCTGCAGAGAAGGTACCAAATCAACTCTGCTATATATACCCAAAGCAGAGAACAACAAAACAGTGTTGCTGTAGCATTGATTTGTACGGGAATCCATTTGGAACACAGTGAGGTTAGGGAGACTGAGGAGGCCTACCTTCTGGAGGAGATCTGACTCATGAGAGAAATTTTGTCATAGATTTTTTAAAGTTAGCAACAAGTTGAGAGATGGGGTGATAGAAGAGAGATTAAAGATGTCTCAAAATGTAGGCAATGTCCAGAAATAACTCAACTTTTTATTCCATAGAGGCCAAAAAGAAAGTATAACTCTCTACAGAAAGAACTGGAAAGTTTGGCAAAAAGTTCTTAAAAAGATCTCTTGGCATTTCCAAATGTAGTGGATTTTTATTAGGTGTCCTCTGGCTCTGAAAAGACACCTTACTCACCTGAAAAGAATTGTACTTAAAGGAGGAGGGAGGGGAGTAAGCCAGTGGAACAGACCCAGGACATACACATTCAGATGGAACTTTGAAGAGGGCAGTAAAGAAATTCAGAGTAGGCCTAATTTCCAAAACTCTGAACTGGTCCACACTGCAGCATAAAATCCTATATGGCTAAACATCTCTCTGGAAATATAGCCACCTCCCCCCCCCTTTCCTTTCTTCAGTTTCTTTAAAAAAAAAAGGGGGGCTGTTTTTTCCTGGGTTCCCAGGAAAACAGTTTTCTTTGGTGCAAGCTTTCAAAAACCAATCTCCACCCTGGTGCTTAGACAAGAAGGAGAATATAATCCTGACTGGGAATAGCACTGTTCAGAAGCTCAGGGCATGTTGAGATTCCCAAGTGTCAATGTGCCAGTTCTGATGTTGCCTATATCTCCATAAAAGCTTTAGCAACTTAACATTCATGCAAACATTGTCCATAAAAAATACGACCTATCCAAAGCATGGTTTCTAATCACTAGATGGTAAAATGAATTTGTTTTTAAAATCTCAGAAGAAATGTTTTCATTTGACTTTGAACTTCATATCCATTTCTAGAAGTCAGCTTGTATCTGCCCATGAGCAACAGCAGCAGGTCCTAGAGCTTGGGTTTTTGTAGTGGATTACTTTGTTTTGTTCATTTGTTATGGTAGCAGGGCCATTGCCAACGATCTCATTATGAGGGCTGTGCCTTCCTGAGTGAGATCACTTCTTATTCAGATGGAGGAATAGTATAGCACTGTATTGAACTAAATAGAACCTATAGCCCTACCCAATCAAATGTTCTTCCATGCCAGAGGTTTCTTTAGCATCCCAGAGTTGTTTGTTGTAAAAGACAGCTGTTTTGATTCCGAAGCCCAGGTTGAAGTGATTTTAATTAGAATGTCTACTCAAAAAGCTGACTTTGCAATAGGGTTGTTGCCTTAAGCCAGAAAGTTCTGTGATAGGGAACTGGACATAGAAGTTAGGGACTGTTTGGTGTGAGGTCAAAGGAGGGAGGTAGCGTCTGTTTCTTTTCAACCTTTAATTATTATAAAAATATCATGATTCTGGAACATGTGACTGAAGGAGCAGCCTCGAGAGTGAAGAAATGAGGTGATGAAGAAATGCAAAAAGGCAAAAAGCTGCTCTGGTTCTGAAGCCTGCAGGGAGTCGTTGTAATCACCCTGGAGATGGGGCATCTCCCCTCTGTCAGTGAGGATAGTGCAGATTCAAGATAGGAAAAAGAAGTCTTGTGGTGGTCTGAAGACTGGCTCTCTATAAGGATTGGAGGAGTGTCCACTTGTTCTGTGTCAGTGATAATGCCGGTGCAAGGCAGAAAAAGGCTGGGAGTTGATCTGAATATTCTCTCTCTAGAAGACAAAAATCCAGTATGCCTCTCAGCAGCCAACTTTGCTCAACACTTCCTTTAAAAAGAAGTAAATCCCGATAAAAAGCTGCATTGTCCCATGTAGAATATACTTTCGGACATTGCCCATCTCACGTTTGGTGCTCCTCAAACTTTAGTCAGTGACTGTTTTAAAATCAAAACCTTAAATCAGTAATGGAATGGCATGTGCTGCGGGCCCTATGGAATCTCCGCCTTTGGTGTTAATAAGTAATCATATTAGTGATGCTATGAAAGTTCCCAACAACCTTATTTCAGATTTAGAGACTCTCTTTGTTTAAAAAAAAATGGCTCACAAAGGTCCTACATCTATTGAACACCCAGTAAATGAACTAAGTATAAGACTCTGTCATTTTAAAGCTCTGAAGGACTTTGAAAAGCACCTAGCCCAACCCCATCCTTTTACAGACAAGAAATCTGGGGCCTAAAGAGTAGATGACTTGCCTAAGGGTCACATGGCTAGTTAGTATTAGAGCCAGGGCCTAAACGTAGGCCTCCTGACCCTCCAGTTCATATCTCTCTCTTTCTATTGGAGTAAGGCTTCATTTTTGCCCAAGAAAGCAATTATACTTCATGTGCAGATTCTAATGAAAAGAAAAATTTTCACCCACTCCAATATGTCACAACTGCTGTCAAGGAATGTTTATAATTGAGTGTACCTGCTACATATACCCTACCTTTGTATGGTGCTTTTAGTAGGAAACTAAATCCATAGTAACAACCAAACATAAACTGAAATCTCTGGATATGAGGCAAAGGTCTCACAGGTCTAAGAATGCTTCTGCTCATTTGCCTTAGCAAGCAGCAACAGTGCCGTCCCTGATGATGCTTTGTGGTACTTGGAAGAAGCCCAAACCATGGAAAGTAGATAGTACAGTCCCATGTATCTTGGTCATAAAAAACTTGAATGTTTTCATGTGGAGTAGTTCAATGGCCCTTCCCTGAAATCATACCCTTCCCCCAGGGACTTTCTTTTTCCCCACGTTTACACGTGGGTGCACTTGTCATCCGTGTATTGGTGTGGCACATACAGAGACCCAAGCCTAGATGTTACAGAATGGTTGCAGTGCACCTTCGGGGGGTGGGGATCCCCCTCCAGCCTTCCAGAACTGTTTTCCTCACCCCCCACATGCACACACACGTGCGTGCACACACACACAGAGTTCACCAGCTTGTGAATATTTGTGCTGTGGTCCTTTCCAAGGAAACAAGGATCACCTGCTTCTTCTGTTGGCTTTCATAAAGCTGTGGGAGACGGGAGAAACAAAGGCAGCTTGTTGGAACCACAGAAAACCCACAGTAACAGGCTGTTTCCTTCAGGGGAAAGTGGAACAGAAGTATTAAGTTGGCAGACCAACAAGGAGTGAAGAGCCCTAAGGAGCACACCATCGCTGTAGGAGTGAAAGAGAGAATGGGGCAGGGAAGGCTTGTGACACGTGGGCCCAAGCCACCCGTGTCTAAAATATGCCCCATCCTTTTCCCGGGTGGCGCAGTGCACACACACACATGCACGTGCGCGCGCGCACACACACACACACACACACACACACACACATTATGTTCCCAAACTAAAACCTACTGATGCCTCCTGCATTGTAGTGATCCACAGTCTGTGTCTCCTGAAACCAGTGTGGCCTTTGCCAAAGTCTTTCCAGGAGTGAGTTGTTTACTGTGTCTAATAGACCAGTCAGGGAGAACAGTTTTGTAATCTCTGAGAGTAATATATATATATATGGAGAGCCCATGCGTATTTCAGCCTTTAAAACGGGGCGCCATCCTGGTTTGTTACCCTGTCCTGTCTTGGGTCGTTGGCTTTGAAAGCATGTGGCCTAGAAGCAGTAGGTACCAATTTTCTCACTCCTGTGTTCTTCACTTACTAGATAGTTTATTTTTGTGACATGTAGATTATTTTTGTTTTACAGAATCCAGAAGAGTGTTTTCTTTCTTTTTTTTTTCCTTTTTTTTTGGTGACTTTTCCCCTTTCTCATTGAACAAGGCTACAGACGGTTGCAGCGTTTTGTTATTGCTGTTAAAATGTATATTGTCTTTCTATATCCAGAAGTCTGTGACTGTAACCATAGGTATTTCTTTTTACTGGAAAAAATATAACAGATTTTTTTTTAATTATTATTAACAGTACTAGTGACTTTGTGGAAGAAAATGAGTTACTATTTAGCTAAGCTTACTTAAGTACAGTACACTACGTTGCAGTATTTCTGAAACCTAGAACATACACATTATATATAACAACTCTATATCAAAATATATATATTACAGTATATTCATTTTAACTTTTGAATATGCCTATGATCATGAGTTGATAGACAAACACTTCTTTGCATTTATCATTCATCACCAACCTGCTGCAGTTAATTTGGTGCATTTAATAATGTTACTGGCTCTAGTTTGGTTTTTTTATATTATTATCAGCTTCAGTATTGTCTATACAGGTTTTTAGAATCTTTTTAAGATCAGAATTTTAGCAAAACATAGGAAAGTGAAAGCTTTTTTGGAAACATAGTATTAGGCTAAAAGCGAAGGAGATCATGTTCATGAAAGATCCTGTTGAGCTGTGACCCTCTCCGTTTCTGAAGAACAAAAGAAGTGTGTGTGTGTGTGTGTGTGTGTGTGTGTGTGTGCGCGCGCGTGCAAAATATATGTGATCACCCCTCTCTCTCATATCCGTTTATTTTCATTAAAAATCCCAGTCAAGATACTAGTTACTCATTGCATAGTCTGACCAACAAGAGCAATTCCATTAAAAGCTGTTTTCAAAAGTATGAAGTATGGTCAGTTACATGCCTGGTCATCCCATTTATATTTGCAAACATTGACTGTGATGATGGTTGTTTAAAGAGTTGCATTTTCAGATGCTTATAGTAATCTTAAGTAACTGTTCTTCAAAATCTCCCCTTGAGCAGGTCAGCAATCTGAAGTTCCAATTTGCTGAAGGAAAATGGAAGCAAGGGGTGGAAATGACTTTTTCCACATTACAGGTGAGACGGATTTAAGCCTGCTACTCCAGTCAGTTCAATACACTTCTTTAGCTGATGGAGTCCAGAAAATATTGGCTCTTGGGAGACCGGGCCCACAATTTCCCCTTTGCATTTGACAGTAGAGATTTACTGCCTTTCATCACACGTTATAGAATCCTAAAACTGGACTTTCAGAAACCACGTAGTCCATGTTTCTGTCCTTGCTCAAAAATGTCTACGCCAAAAGGCCCTATGATTCATTCACTCCCTCAGAAACCAAGTTGAGTGTTTAGCAATCTTCGTTGTCAGAAAAGTCTTGTGCCTGTATGAGGCCCCAAGTACTGTCATTTAATAGCTCTTTCTTGTGCTTTATCTTCAGCAGCAGTCAAAATTAACTGGTTAGCAAACCTGTAAAATTCCCTTGGCCTCCTCTCCTTTCTGAAAGACAGTTTTTAATTTTCTAACTGTACTTTATGGCTCTTCTCAAAGCCGTCTCCATCTTTTTTCATTCTTACTTGAGTTTTAAAACTTGCATGGTTAGGGTGGTAAGGACTGAGGACAATGGAAGAATTCCAACTCTGTCTCTTTTTTTTTTCTTATTGTTACTTCCTTAACTTTTATCTACAGTCTCTAGGATTGATTTGCTTTCCTGGAACATCCTTCAAGAAAAAAAAATCCTAATACTGATGAAGAATTAATCAGTAACCCCAAATGCTTGTTTTCTCTGCTCCTGTTCATTTTTGTACCACCTTTAGCTTCCATTAAACTAAAAGCACTTTGAGGTGAGTGGGCTGCCAAAACAGGTAGCTTCAAATTGGAGGAATGGTGAATATTATCTTCATGTTATCTTTAGATTTTAATTTATCAATATTCTTTTGAGAGTGGGAAGCTCTTGATCACATTTGAAAATGTCAGACAAATGAGCTTAGATCATTCATTCCTTTTCATCCTTATAGTCAAAAGGGAAAGTAATTTTTTTTCCTTTAAATAAAATACAAGTTCACTAGATGACAAGAGACCATTTCTAAGACAGAAAAATGACTATGTTTATTATGGTCGTGATCATTACTGGAGATTTCAGAGCCTGCTCTTTTTCCCCTAACCAAATGAAACCTTCCACAACTAATAGGTTTCCACAAGTTAAACTCCATGAAGGTAATAGAAGGATTTGTATTCCAAAATTATCTTGATCAATCTTAAGCCTCCACAAGCCCTTTCTAAACAAGCCATCAGTAACAAATACATTTTAGGAGGATACAGCTTTTTCATGCTACAAAAGGCTTGTTTTGAACACTGGAGCAGGAATTAACTGGCAGAAAAATGTTCTTGTAGCCTCCCAAAGTGCCTAATTTGCACCCAGACATGAGCCTCGACCCCAACTCAAAAACTGATAGTCGTTGAATTATAAGAAAACATGAGGAGTGATGTGATCTACCCCACCCTCATAATTAACACTCTCTGGGTCATTATTACAAAGTCTGATCATCCGAGTCAAGCTTGTACTAGTGATCCCCCTCTCTCTGATTCACATAACCATGATCTGTCTACACAGCATTTCACAGATTTCAAAGTGCTTTTGATAGATAATTGCTCATGTTTTTAGAGTGCTTCGACATTTGCAAAGCACTCTGCAAAAATCATCTCCCTTTCCCCCACAGACATCACATGGAACTAGTGTGATGATCCCCTTTTGCAGATGAGAAAGCGGAAGCTTTCAGAGATGGAATGGTCTTCCCAAAGTATCTAGATATTTTGAGCCAGAGACAGGATTAGAATGGAGGACTTGTGACTAGTTGAGGATTCTTTCCTGAATTTTGCCATTCTGACTCTCAAATCTCATAAGGATTTTTCTCTGTGTGTTTGTGTGTGTGTACGTGAATGCATATGACTGAACTGCATGATTTTGAACAGGCAAAGAGGCTCTATTTTTTTTTCCAAATAAAAAACAGAAAGTCCAAAAAGAAAGAATAGTGGGATGGAGGAAGTGCTTGAGGTGTTTGCAAGCAATCAGACTTTCTTTGAATTTCATAAATGTTTCTGCATTTGGTCTGAAGCTTGAGGCAGATTTTTTTTTTCATCAAGCTAGTTTATACACTTAACCTGCAGAGAGGTTTAGAAGGGGATTAATAGAAGAGTTTTGCTGCCACAATCCAAAGAACCACACTGCAACAGATAATTCACCATTTTCCTTATTTTTGTGGCCTTATGCTCCACCACTCTTACTTAGCATGAAAATGAAACCAAGACCTTTTCCCATCTTCTTCCTCCCTCCTCACACAGTGTATACTGTGAAGCTAAACATTTGTCTTTCCCACAGGGCATTTTTTCTGAATAAATTTTTTTAAAAAGCTTTCCTGTCAGTCACCGAAATAACAAAAGCATTTGTCTTGGGAAGTAATACATATAAGAGAAGATGTTGCTTTTATAGGGCCTCTGCTGAGCCAGCTAATCAGAAGAATTACTTCAGAGTAAGTTAATGGAATTAGTCTATCCATTCCTCTCTGAACTAGGGATCAGGATTTCTTATCACAATCTCTGTCTTGTTCTCAAATTAGTGTCTAGATTACATTGTTAGAAAGAGGTATAATTCCAAGCTGTAACTTTATGATTGCCTAGGTGCTGTCTGTACTGGTAATAGCAGGAGCATTTGGCCTTAACATTAACTGTATAGCAATGAAAGAAAAATATTCATCAGCAAGATAGTTTGTATGTAGTAGAGTAAGAGATTTCTTTTTCCTTTTCCCTTCATAACGTACTTGCTTTTTTGACAGTTCATTTCAAAACAGTCTGCAGTTCATTTCACTAATATATAGTTTTAGAATTTGAAAATAGAGACTTAAAAATAATCTGAAAAAGAGGCTGATATAAAGCCAGTTTATTTTTCATACTGGTCTTTTAGAATGTGTGCACAGAATGCAATTCCTTCAAAGAAAGTGAAACTAACAAAGTGACTAGCCAGCAAACACCACTTTTTCACAGAAAAATAATTACTCTCTATAAATCTTAATTGGAGTAAAATTGTATTTCCTTAATTTTTCTTTTTATTTTCCTCCTAGAGAATTTAAAATTGATGGTCCATGTGCTTTAGCAAATATCTGGACAGTTCTTTCTTTTTTCTCTGCCCCTTATTTTCGAGTGACTAAAAGTTTTTAAATCTGAGGATTCAATACCGGCTACAATGGACACTCGACTCATCTAGCAACATCCCATCATTTGCCATTTATTGCTCTAATGGTTTAAGCCTTCCATTTTACAGTTGAGCCATCAGCAAAAATCCCATGTTTCTTTTCATAACAGTACTTGCTGCTGGGCAAAATAAAAAAAAAAGGATTTTCTCAGAAATAGTTTGAGACTGAGCTAAGAAAAATAAAAACCTTTCCTTACAAGGCCAGGCAACCAAAACTGACAGGTCGCAGAATTGTAGATAGTTATGGAGGAGGGATACTGGGATTTGCAGTACACACACAGTACGTAGATGTCAGATTTTCCTTCCCACGCTGATTAAACCCTAATGTAAGAAATCCAGGGGGGAAATATTTTTAAGTAAAAAGCTAGTTAAAAAAACTCCAAAGCAACCATTTAGGCTATAGTTTGACTTTAAATGAGTAAACTCCTGTGTTTTGAGGGATTTCAGCTGCTTCAGGTTTATCTTTCCTCCTTTAAATGCATAATCTGGTTTTCAACATTACCTTAATTCAGCAAAGATTCGTTACTCATGGACTCTGTGCAGGGTACTGCACTAGACTACAGGCATACAAAGATGAAAACAAGTTTGGTTTTTAGCATAGTTAGCTAAAAGCAAAGAAAATCAGAGAAACAGAAAATGACTTGAGTGGATTCCCCAATGCCAGTTTTTAGATGTATCCAAATACTTTGGCCACAAGAGAGAACCTCACTTTACATGCACAGTCAGTGTTGTATTACATGGGTGAGATAACCTTGTGTGTGTGTGATTGAAGACATCCCTCAGTCCTATCAAATCCTACCAGATAAGTCTTTGGAAACAAGTCGGTACCTTGATAGCTTTTTGCAGCATATCTCCAAAAGGGAAAGTGACTGTGAGTGATGTTTTGACTTCCTTGTATTGTATAAGGAGTCTGTACCTACAGAGAAGACTGAAGGAAATTGGTATGATATTTAGCTGTATCCTGTAAAGGGTTTTGAAGAATGTCCAAAAACTGGGGAGATGTTAGAACATAAAGCCAGTCTCTCTAATTGCACTCGTCCTTGGGTGAAACCTCTTGAAGGAGTCAGGTCTGCCAAATTCACTCACCATTGGTGATTCTGAAGGACTTGGGTAAAATAGGTCCAGCTTCTCTAATCCTATTCATTTCAATGCCAACCATCCCTGAATGACCCAATGAGACCAAAATTAAGAGGCAATTGGTATTCATGTAACTTATATTACTCTTTGCATTATTGTTGGAGGAGTTTGAGTTTTAAAAGTGGTTCAAAGCCATATCCTTTAGTAATCTCTATTTTGCCAAGCAAAGGCAGAAAGCATGGCAGTATGGAAGAATCATTGGTAACCTTGTGGTTTTTAATTGTCCAGGTACTTTGGTCATATTCTGTTGTAGCATATAACTACTCTGCTTGCAAACAGCTTCCTGATTCTCTTTAGATCACAACATATGCTTGTATAGTTCACACATACACACATGCTAGCAGATTCACATTCAGACCTTGATGAAATATTTAGTCTTTCAGCCAACAAGCTTATTAACTACCTACTTGTGATAGGCACTGTGTTAGGCACTGGGCATATGAACACCAAAATGCTCAGAAAGCTCATATTTTTACTGCAGGATTTCAGAAATGGACTATTGAAGGCTGTTCATTATAAAACTATTCTCCAAAATCACTGAATATTCCAGATTTGCCCCCCACCCCCATCCCATTCAAGCTAATTCTTGGGTGAGCCCTGGAAGATGTCCTAATATGAATGTTTTCCACAAAAGAAGTAGTGCACTGCAGAGTAATTTTAATTTAATAATCTAATCTGATATTTAATTGTTGTAGGTTTTTTTTTCTTGTGATTTTATTTTGGTAACATTGAACTGCTTATAAGCAAGCTTCAAACTGTTACCCAGAAAAGAGGCCTTGAGAATCTGTGTGTGTGTGTGTGTGTGCCTGTGTTTGCATAGAAAAACAGAAAGAAAAAGTGAGTAAGGAAGAAACTAAGAGGGGGAGTGGAATGGGAGAATGAGCAAGAGAGATAAGAAGACTATTGATGTATTTATCTGTGTTTTGTAGGATGGCTGCTGTCTGTTGCCATTGAGGAAGAATTGATTGCACTATTCAGAATCAGATCAGAACTGTCACTGTTAAGTTTCGAGCTGTGTTTTTGGGAACAGGAGAGCTTTATCTTTTTTCTTTTTTCATGCCCCTTTGTAAGGGAGCCATTTGACACGATGAAAACCATTACATAAAACCACTACTGACCTTTGTATTTCATGTCTGTTTCCCTCTAGCACCCCTGGTTTCAACTTGACTGCTTCCCTTAACTTTCTGCCCGTGGGCTTAATATATTACAGAATAGGACTGATGATGTACATTAGGCATCACTATTCTCCTTTGAGCAGAAATAGACAGGGCTATGAAAGAGACAACCCAAAACATATTGGGTGAAGACTGACTCTCCATCCTTTGTCGGCACTGGTATCCTTGAGTGAGAGCGGTTTGAGGCTGTGCTTTTGGTCTGGGATAGAGTGTTTTATTTTTGCACTAAGCGCGACTGCACTGCATTGCACTACTGAAATGTAATTGTGCCAGGAAAGGAAGGGAGGACAGGGACATGAGAAAGAAAGAGGGAAGAGAAAATGGGAGCAAGCTAAGAAAACGGAATTGTGTCATAGAGACAGCAGACTGTTTCCATTGTTGCTGGTTCTGGGCAGGTTGAAAGATTAATCTGCAGTGTCTTTACTGCCAGTTGATCCAACTCCAGGAGAACCTTGGTGACATGATTCCGTCTTTTTCAAACAAGCTCTGTTGTGGTCATGGAAGACATTCAAAGTGAAAGTAATTTCAAGGTTTTCTAAATCCTTTTTTTTTCTTCCAATTAAGCTTTTGTGAAAGGCTGATATAGGCTAAAGGGAGCTAAACAATGTGAAATTGAAAATCCCGATCTTAGGCTGTATACAAAGCCACTTCCCCAATGCACATTCCAGTGGGGCAGAGAAGAATGATCTGTTATCTCTAAAGGCAAGTTTGCCCATTTTGTTGATGCCCCATGAGCTTCAGCATGTTCCCTCTGCCCCATGATAGAACCATAGATCAGGCTAACCAAAGAGGAAGGCCACGCATGTAGTGAAGAAGTATTTCTCTAAAAGGACAGTGAAGGGAACAGTGCAATAAACACTGCAAATAAGTGTTATGAGCAGTTTATTTTCAGAAGAACCAAGCAAATCTTGTCTGATGTTGGTGGGGTGGGGAGGGTGAAAAAAAGGAAGGGAAAGAATGGGCATTTTACTAGCTGCCTAAACAGAGAAGATTGTCAAATAAATTAATCTAAAGAAAATTAGCTGTACCTAAAAGTTTAGGAATGGAATTTCTTTATTTCAGAACAAAACATAGAAGTCATCAGTCTGGCAGATGTTCAGTGAATGTGGACCCTAGGAAATGGAGATACGTTATTTCAAGGGTAGCAGAAAAAGAATGAAGGTGCTGAAAGAATCCAGCAGAATCTAAGGATTGATGCTTGTAGTCCAAGCAAGAGAATGTTTAAAAGGCTTTGTTGAACTGTTCTGAAAAATGTTCTTTGTCAAAGGATTCTAACTGGAAAACTTTCCCTAGTACAGCCTGTCTTTGCTCAAATTGCAGAAATTGGTTCTAATCCCTCCCTTCTTCTGCTAATACATCCATGTCTGTTACCCTCTACAGAAAAAAACACAAAAATGATTGTGAATGTTTCTAGTCTTTTAGATATTTCACACACAGACAAAGAAACCAGAGAAGGGACTATCCCTTCAGAAGATAATGCAAAAGCTAAGCTAAGTACTCTAAGCTTTAGGCTTGTCTCCATTTCACATCAGGAACCCTAAAAATCTGGACCCTTAACAGGCACACAGAAAGACACGTCTGTTGGGTGAGCTTTAAGGGTGGTAAAAAAAAAAAAGTGGAAAAAAAAAAAGCAACTGACTTTTTTTAGTCTATACACACTAGTTGTCTTAGCCCCCCTGAGGCTTTTGGAAAACAGCTTCTTCCAGAGCTGCTGTCTTTTCTGCTCCAGTTCTACAATGCACAGCTTTCTGTCACCAAATATCTGAATTTCCACAGGCCAAGCCAAAAATAATTTTTTCAAAGAATCTTAATGTGATAGGTTCAAAAGATGCATTTTGGGAGTCAAGAAATCACACTTCACTTTTCACCCTGTTCCCACTGTCATTAAGAAAAAATGTCTAATCCAAGGAGCCACTGAACTGCCTTCTGGACTTTCTAGACAGGTCAGAAAAAAAACAGTTGTAACAAAGAAACATCCCCACAACCTCTCCCCTTCCAACAGAGACTTTAGCTAGAGACTTGTGGTTATTTCCATGAAAAAGGACAAGTTAGTTCTGTTGGAAGTTCCAAAAATGATCATGAACGAGTACAGTCAAGGCCATCGGTCTGTGTTGTTAGCAGCCATCGCCAATGGGAGAGGGGGTGATAGTAATCAAATACTCCATTGACCACTGAGTTCATGTATTCATGGAATCAACCGTGTTAAGGCTATTGATTTTTTTTTATTTCCATGATTTGGGGGTATTAGTTTAAAAATGTCTTTTCCTGCGGCATCAGAAGTACTCGGAGGATGATACGGACCTGCTGTGTTAGTGCCTTTGCTGTTGTGGTGAACGCTAGAACTGTAGCTATGTTTGCTTATAATCATTTGGATGGTTCGCTCTTGTTCTCTATGGAGGTTTGAGAGGACGGCCTCCCACTAGATGAGGGTATAGTCCGCTGCTCCTGGAAAGCTGTGACTGGGTGACATTTGCACTAGATTCTAATTTGTGTTACCCCCTAGAGTAAGTGAATGAGAGAAAAACCAAGGATAATTTGATGGGAGACTAAGAAGCCAAAAGGAATATTGATAACTGATGCCACTGATTTTTCTTTCTTTCCCCTTCTTTCCTGGAAAGAGAAACACACCATGGTCCTCTTTCACTGTTGTTTGTCCCTCACACTAAAAGGCCACGGTGAGCTCATCATCAGCCACGGAGAGTAAATGTTCATAGGGACTTCACCTGTCCTTATTGCCTAAGCTATGTGATTCTGTTTTTATTGTCAGTTGTTGGCAGCGTCATGGGCGTGCCATGAAGTGACATCCCCTTCCCCGAGTTGTCTAGCAACTCAGGAGTCCAACAGTGAGCCGCTGCCAGCGTGTTTTATTTTAACTCCGTGAATACTTTTGATGTCTTTGCTCAGAAAAGAGGTAGATGGTCCTCTAGGTGACACTGTGAAAGATGTGTACAGGCAGTGGGAAACCAGCATATTGAAGGAAACAAGTGGTGGGGTGCCAAAAGTGTGTCTGCTTCTTTCTCTCTCCTCACTCCCCTCCCCAATCCCACCTCCTCTCTAAATTAGGGTAGGTAGTCTTGCACGATTTCCCAAATAACTTCTTTGGTTTCTCTTAAGGGGTGGACTGGAAAGTCCTCCAAACTGAGACAGGTGCCATCTGTATCTCCCTCTGACCAGCCAGTTTTCTTGCATACTTGTCCAGGTGGCCTTGACCAGTCATTGAAGATAACCTGGAAGCTTGCGCTAGACTGAACTGTCTATCCATTTTGTATGACCTTGCCTCATGCTGCCCAGTTGAATCGGAATGATACTATTAGGAGGTGGATCCATTTGAACCCTGAGCAATTATGCATTGTTATTGGATGCTGCAGTCCTAGGGCTTAGTTTGTGTTATCCAAAAGCATCTCTTTCTGCATCTCTTTCTTTTGGTTCACGCTGTTTCCCTGATTATGATTTTTATTATATCTGTTTATTTTTTTAGTAGATTATATTTTATGTCTATTTTAGTACTATCTCTCTTTTTCCCATGGATACTGTACTAACCTATTACTTCAATATAATTTTGTTTTATTAATATGTAATTCTACTGTAGACCAAAAAATATGAAGACAAAATTTGTTTCAGATTAAAGATATTAAAAAAAAAACCTAGTGAGCAAAAGATAGAGCTGAAGGAAAAGGCAAGAAAAGCAGTGGTTAATCATGTTAAGTTAGAAATCTAAGAGTAGCCTTACCTATTTCTTAACCAATGCTTCTCGGTTAGTATTTTATTGTTTTCAGCACATTCATGCTTGTATCCTATTATCCTGGTTTGTTTGTTTTGTTTTTCTTTGATGTTCATGAGGTTGCACGTTGTGTTGTTGTTGACAATGCCCGATTTTTATTGTATTGTACTTTTATCAGTCATTTCCTTTGGAAGGATGGGGAAAATATGTTGTTTTTTATTAATTTTTTTTAAATGCACTGGAAATAAAATTGGACACACTTCACTGTTTGAAAAGCAAAACAAAACAACACAACAACAAAAAGGAGGTTTGAAAAAAACAGCAACCAAATAAGCAACAGGAGAACAGGCTAAGAGAAATTCTTCCCCTCTTGGTACTGACCACATGGCCAAAATACTTTCTCCCACAAAAAATAAAAACCAACAAATAAAAGAAAGACGAAACAATCATCAGCCACAAAAAAATAACCAGCAGAGCCCAAGTTCAGTTGGCTTCAGAATTAGTTGGAATGGGGAAGGAGGAAGGAGAGAGTCGTTGAGTCTCTTCACTCAACCTTCATATTTTGGTATCTTCAAGAAAGTGGTGCACGTGCACCTTCCCTTCCTTGTAGTCCTGTCTGACGTTTCGGCTCCCTACTTCTCCCTTCCAAGTGGTCCCCAGTGGGTAGTGATCTCAGACCTTAGCATAGGAAGGAAGCCATCATCAAAAAGTAATCACTGGCTCAGTATCTGCCAGTGCTGGAGAATGTGTTGGAACCCGCTTGATCTCCCTTCTGTATAGTCGCTAGGTGCCAACTGAGCCAGTTAACGCCATTTAAACCAATAACAAAAACAAAGGTAATTATAATTACTACCAGAAAAAAAAATGGTCTTAGCCTGTTGGCTTTTGTCTGCTTAATGTTTGCTGATTTTTTTTTTAAGGGTAGGGGTGTGAGTGGAGGTAATTTCACAATCCTGATACAGTAATCGTTTTGCATCTTCCATGTTTTATGCAAAAACAGACATTTAAATCAATAAATAATTGTGCCCTAGACTGAAAGGTAATGTTTAGGAAAGGAAAAAAATTGTTGGGATTTTTTCTACATTTTTTTGTGAAGAATCTTTTTTGGAAAGGAAGGATACATATTTTTGTTGTGTGATATTTTCTATTTTTGAATGCATTTTATTGGTACAAGACTGTTTTTTTGGTGAAGACATTATTTAAAAAAAAAGAAAAAAAACTTAATCGAAAAGTTTGCCCTTAAGGATATGCTGCAGTTTTGAGGTTTAAAAAAAAAAACTGATTCAAGATGCGTGTTAAAGTTGGGATTATATTGTTGTTTTTTGTAATTGTTACAAGAAGAAGTTTGTACCCACTGCTGTTTATTTTGTTTCAGATGAGTAAGTAAAGGGATTGTACTTGTTTTATTCTTTTTTTTAAAAAAAAAAGCTATTTATGAAATGTCAAAAACACTGGACTGTGAGTTTAAGTGTGGAAGCATTTTACCACCCTGTGTCTTCAACTCATTGTTGCAACCCCTTTTTCTCTTCCCCCCACCTCAGCCTTGCCAAATGAGAGAAATACAATTGTCAGAGAATCGAAGCCACCAGACTGGGTGGGAGGGATTGAGGGTGGGAGGCATGATCTTGGCTTTAACATTTCATGGTCTGAAAAAAGTTGAAAAAAAAAAACCAAAGGCAGACTTGTTTTTGAAATTCTCTTGTCCATAGCTCTATTTTTTTTTTAATACAATACTCCCTCACCTCTCCACCTTAGCATGCAACGTTCCACACAGAGAAAACCAGATAATAGGGAAGGACATCCCACAGTTATTAAGAGGTAATAATATATCCAAACAACACAAACTATGGTAGGCCTGAGAGTTGAGGTCTCATAAACTTGTCTGTAAATGGAACCTCAGTTATTCAGTGCCCACACCATACTTTCCTATCTCAAAAAACATTCACCAGTGAAGCCGTCCATGAGCTTCACACCTCTGTAACCATTTCCAAGGCCCTTGGTTATCATTGTTCTCCAGGAAGGTTTTGCTTCCACTCCCTTCTTGGTCTTTCTTGCGTTCCTTGGATGGGGAGAGACTGAAATGGGAGAACTAGAACCATACAATGGAAAGATGACCTCGGCCATCAGCCATCAGGGGAGTGAGGGGAAGGGATGATCAGTCTGGGGGATGGTCACCTCCTCTGACTAGTGATGGATACAGCAAGGCCAAGAAATTCTAACATCTTTGGCCGGCTCTGTGGACTGTCATGTCAGTTAACTTATTCACTGTGAAGGTGGAGGGCTTTGAGGTTGTTTTTGATAGCTTTTCCCATATTTTTTCAACTTTGAAAAAGTTATTTCAAAAAAAAAAAAAGAGTAAAACTGTGATATTTTTAGAAGTCATTTGGATGGAGGGAAGAGAAAAAGGGACTATCAAGAACTGTAACACAACAAACTGGAGATATTTAACTGGGACACTTTCTAGACTTAAGATCAACCAATTCCATCCTGGACCCCAAAGCAGCCAAATCTCGAGACTGTCAAACTAAGAGAAAGCTGAAGAGTGGCCTTCATTGTCTCCTCTCTCCTTCTTTTTCTCCTTCTGAATGTTCACTTTCATTCTCTTCTCACTATGCCAGTTGGGTGACTGCTCCAAAGAGTACTTTTCACAATACTCTAACCCTGTGAGTTTATACATATACACAAACACACACACACACACACACACACACACACACTTATGCTTTTGCTTACTAGTCTTGGGCCTCTCTTAGGACTGAATAAAATCATGTGCCTTCTTTTTTTTTTCCTTGTATAGCTAGACTAACTTCTTCCTCTCTGAAATACATAAACCGGAGGATGGAGTTCAGATGTTAGTCCCAGGCTCTAGGATTATTTGAGAAGGATTTTTACTTAGTCCTTTCCCCTACACATCACACACAGACACCCCATCTCCTACATTTCTTCACAAAATTCCTTACATTTTTTTCTGGGTTTTTTTGTTTTGTTTTACTTTGTTTTTTGGTTTTCTTTCTTCCTTGAGTCACTTAATAGCACCCCGTGATACAGCTTTGGTCATTGTGAGATCACACCACGGACAGTTTCCATGAAAATCTATGGCCTTATCCAGACAATTACACCCCACTAAACTGGCAACCCAGCATCTAAAAATTTTTTCTGTGCTGGGTTTTTTTTCCCCCTATTCCTTTCACATTTTTGTTCACCTAGCACCAACTATTTTAAGGCCTGCCCATTGTAGTAGTCCAATGAAAGAAGGGTGCAATAATTTTCTCTAGAGCTCTTGGTCTGGGAATCAAATTCATCCTAATGAGTTGCTCCTCTGATATAAACCAGTTCATTTTTACCTTCTGCACCTGTCAGATTTTTGTATCTACTTGACTTAACTTTAGCCAAGTGTCATTACACTTTCTTTCCCTGAATTATGGGGTTAGAGTCCATGTGTCAAGGGCAGGGTATCCAGTTAATAACTAATGTTAATAATTCAGGGAAGATGGATGGTTTTGTTCTTTGTGAAAATTGGCCTGACATTAAGACTGTCCTAGAACTGCAAAGGTGTAAGGGATGTCCTAGACAGTAAATTGAAGTGTTGATCGCAGCATTATTCACAGGGAGACCCAACTGATTCCCTCCAATTGCCAAGTTTCCCCTGCTGTGGTGGGAAGGGGGGTGATAGAACACTCCTATGTAAAAGCAGACCTTCTCTTCCCCCTCCATCTATCTCCACGGGACATACATAGTCATTTACCTTTAGAGTCATAACTTTCCCTTTTCTAATCTATCCCAGCAATCTCTAGACCCACAAATACAATCTCTTGATAATATGTTGGTGCAAGACAAAATCTTATCTCTTTCCGTCTTTAGCCTCAAAGGTGGAAGAAGAGTTTATGAGCCACATTCTTTTGACCACACCCAACAGGTAATTCAGTCCCTTTGGGCATTTCTAGTCAGCAGTGAACAAATAACATGCCAGCCTTAGAGGTAGTTTTGAAATTTTAGTTTCAGAGAATCATAGAATTTTTCAGAAAAAAAAAAAACAATAAAAGGTGAGCTGTGGCAAGCAGCCACATACTCCCTGAGTGGTGTGTTGTGGGGTGTGTGTGACTGTGTGTGTGTGTGTGCGTCTGTGTCTACATTTAGGGTGTACTTCTAATGGTCTTTGGTGCTGAAGGACCTCAATTCCCTTTTGGAGACTGCATTGGGCACGTTTGAAACACACATACACACACACACACAGAGTATCAATGCAATATGAGAAAGGCTCCATGAAATGGGGTTTTGTATCTTTTTTTGTACCATTTTAATTTCTCTGGTGCCTTATTCCTCACAGATGCTGGCACTCTCACAGACATGGGGAAAGAACACACAGAAAGCCTCGAGAAAAAGTGTATGAGGGATGGAGCGTGTGCAGGGCCACAGGGAAGGTGGAGGAGGGTTTGTTAGCTACAGTTGAGAGGAGAATGTACACCCACATTCAAAATAAAAGCTAAGTTTCCTAAACAGAAACCTATGAGAAAAATCACCTTTTCTTCACCTGTCCTTTCTTCCTTCCTTTCTCGGTCTTTCTGCAAAGGTGCTGCTAGGTTCAGGAGTCCAGATTGCCCAACAGCATCCTGCCCCCAGGGCACAAGCCTGACACTGCCACCTCTGCTACTGGCATTGGAAAACACAAGCCTCTCGTGCTTCTTGGGGCTTATGCCTGGCAGAATCTCACACCCAAACGGGATCGGTGGATTCCAATTATTTTGCGTTCAATGCACTTTAAACAAACAAAAAAAACAAAACTCCAGACTGTTTAAAATACACAGGGAGGGGAAAAGGAGAAGAGAAATGTGTGCTCATGTCTGAACCCAGTTCAGTTTATCTCCAGTTCAAACAATATATACACTATATTATGTATAAATATGTACACACTTCCTCCATAGACCCACATATAGAGTGTGTATACATTGCACATACATACGTGTTTATTGGTGCATATATGTCCATATGCACATTTCAGACCCAGATACCACACAAACAGCAGTAGAGGAAACGAGGTTGGACTCTTGAAACAGATCACAAAAAAAAAGCAGCCACTTGCAGTGACTTTGGTCATTTCTGTATGTTCACAAGGAATGGATTGTAATGGAAAAAAGGAAAAAAAAAAAGGAACAGCATTATGGAAAGAATGGGCGAAACCATCTTGGTCCAATGGGAATGCAGTAAAGTTCTATACCATTTCATCAGTTCTCATTCTGTCATTTTTGCTTTCATTTAAAAAAATGATGATTTAAGGGGGAAAAAAATAGAAGGTTAATCTAGATGAACCACAACAAACAAAAAAAACAACCACAGTGAAAGCCCTTATCTTCGGAAGATGTCAGAAATCTCAAAACTCTTGGCCTGGCTCAGAACTACCACGTGCAAACCAATACTCTTTTAATGTTTGAAAAGAAAAGTGAAAAAAAAAATACTTTTTGAAGCACCTTAACGTGGCCATCCATTCCAGGAGTGGGTGCCACATTTTTCTTTGAGCACCTTACTGACGTGTTACGCTATCTGCTGTCCTTCTGTTACCTGTTGGCTGAGTGGCTGGCTCTTCACATATACATGCTTGGGCCAAAGGACCGGGCATATGTGTCCATCATGAAGTTTACTGTGGTAACTGCTGAAAGGTGAACCTGTTTCCTGATTTTCCCCACCACTGCATTGTGATAGGATTCGAAGAAAACCCATTCCCTGCACAGAAATGTTTCTTATCACACTGTATCTTATTATGGAAAGGAATATGGTCCCTTTTTTAGCAATTGCTACTGTACACACATGTACACACACACACACACACACACACCATTATGTACGCTGAGATCCATTCGTATGTCTCATGCAAAACAGAAAATTGTTTTGGACCCATCCACCTTCACATACACATATCCCAGTGGTATATTCAGTGTCTGTGTGGGTCAGTGTTTCTGCAGTTTCCATTCCCAGAACATATTTCAAACTGAGGGCAATTATTCTCATCAGCCTTTTGTCTTTTCAGGCAGGAGATGGAATTGACTTTTGGGGAAGAATTCAGAGAGAACTTTAACCCCAAGAGCTTTCAAGATGAACTTCAGTGGCCTCCTTAGGTCATTGTACCCAGGCAAGGAAAGGGAAGGAAGACTGCTTTTTCCAGTCCGTGTACTGGTGTAGTAGCCTACACATGTACACAAACAACACACACACACATCCATCCATCAACATGTACGTGGTTTGGGATGAGAAGGTCAATAGTTTTGAGGGGGAGTTTGTTCCTTTTTTTTCTCTCATTCTACTCTTAAATGGTTGTCAGTTATCAAAACAAACAAACAGCAAATTGTTTTTAAAAAACCTTGCATACGCCTTTTCTATCAAGTGCTTTAAAATATAGAATAAATACACACATCCTGCCAGTTTTTTCTTACAGTGACAGTATCCTTACCTGCCATTTAATATTAGCCTCGTATTTTTCTCACATATATTTACCTGTGACTTGTATTTGTTATTTAAACAGGAAAAAAAGTCAAAAAAAAAAGAAAAATTAACTGTAGCGCTTCATTATACTATTATATTATTATTATTATTGTGACATTTTGGAATACTGTGAAGTTTTATCTCTTGCATATACTTTATACGGAAGTATTACGCCTTAAAAATACGGAAATAAATTTTACAAGGTTTCTGTTTTGTGTGGAAGAGTAATTGATGTTGCTAAGAATGATGTTTGTTTTTTTGGGTTTTTTTGTTGTTTTTTTTTAAATGTTACCAGCACTTTTTTTGTAAGTTTCACTTTCCGAGGTATTGTACAAGTTCACACTGTTTGTGAAGTTTGAATATGAAGGAATAATTAAAAAAAAAAAACCTCTTTCCCTGGTTTTCTATTGTGTCTTCTTTATGTGATGGTGATTTTTTGTCAAAAGACAAAAAGCCAGTTGTCCGACATTATCACACGCACATGCATGGCACCAAACTCATACAGTGGAGCAGACGTAGTGAGTATAAAACGGGTCTTGTGCCTTCAGAAGGATTACAAATGTAATTGGAAGACAAGACAAATATAAAATAAATTACAATGAAGCATGCAGGCAGGTCAGAGATAATGTGCAAACTGAAATTGCAAAGATGCAAGGAAATGATCTGGGTAAGGTCACATCAGGGAAAGTTTCTGGGAAGAAGTGAGTTTGAATGGAGCGGTGGGCATAAATTGGCAGAGATGAATCAGGAAGGCATTCCAGCCGATGAGAGCAACACACAGAAAAGAATGGGGACATGAGCAAGGAATATGCAAGGGAAGTTTAAAAGATTGATCTGATTGAAAAGTGGGGGCCCCAATAAGAACTACTGAGAGATGAAACTGCAGACATGATGAGAGCCTTGAGTATCAGACTTTGGAGTTAATATTCCATCCAGTAGAAAATAGTAAACCAGCGCATGATCTTGGTTGGGATTGAAATATGGCAACAACACAACAGCATTTGAGAAAAATTATCTTAGCGCTTCTGAATTGGCTTATATTGGCATGGGAGAAAATGTGAGTTTAGGGAGGAAAGAAAAAAATATTTTTTATGTTCCTACTACGCGCTAAGCACTTTTTATGATCTCGTTTGATCTTTGCAACAGCCCTGGGATAGTGGTGAAGTGACTTGCCCAAGGTCATGGAGCTAGTAACTGTCCAAGGGCCACATTTGAATTCAGATCTTCCTGACTCTGGGCCCAGTGCTCTCTCCACTGCTTGCCTACCTCCAAGAAACCAAAACTCAATTCCTGACTGACTCTTTTGCCCTCCATATTCAGAAACAGCTCTGTTCCCACCTGAAGAGTCACAACCATTATCCCTTCATCCCACTTGAAGCTTTCTCTGTGAAGGTAACAGAATGAATAGGCAAGCACTTGAATGCCTGAGGTCAAACTACTTCTTCAAAAAATTCATCAAAATGCTTATTCAATAAATAAGAAATATCATCTCTGTCCAAAGCACTATGTGATAAAAGAATTAAATAAAACATGGTCCGTGCTCTCCAGAGGGGAATGCCATACAGACCCAACTAAAACACAAAATGTTTTATGATAAGATACATGGTAATCACCATGTAAATGCCAGGAGAGATTTTCAGGGATATATCTTCCCTCTATTTCCTGGGTGACTGCAAAGCTGGACAACTCTCCCTTATGTCTGATTTCACACAACAGTTACTTTTATACCCTTTAAAATCTTTGGGGCTGAGGACAGTAGGAGAGAAAGAGTATGGGCATCTAATCCATCACGTGGGGTGGGGGGAGAAATCCTTCCCTTTAAATCCTTTCCATAGTGTTAGAGCTGAAAAGGGCCTTAGAGATCATCTCGTCTAATTTCCTCATTTTTGCAAATGAGGAACCAAACCCCAAAAGGTGAAATTACTATTTAGTCAGATATTTGTATTACCTGATGTTTCCAGATTCACATAGATAATATTTTAAGACTCAGTTGACTATCTAAACTTGACATGAGACTATTTTAAATAGACAACTTCCACCCCTTAAGCCAGGAAAATTAGATTCTACCACACATGAAGTAAGGCTGTAGGCAATTGTCTATAATGGCACAAAGGAACAAGATTGTGGTTGGGGCCAAAAGAAGATCATCTGTCCAGCAGAACATGCCTAGGGATGCCTAAGGAAGATGCCTAGGGATTCCTGGACTGGTCCAGTTTCCCATGTAGCTATAGTTTGGTACTTTTCCATTTCTGCCACATATTTATTCAATTTCTATATGCATACTATGCAAATGATCTTTTTTGCCACTCTCCCACAAACCTCTTGCTTAAAATTCTCTTTTGCACCTTTATTGTGTATATATACATGTAAACATGTACACATATACATACACACATATATAATATAATGTGTGTAATGCATGCCATCTACAATTCAGGGCATGTTGGGCACAATACCTCAGTCTCTTGGCTGGGTCACTAATTCCATTCTACCCTCACACAGGAAGGTCTAGATTCCCAGAGAAAAAGCACCACCACAAGCTTACATTCAAACTGTCTTTGGTCCTAGAAGTAATTCTGTTCTGAAGAGAGAAGGGAATAAATATACTCACTGTGCTCTCGACTTTCAGTCTTAAACCACAACCAGTGAGTTTACATTTGCATAAAACCAGCTACTCATATTAATTACGCATTTAGATCTTAAACATAATTATTTATTTAGCAATAAGCAAAAGAAATAGGAACAACATCACAAGAACACCTGTATTAAATCAAACAAAGTAATACTATATACATTGCAATCTACACATTCACCTGCTACTCAGTATTTGTTGGGAGGATTGGGCACATTTATAAAAAACCTGTCAGAGAAACTCTGACTCTCTCTCTCTCTCTCTCTCTCTCTCTCTCTCTCTCTCTCTCTCTCTCTCTCTCTC
>CM053596.1:248731161-248759589 GCA_028646575.1 Pseudocheirus occidentalis | reverse complement strand
CAGAAATATGATGCCTGTGGTACATCAGAAGTCATGCAAAACATTTCCACATTAACCATGTTGAGGAGAAAAGATAAGAAAAGTTCTTCAGTTTTTGTTCAGTGTCCATCTAGAGGTGAATACTAATTTTTATCATTCTTTGAAACTGTTATGGATCTGACTCTCTTTAGCACAATTTTGAAATCTGCGCTTTCATCTCTGTTTCTCTATCTTTGTCTTCTTATCTCTGTCTCACATCTTGCTACCTTCAGACTGTGTGGGTTCTCTGCAATTGACTCTATCTTAGTTTATGTTAAGTAATCAAAAAATTCATGGCAGAAGACAGACTTCTGACCCTTCAAAGGACATCTACTAGTCCTCTATGTAATTGATGATTCCTGTGTGATCTGAGGGAAACATGCATGTCACCAACAAAATCTTCTTGTTGAATTCAGTCATGCTTCTGAAGTATCTACTTTATGCTCAGAAGTACTAGGTACAGTGTGAAGAGAGAAAAGGGAAAACAATTGAGAGGATCCAAGGATCCATAGATCTTGATCTTGTGCTTGAATTGACTTCCACAAAGAATGCAGGGGAACAGCTGTGGGAGAATCAGAAACCCTGAGAGATCAACAGAGTGAGGCAGTGTGTCCTCCAGGACTGCTTGAATCAAGAGGAATGGCTGACCAGAGATGATCTAAAGAGTTGATCATCAGATCAAGGTCCCATCTAAAATCCTTTCTCTACTGCCCATATCTTAGAGCAGGAAGATAGTCATGTATTTATCCACCTCTCATTTCCTCTTTCCATCCACCCCCAATATGGAAGCAATGATGGATGGGAAACAGCCCTCCCTTGCAAAAAGTAGAGAACAGCTCTTAACCCCCACCCTCATCTTGTTGAGGATACAGGGTACAACAACAAAAAATAAATGCAAATTGATGTTTAATCACGTGTTTGATTTGTGGGGCAGTCTATGTGGTTTAAGATTTCAGAGTAAAGGAAACAACCTTGTTGGACAGGATTAATCCAGGAAGACATCATCCAAGACCTGGTATAGTATTGGGCCTTGAGAAGAAATGTAGGGTTTGTATTGGTGGAAATTAATCAGTAGGGCATTTTATAAGTGGGGAATGAGAGAGCCAGAAAGACAGGAAAAGGAATAGTTTGAGCAGAGGTGGGAATTAGTATGTTTTGAGAGGGCAGTATGAAAACCAGCTTGACTGAAGCAGCCAAGAAGTTCCAATGATCTCTTGGTGACCTCTGAGTGAATTTATTAACTTCTCCATGAAATCATCCCTGATCTCCCACATACCCACCTGATCTAGAAAGTAAATGGTAGAATGGGGAACTTTTTAAAAAATTACTAGATTTGTCCCTAGTGATTTATTAATAATGGCAATAAACTTTTTACTTCTTGGTCTTTCTTTAGTAGTAGCAACAAAATGGTCCTTAATGGGCCTTTAGAAATTTCTGCTGTGGGATAATTAATTCACTTATTCAACAAGAATTTGTTAAACACTTACTACCCTATTTTTCAGGCACAGCAATCAGCTCTGTAGATCCAAAGACCACAAAACAATCCTTGCCCTCAAAGATCATACATTCCATTGGACACTGAAATGGCATGTGTCCTCATATACTCACAAAGAACTCTGACAACCTAAACTCTAAATGAACTTACTGACATCCCCCACCTTGCTCAGAGTAACAGGAAGCCCCTCTTCATAGTTTTCCCTTCGTATAATGGAGGGAAAACTCATAATGTTGGACTTGAGAGTCTCAGGTGGACCCTTATGAAATCACTAATTTCTCCACCCCCTTCAAAAATAAATTCTTCATGAACTGGATGAACCCTCAGAAATGGCTAAGAAACAAAGGCAGTCTTATGATGTAACATTTATCCCTGTGTGAAACCTGTAAATTTTAGTTACATCAATGTATCTCTAGAAAATTTTCTAAGAATTAATTTTTACCTCCAAAGATTAATGTTCATCCTTCATTCTCAAAAAGGACCCATCAGGAAGGTGATGTCTTGACTTGAAAGTGAATTGGATTTAAGTGAAACAAAACTATGCAGTCACCAGCCTCAATCTCTCCTCCAGAGCCATTAGAGTCCAGTGGCAAGACAAATGTCAGGATGCCTGACAAAGGTCCCAGATACCACGGGAGACCTTGGTTTTTTAAACAAAGACCTTTCCCGGGTGGTCTGGGTTAACACCTATTCATTAGCTCTTCTTTTAAAGGAGGACTAAAGGTAAATAAGGTTCAGAGAGAGACAAGATTCTTACTTACCTCCATCATTTCTTACTCATTTCCCATTACCCCTATAACGTGTTTATAACATCCCACATTCCTAAAATTATACTTTTCTTCCAGTTTCCCTAGATGGAAAACAGTTTGCAGATGCTCTCTGTTCACCTCCCAGGAGGCATTGTAGCATGGGAGCAGACTTGGAGTCAGGAAGCCATAGCTTAAAATTCCACCTTGAACATTTACCAGCTACGTGACTACCGGATGGTCACTTAATCTCTCTCATCTTCTATTTACTCATTTCTAAAATTGTGAGCATCATAACTCTAGTGCTTACCTCAAGGGTTCTCCGAGTATCAGATGAAATACAGAGGTGATGGAGTTCTAGATTTAGTCAGCCAAAGATGGTTTGAAACCTAGTTTTGCCACTTACAGCTTAAGTGACATTGGACAAATAACTAACTTTCTCTGCACCTCAGTTTACCCAGATAATTCTCCCAACCTTTCTCTTCTTGTTGTACCTCCCACCTTCAAACTCTGCAATCCAGTGGCACTGGTCTCAATGTTCCTTGCAAACAACATTCCATCTCCTAGCTCTGAGAGTTTTCACTAGCTTTTCCCCATACCAGGAACTCTTTCCTGCCTCTCTCAGCCTCCAAGCTTCTCTGGATTCCTTCAAGGCTCAGCTAAGGTCCTGCCATCTACAAGAAGCCTTTCCTAGTCCCCCTTAATACTAGGGCCCTCCTGGTATTATTTCCAATTTGTCCTGTATATGTCTCATTTGCATATTCCATTTGCATGGTACCTTCTCCAGTAGTCTGTGAGCTCTTTAAGGATAGGGACTATCTTTTGTATTTCATCGTATCTCCACCACTTAGCGCAGTACCTCACACATAGCAGGCATTTAATAAATGCCTGACTGACTAGATCACCTCTGAGGACCCTTCTAACTAAATCTGTGGTCCTAAGTGTGTAAAGCACCTTGAAAGCTTTAAAGTGCTATCTATGTGCCTGTAATCTTAGGTCACAGACTATATCATAATCCTTGCTCTGAGAAAGCCCTTCCAGCATTTTTCCAGTGGGCTCTTGGCTTCACTTCCAAGTCTTCCCAAGGACACTGTTGTTCCAGCAGGAAAAGAGGAGGTCTGTATGACTGAGCCTTCTTCCCTAAATTATCAGTCTCAGGGATGTTGTCTTTTCTTACTTTAATATTTAATCTCTGTAGAGGAGGATGGAGTACGGGGGACTGATGTGACCACTAAAACTATTCCAGTGTCTATCGTTACCTTGGTTCTATGACATTTTCCTGTACCCCATTCAGAGAAATGAAAGAAAGAATTAAGCAGTGCACAACCTTCCAGATAAAATTATTCTTTCCCTTTGTCGAGAATAGCTATAATTTTCATCAGAATTGTAGGCAGTCAGAGAGAGGCTCCACCTGTCTTCAAGGAGCAGAATGCCTGTCTTTCTGGTAGACAGTTACACCTACTGGGGGGGGGGTCAAGATGCGGTGGGAGGGGGGTGAGTTTCCATCCAAGTAGTAACATGTCATCTCCTGACCATATTTCCAACTTCTGGAGGTCCGTTTTTGTTATTTTCTAGTGCCCAAAGTCATCTTTTAATACTTCCCAATTTAGATGTCTCCCCTATTTTTCACCATGGCACTCTTTCCTCTTTATCCCTTCCAGACTTTGAAGAAAAAAAAACAAGAACTAAAAGGAGGCAAGCAATCCACCTCAGCTAACCCAACCCATTCCCCCTCAACACTTAACACTACTACTTATCAGCATATTTTGGTTACTGTCTTTTTTATGAGTTTCCAATTTCTGTAACTATTCTCAACTGTACCAACTTGAAGTCATATGTCATGAGCAACTACAGCAAAAAAGAGAGCTTCACATTTAGCCAACCTTTCTTCCAGGGATTGTGGATTGAACAGACATTAGGTCATTCACCCAACCACTCTTGACTATCAGTAGGTGATAACAATAGCTGGCATTTCTATTGCATGTTAAGGTTTGCAGATGTCTTTTACAAATATGATCTTAACTTTATTCCCACAACAACCCTAGAAGGGAGGTGCTATTATCCCCATTTTATAGATGAGGAAGCTGAAGCTTAGAGAGATTAAATGAGTAAATGTCCAGGGTGACACACTAGTGTCTGAGATCAAATTGGAACTCAGGTCTTCATTGTGCTACCTAGCTGCCCAACAAATAGTGAGGTCCTTGTTGTACAAATAAGGAAACTGAGACAAGGGAGGATTGCTCGTGACCTGATAAGAAAATATAAAAGAAGCAAGAGTTAAGTCGAATCCCTGCTTAATCCCACTGAAATAATAGTGACACATCAATACCGTATTATAATTAGCTTGTAACATGAAGCCTCACATCACATTTTTTCTTCAATTCCTCTGTTCATAAGAAAAATATCACTCACACATAAACCAAATCTCATTGGCAATCTCCTCTGAGAGATGGAAAGAGAAAGCCCTTTTCAGGCTTGGGTTGAATGGCAGTCAAACAGATCTGAGCTACTCAGATGACATCCAAATACCAGCACAAATGGAGATGAGGATTGAAGAGGAGAAATAAGATACTTCTTTTTTGGACCAAGGGAAAGTCCATATTTTTAAATGCAGATTTTTTTTTAATTAGAACACATGGGTTTTGTTTAGAGCAGACTCTTGGAAAAAGGCAGTTATGCGTGTTCGTCATTGTCAAAGAAGGAGCTGTCTGAATTCTACAGATGACCTTTCCTGAGCACACACTGCAGGAAAGAGTCAAAAAATTGCATTTTGAGAGTCACTTATGGTCTTCAGAAGAGGCTGGGTTAACAGGGAAAGATGCATGAAATCTGTGAAATAATGAACACACACACACTAAACAATGTTTATTTCCTGTGATTTTTGTCCATGTTGTTTTTAACTCATTTTTTCAGTTGTTTCTAACTCTCCATGACCTCATTTGGGGTTTTCTTGGCAAAAATACCAGAATGGTTTGCTATTCCCTTCTCTAGCTCATTTTATAGATGATGAAACTAAGACAAACAGGATTAAGTGACTTGCCCAGGGTCACACAGCTAGTAAGTGTCTAAGGCCAGATTTGAACCCAGGATGACAAGCCTTTCTGAGTCCAAATCCAGCACTCTATCCACCACACCACCTTGCTGCCCCAATCCTTGTTCACATTCTCCTATAAATACTCCACAGATCTACCCAACATGGTGAGACCCTTTTGTCTGGGTCTTTATATATAGACTTTGTGAGTCTAGTATAGCACTTGGACTAGGCTGTCCATGTGACATGCCTAGCTTTTGCTATATAACAAGCCTGCTCTATATTCTTTACATTTCCTTAGAAACATGTTTCACTCCACTTCTATGTGACTATGGGCTGCAAAACACCACAGTCTTCAAACACTTGAAATTACATGTGACCCAAAGGGATCAGAGGTTCATGGATGTTACACAGATGAGGAGCCTGAGTGCAAATAAGGTAAGTCTTATAAGTAGGAACAAGGGGCACCAACTTGAATCCCCTGACTCCGTTCTGGGTACCAAAGTCTAAGGGCATTGATTAATTGGAGAACATTCAGAGAGGGACAATAAGGAGAGTGAAGGGCCCTGAGTTTGTGCCATAGAGGATCTGTTAAAGGAACAATGCATGGAGAAGCTGGAGGTGGCAGGAGCAGAAGAAAGAGGGGGGCCACTGTGCTGTCTTCAGGTATTTGAAGGGCTCTCGTGTGGGAGGGGGTTTGGTTTGTTCTATTTGGCCCCAGAAGGCAGGACCAAGGACAATGAGTGGCAGTGGCAAAGAGGTGAATTTAGGCTTAATATCAAGAAAAATTTTCCTAACAATTAAAATTGTCCAAAAGTGGATAGGCTCAAGGCACACTGGTAAATATTTAATGCCTGACTCTCCAAGGGGGGATATAGAAACTGAAACCTTCCCTCTGTGTTGTCTCCCCAATTAGAAGGGGATCTCCTTGAGAACAAGGACATCTTTCTTCCTGTTTGTATCTCCAGCACTTACCATGGTGCTTTGTACATAAGCACTTAATAAATACTTTGTTCATTCATTGATTCATCTTCTTGCCATTCATCTTGTCGCCATATCCTTTCTCCCTTTTGCTATAGGATGGCCATTAAATCAGAGCTGTCATTGGTTATGGAAATGGCACATCAGTTGCCCAACGACTGTCTTCACTCACTATTTCTGGAACTTCTAAAACCAAAACAACCCTCTGTGACCACCATCCCCAGTGTTTAAATATATGCTCCTTTAAGGCAAGGGTCATCTCACCCGTGTGTGTGTGTGTGTGTGTGTATGTGTTCAGCACTCAGCACAAAAGCTGACACATGGTAAGGCTCAATAAATATTTTTCATTCATGCATCCTCTCAATGTTTGTTGGTGACAATGGCCCCAATTTGATGATTTCCCAATTACAACCCCTCTTTCTGAAATAATGATCTAGTAACAACAGAGAGAATTCAACATGTTGGCCTTTGGACCCCAACGTCTACTGAGCCTAATAAAGTAACTTCACAATGGACTAGGAAATCAACAATCATCAGTTTTGTCCACAGTCAACCCCAAAATCATTTGTCGTAATGAAATTAACTTCTCAATCTTCACTAACCAACTGACCACCTTCCCACCCATCAACTTCCCCCCAGAAACCACACGGACAAAAGCATCAATTCAAGTGAAGGTATTTATAAACACATGTATGTGCAAAATGCAAGGGCTCTTTTGCGAGCACTTTTAAGGAACTACCTTGTCTCCACCGGTAAATTAAAGGTCCTCAGACTTCTATAACTGAGGATATTAAAATATTCATGAGACTGTGCTGAGTCATTTTCTCGCTGATAGTCTTGATTGATGGGCATCGGTGTGGCTTCTAGCTGGAGACATCTACCATGAGAGCTGGGGCTCAGTTCATTCTGTCTAGAGGGACTTCTCAGGCTGGAGTTTATTGAATTGATTCTGAAAGTTTTTCTCTGCAAAAGAAATTCCAACCCCAAACTGAGTATGTGGAAGATTTGGACCTAGAATTTTCATGATTCTTCTGTTTACATAGTTATAGATCTTCGATTTTTCTGGGGGGTTTTCTTCTTAGTACTTTTTCATTTCTCTCTCCTCCCTCTCTGTCTCTCTTCTCTCCTTCCTCTATTTCAGTGGAAATAGAGGACATTTTCTGTTTCTTACTCTCCTCTCTCTATCTCTCTCCTATTTCTTTTTCCTCTTGTCTCTCTGTTCTCTCTAATCTCTCCTTTCTTTCCCCCATTTATCCCTGTTTTTAAATTTTTTCCCTATTTCTTTCACTCCTCCTCCCTCTTTATCTCTTTTTCCTATCTCTTCTTTCTCCTTCTCTCTCTCACTTTCTCTTTGTCTTTCTCTGTATCTCTTCTCTCTCATCTCTCATCCTCTTTCCTTTCTCTCCTGTATCTCTATCTTCCCTGTCTTTTCTCTCTTCTCTTTCTTTCTCCTTTCTCTTTTATCTATGTTTTTCTGTTCCTTCTTATCTCCCTTTTTCACTCTGTCTTCTCTCACATTACACACACACACACACACACACACACACTCACACACACACACACACACACACACTCACACACTATCCATGAGTGTGATTCATATTTAAGGAACTATTGAAGAGGGGTTATCACAAAAAGGGACGTTAGGGAAAAACCCACTTGAAGAGCCTTGTGAAGCACATCTTCCAACATTATGTCCCAGCTGTGGCATAAGCAGCCCGTGGAACAGCCTGGTGTGTAGTCATATGGTGCAATGGATTTGGAGGCAGGATTTGGCCTCAGTTCCTGAAACTGCCACAATTCAGTTCAATTCAACAAGCATTATTAAATAAAATACTTACTGTGTGCCAGGCACAGTGTTAGGCACTGGGGATACAAAACCAGATACAAAGTAGACCCTCCCTCAAGGAAATTACACCTCAGTGTAATTTCGAAGAACATATTACATTGAAACACAGTGTCAGTAAAATTCACAAGGGCATTTCTTACAATGTTTATGTCAAGGAAAGCTCTTGAAATCCTTAACAGGACTGACTAATCCAGGAATCTAGAACCACTTTGCAACTCTTCCAAAGAATTCATTCATAATGGTGGAATGGAAGACAGTCAGTTGCTATTTATCATAGAGATGGTCACCTATACTGGTTGAGTCAAACTCAAAAAGAAAATGGTCAATATATTGACTGACTGACTGACTGACTTGCTTGCTTACTTACTTCTTACTTACTTACTTACTCACTCACTCACTCACTCACTCACTCACTCATTCACTTACTCAGGGGAGTCGCTTACTCCCCTGAGACTCAGATCCCCATCTGTCAAATCAAAGAACCACACTAGATGAGTTCTCAGGCTCCTTCAAGCTCTACATTGATGAGCCAATGAGCCTATGAGCCTTCCAGTTATAAATCTTGATTCTAAGTTTGTGTGTACATATAGGGAAGGCAGTAGGGGAGAAATGCTCATTCGATTCACAGTTTGGGGGCTGACCACAAGTCTCAGAGGCAGAGTTAGAAAGAGCAATGGACTTTTAAACAATCTACTACAATTAAAAATAAATTCATGTGCCCTTGGGGCAGCTAGGTGGTACAGTGAATCTAGAGCACCAGCCCTGGAGTCAGGAGAACCTGAGTTCAAATCCGGCCTCAGACACTTGACACAAAAACTAGCCATGTGACTTTGGGCAAGTCACTTAACCCCAGTTGCCTTCCAAAAAGCAAAAAAAAAAAATTCATGTGCCCTTGAATGGGCACTGTTAGTATGATTTGCCATTTATAACCATCCCCTCACACTCAAATAATTATCATTGTCTCTTGCATTATCTTATATAGCATAATATAGATCCAATGGGCCAAGCTCTTAGCCCCCTCAACAAACTGCCCACAAAACTCCCAAAGGCAACCAAAACTAGATTAAAATGTAATTAAAAAGTGTTTAACAAAAAATATTAACAATATGACATAGGTAATGTTCATTTGTAGTTTTCTAAGACCATCTGCAGAGGCAGCTAGGTGGCTCAGTGGATAGAATGGCTAGAGCTGGGCCTAGAGACATGAAGGCCTGGGTACAAATTTCACCTCAAGACACTTACAGCTATTTGACCATAGGCAAGTCACTTGAATTCTTACTTAAATTAATTTCTTAATTAAATTAATCTTCTGGAGAAGAAAACGGCAAACCACTTTAGTATCTTTGCCAAGAAAACCCTAAGGGCAGCATTAGTATGATATGATCCACAGGGTCATAAGAATTCAGACACAACTGAATGAACAAGTCAATATATGGACCATTTTCTATTTGCGTTTGACTCAACCAGTATATGTGACCGTCTATATGATAAATAGCAACTGACTGTCTTCCATTCCACCATTATAAATGAATTTTTTGGAAAAGTTGCAAGTGGTTTTAGATTTCTGGACTGGTCAGTCCTGCTATGGATTTCAAGAGCTTTCCTTGACATAAACATTGTAAGAAATGCCCTTGTGAATTTTATTGACACTGTGATTCAATGTGATATGTTCTTTGACATTTCATTTATTGGTAACAATTTAATCATGTATTTTGAAGGGAAAAATATTTCTAGGACTTTCCCAATGGCACTTGTTAATTTTGGCTACCTTTGTTCAGGCAGTTTGACTAGCAATGTTGTGCAGTAGTAAATCAGGACATGTAGATTCCAATACTGGCACTAAGTGAGAAAGTCACTCAACCATTCTGAGTCTCAGCTTTCTCATCTTAAAATGGGAATGATAATGTAATCATAGTATCCACCTCATAGGGATGTTAGAAGAAAACGGATTTCTAAAACTTAAAATACTATATGGTTGTGACTCTAAAGCTACATTAAGACTTTTGGGACATGCTGTATATTTGAAACAGATTGTTCTCCATTATTTAATCAATACTCATTTCAGAGATAGTAATTCAAAGGATGGGTTTAGTTGCCCTGAAAACTAACAGAATTTCAGATTTAGAATCTTCAGGGTAAGAGGTCAAGTCCAGCAGCTCAAAATGCAAATAGATATGCAGAAAGGATGTGATATCATAAGTAATTACAGTGGCAGTACTACTATGCAGAATAGGCTCCAGCTTAAAAAAAACAAACACTTCTAACCAAAGATGCTTGTTAAATATAGGAAGGTACACACTCAGTTTTTACAAAGGTCTTTTTATGAATAAGCATTTCTCTCTAGTTTTCATAGAACTCCTGGTCACATGAGGGAAATTCAGAAGAGGAGACAAACTTCCCAAGGTTCCAAGGTAGCATGTGTAAGGAGGAGCAGCCAGCCAGAATTGAGGGAGACTGAAAAGAGGAGAGATGTACAATGTGGTTCTTCCTAAAGGACACTCAGGGGAGAAGAAAGAGATAACAAAGATGAACCTGGCTCCTTCAACACATTAGAGAAACAGTAGAAGCTTGCTGTTTGCTAGCTAACCTTGGATTTGTTCAGCAATGCTTCCATAGAACCCCTGAGCCCCAGAGTTGGAAAGACTCTCAAAAATCAAGTCAAGCCTATATCTGAATAGGATTTCCTAGTCTATCGTCCCTAACAGTAGTCCCATTCAATCACTTACTGAAAACCTCCAAGCATAGGAGATTTACTATTTTCCAAGATGGTTCATTACAATTTTGGACACCTCTGAATATTAGGAAGTTCATCCTTATATTGGGTCAAAATCTTCAAGGTCCATCTTTAATTAGTCACCTTAAAACCCCACACCTAGTTCTGACCAATGACAGGATTAGTCTCTTCTAGATAACATCCATTCAAAACACTTGAAGATAACTATGATTTTCCTCTCCCCTCCTTACTTCTCAGCAAAATTTTCTCTTTTTATCTCCTCAAAAGGGAGGAGTAAGGCTTTAAAGGAGTAATTTTAAAGGAGTAATCCTTTAAAGTAAGGCCATGAAGGTCCCATGACTTCCATGGACCTCTTTGAATCTCCCCTTCTGGCCCCTTGAGCCTTAGGATTGCACTTTCCATACAAATGTATGGAAACTAATGGAGACTAATCCATGAGGTGTGTGAAGGGTCAACAAGACTTCCCTCATTAAAATGGAAATATCTCAAAGATAGAGAGCTAGGGTTATCACTCCCAGAATTATAGTCCAAGAATCAGATACATTTACCTTGACCCCCAAGATCACCAGTGTGAGGACTGTTGCAGCACTGATTATTACCACTGAGACCATGACTCCAAAAGAGATCCTTGAATGGGAGCTGTCCAGTGCCTCTGCTGCTGAAAGGGGACAAAAAGGCATGAGTTGACAATCATAAAGAAATGGAGCATGGTGCCTACCCACTGCATCACCACCCTACAAGCTCATAGTAACAGTCTCAGAAATGAACACCGAGGGAACCTTTCTCTGCACCTACAGGAGCCAGAATCTTTAAGTCAGTTTAGGAAAATGACATGGCCTCTAATTGTGTGGGATTGGAGGGAGGATGGTGTTCTTATTGGCAAGAATGAAACTCCAATGATTCCTATATCCTTTAGGACTAAAAACAAGATTCTTTTTTGGCATTTAAAGCTACTCAAAACATTGCCCCTTCTTATCTTTCCAATCTTCTTGCACTTAACATGCATTCTGTGATCCAGCCACACTGTTCTGTTCTTCACATGAAACTACATCTCCCATCTCTGTGCCTTTGTACGGGATGTTTCCTCTACCTGAGATATTCTGGGATAATAAGTATTCAATATTTACTGGATTTATCCTTGAATTCCTTCAACACTCAATGCAAATATCTCCTACTTCTGGAAGCCTTTCACACTCCTCCCCTTGCCCCCAGCTACTCTGAGGGAAGATAGCCTCTAAGATTGCTTTCTATTCTTGTGCATCTTTTAGGTTCCTATTTATAAACACATTGTCTTCCTCATTAAAATGCAAACTGCTTGAGGGCAGGGACTGTTGTTTACTTTTCTTTGCATCTCCAATGCTTTGCAAAGTTCCTGGCACATACAAAGTGCTTAATAAATGATTTTTCTTTCATTCTTTATTCATTTAAAAAATATTTTTATTGTGAATTTAATGATCACAAACAATGTTCAAAGAGCCAAAGAAGAACCAAACAAAAGAAGAATTAGACAGGAGAAAAGAGTAGCTTTTAATGATGCCCTTTCCACAATCACTTAAATTGAAAATCTCTTGGACATGCTGGATTGAACTACAGTGATCTTTATTGACTTTGGAGGAGATAGATTTGTGTTGTAATTCCATGTTGCCTCAATAGCGATGGACACTGTGATATACAAGTTGAGTGTTGAGAAATACCAGGGATGCAAACCGTGGTTTATGTAAGAGATGAGCTTCTGAGTAATTGAGTGAACTGTATTATAAGAATTCTGCAACCGATAGTAAGGTAACTAAGTATTCTTGAATGTAGAAAATATATTACCAAAGATGCTATCCAAAAGTCTGTTAGTTTCTGACCATCAGACTGAAAATAACATGCTTTGTGATGATGGGTTTTCACCAGGAAGGTCATGTATAGTGCAGTTCTCTAACACATGGAAGATGAACTGGGAACCCCCATTAGATATGGCAGTAGAAGAGAAAATACAGATCCAGGTGAGCTCCTTCAGGCTATGATGGCCAACCTTCATGGTGATGGGAGGGATATCACAGAGGAGTGAGTAATCCATGTTGATCATGAAGTCTTCTACCACCAGAACTGCGTCATATCTTTGGGATTGGGGTATGTCTACAATGATGTCCAGTGTAATTACTCCCAGGAACAGAATAGGTTCCTGGTAGTGGTAGATGGTAGAGGTCGCAATAATCCTGCTGACTGCTCCATGGACTCCTAGGACTCGACTTGAGGAATACCTTATAATATTAGTTATCTCAGCAAGCAGCTTTTTCTAACTGCAGTCATCAGAACTACAGGCAGCCATATGTATGACTTCTGAAATGCTCACATTTTTAACAAATGGATATAAGCCCCTGTGAGTAGGGATTGTTTCATTCATTATATTTGTATCTCCAGTGCTTAAATTGGTGTCTGGCACACAGTATGTGCTTTAAAAATGCTTTCTGGTTGACTTTTTTTTAATACCCACATAGCCAGTGAACATGAAGCATCCCTTATCAAGTCATGCCAGGGCCCGGCATAGAGGCACAAGCAGATGTAGAAGATATGCTAGAGACTGACTTTCCTTCACATGCAGTGCTCACACTAGTTTAGCAGGATACCATCTAGCATAGGTTTTAGCATGGAGTGCCTGCTGCTGGTACATCATATATGGTAGAGATGCTTGAGGATAATGTCTGTAAAGGGTTGGTAGGTAGAGCAGTGGACAGAGGGCCAGGCCTGATGTCAGGAAGACTCATCTTCCCAAGTTCAAATCTGGCCTCAGACATTTACTAGCTGTGTGGCCCTGGGCAAGTCACTTAACCCTGTATATATATATACACACACACACACACACACACACACACACACATATATATATATATACTGTAGAAGTATATGACAAACCACTCCAGTATCTTTGCCAAGAAAACCCCTCAAGGACTCACGAAGAGTTGGGCATGACTAAAAAATGGCCAAAAACCAAAAAGTATCTAAAATTGAATCTTCTTTCCTGATTGTTGAGCCCCTGGTCTGACCTCCATTTCATGAGGCATCTAGGCCATACTCACTTCACTCTTAGCTCTATTCATTCTCCAAAATTCTCCACTCCTTGACAAGCAGCCTTCTCACCCTAAAGATGCCTCTTCCCTGAAGCCCTTCTTCCTTCGTTGGTAAGTGTCCAACCCATACCACCATCTGTAATGGGAATGGGAATTTGAAGATCTTCCCTGCCCCTTAATAGACTGAATGTAATCACATGGAGCTTGTGGTGGAAGGAGTTTGCTAAACTAGTGGAGCAGGAAGGGTGGAGCAGAACTAAGAGGAAGCTGGAAATCAGAGCAGTTAGTGTGGAGGGAGAGAGAGGATGCAGGCAAAGAGACAGCTAGGCTTGTGAGTGCTTGTTTCTGGGAAGGCCCAAGCAGGGGAAGGCTTTGGGATGGTGTTGCCTTCTGCAGTGTTATTGTGTATAGATTTCTTTGTTGCTATGATGGATTTCTGGTTTTGGGATTTGGCTTCCTGGTATTTGAGCAAATGTTTTGCTTCTGTCGTCTATGTGGAGAGTCTGTTATATTTTGTGATTCAGAAGTATGCCAGCATATTCATAATTGCCATTGGTGCTGTGAATATTGCCTTGGCAATACATCATCTCATGAACTGTCCATATGATGTTTCATTATGCTCCCTACTATTCTACTTCCCAGCTCCTCCTTATGTGTTGTCTTTCTCCATTCGTATGTAAGCTCCTTGGCACAGAGAGTCATTTTTGTATGTATTTGTATCCTCAGTGTTTACAAAGTAAACACTTAATAAATAAAGGGTCTATCTTTCTGCAAGATGTGATCCACCAGTTTTACAAATTCCTTTTTTTTTTTTGACATTGAATCTGTCTACACATTATGAGTTCCTAGAATCTGAGTGATGGTGAAGTCAAATCTAATAAAATAGCATACCTAGAGGATCTGATATTGGTTAAAGTGCCATACCGTTTAAAGGTGTTACATGTTCCTAGACTTGCATAGACATTGTGTCACTTCCTGAAAATGATCCCTTCATGTTTCAAATCTACTTTTGACTACACAGCTCCTTTTCTTATCTCATGCAGGTCCTTTCTCCAGCTCTTGAGAGTGGATATGGTAGGACCTAAGCAAATACAAATTATAGCCCAAGCTATGAGAGCATCAGCTCCATGGAGTGATCCTGTATTCACTGGTCTCTATAATGACATGTTTTTTAGATCCAAATAGGTTAAGACAGGAGATGAAGTAAGCTCATTCTTGATGCCCCATAATGGTAAAATTCATTGACAACTCCTTCTAGCTCTAGTACATATTGGAAGGCCTTGGAGTATCTCTGTAGGTTGGTGAGAGACTCCATCAAAGCAGAAAACCTGGGGGTGAAGTAGTGAAAGTTAGTGCAAAGGTCCTGTCTTATGGAATATGTTTGCCAGTGGTCTTATCATGTGCCCTTCTTTCTCCTGGAGTGAGTACTTGGAAGTCAGCAAGTATACGGGATGAGCATAAGTTCTTGAAGGTTGCTTAAATGACCTTGTCAGGCTGAACAGAATCCAGAGATTAAAAAGGGATGTTGTCAAAGTAGATCCTTCCCCATCCCCAAGACCAGTAGATGCCTTTGTGGAAGGGAGAAAAGTGTAAGAATTCTAGTAGGAGGAGCTTTAAATACCAAACAGAGGTGTTTATGTTTTATCCTAAAGGTAATAGGTAACCACTGGCACTTACTGAGTAAGTAGCAGGGTAACATGATTGATGCTAAGCCCTAGAAAAATCTCCTTGGGAGCTGAGCGGATGACGGATTGGAAAGGGGAGAACTTGGAGGCAGGCGAACAATTAAAAGGCTATTGCCAGGTTCAGGTGGCAACGAGACACTGAAAATGGGTTTATGGCTATACCAGTCAGTCAATAGACATATTTTTTTGCTTTTGAGGGGGGGGGAGGACAATTGGGGTTAAGTGACTTGCCCAAAGTCACATGGCTAGTAAGAATGTCATGTGTCTGAGGCTGGACCCGAACTCAGGTCCTCCTGATTCCAGGGCCAGTGCTCTACTCACTGCACCACCTAGCCGCCCCAATAGACATTTTTTAAGTGTTAACATGTGCCAGACACTGTGCTAAGGACTGGGGATATAAAAAGAGACAAATCGCAGTCCCTGCCCTCAAGGAGCTTACAATCTAACAGAAATATGAAATTGGAATAATTTAGTGTAGGAGGTTTTCTCTGGGATCTGAGCCAAAAATGGAAGAGAAATAAAGTGATAGCTATTGAAAATGGTAAGATCAAGTGAGGATTTTTGGAGGATGGGAAGAAATTGACATATATGTATGCAGCAGTCATAGAATCAGTAGACGGGGAAAGATTAAAGATAAGAGAGGATATTGCTAGAGAGCAGATAATGAGGAATTAAAGATAAGAGCATATGATAGTGCAGGCAACCTGCTAGAGAGGTCGGAAGGGGAGAGGATCAGGGAGAGGGCTGGCTTTGGCCGAGCTGAGAAATACTTTCATCTAATACTGGGGTGAAGGAGGAGATAATGGAGGAAGATGTCTCAATGAGGTGAGAAGAGAAGGAGAAGAGGTAAGGGAACCTCTCAGCAAACAGCCTTGAATTTGGGCAGGGAGTGAAATAGGAGACAAGGTCCCTGACTGAGGGCTGAGGGAGAGATTGCCCTGGAGAAGCTTAGGGAAAGATGAGAATGTTTAGAACAACTTTCGTGGAGACTGGAATATGTCATGAACTAGGGAGGAAGAGAATGTTTGTCTCACTGCAGTAAGGGTCCAGTGGGGGTTAAAGAGTAGAAATCTGCATTCAACACAATCAGTACAGGTTCATCATTTCCTCCAGCTCTACTCGGCAGTTCATGAATAGGAGAAAAGAAGACAAATGGTGAGAATAATCCAAGTTTGAATGGACATATTAGTCTTAGAACAAAGGGGCAAAGGATTCAAGAAAGTGGATGAAGGAGAGTTGAATCGGGGTCAAATTAGTGCAAAGAGTGGAAGTAATGGAGGGTAGAGGAAAGATAAAGAATTGGGTCCTGAGTCATAAAGCATAGGGAAAGATGTGATAATAAAAGGCTAAGATCAAATTAAAAGAATTTCAGAATTGATGAAAAAGGAATTGGAACACTTGTAGATGACAGCAAGATTAAGGATAAGACTTTATTTGGAGCAGAGGTGGAATATAGAAACTGAGTAAATCAAGGAAATGGCAAGTTGGGTATTTGAGGAAGTATCAATGTATTTTGTAGTCTTCCAGTTTGAAGACAGGAGATGAAGAAGAGAGAAAGACTGTGACACAGACACCAAACTTATCAAGAAAGGAAGAAAAATGCCATGGAGGTCAATAGATGACAACCATCAAGATTTAAATTTGATGATAAACTTGGATTGCATGCGAGAGAAATAATTATCAATAATCGATTAATATCAGGGGAACCAGGTTTTCCCCCCACTTTTAATTTCCTCTTTCTTTACTAGGTCAAAGCAGCTTCTGAAGGTGGGGAGTTGATAATGGGATTGAGTTAATATTCTTCTCAGTCTTGGGGGAGACCCCACCCAATTGGGACATAAGTGGTTTGGACAGAGGTAGATCCCTTTATCTAGATTTCCTGAGGTGGGGTGGTCTGGGTAGAGATGAATAAGAGTGAAATAATCAAAGTCACAGCCCAGCCCCTCATTAGAATAAACCCACTCCCATTATAATATTCATTCTCTCATTTATTGTTAACTAATCAGAGTTGATTTTTGCCTGTCAGGAACACCCATTTTTCCAAGGGTATTGAAACTCTCAGTGGGGCCCCTAAAGTTCATCTTTGGTTTATAAGAGAAAGCCAATGACCATAATTTTATTATTTCCTGGCTATAATTAATAAACTAATTATTAATTAACCAGAAATTATGTCTCTCAGACTTTTTATTCATCACAAATGAACTTTAGAAGGGTTTCTAAGAGAAGGTGGCAGAAAGAATCTGGACTTAGCAATAGCAAACAAGGCATATCCAAAGTCTTCAACCACAACCAATGCATGAAAGGGTATGAGAAAAAATGTAGCTAGTGCTGGAAAAGGTGGTAGGAGATGCCGTGCCGTAAGGAGGGAGCGATATCTCAGTGAGGGCCAGAACAGAAAAGAGTTAAAAAGGAAGAGGTCTGAGATGAAATGAAGTTTGTTCATTATGGGGCAGACATTCTGGCAGGTGAGGGGGCAGTTAGCTTTAGGGTGAGAAATTGAGGAGGGAGGTGGTTGAAGTAGATAGGTGTGAAAGTAATAAATTGACAACAGAGAACAATGTTTGCACATCATCAACTGAGAGTTTGGAATCACTGGAATGAGCCAAGTATGAGGGGATCAAAGTATGCTAACCATTGTTAAGTGAGTCCAGCATGCCAGTAGTTAGAGAGAGATCCATTAAGAGAAATAAAGTAAGACTGAAATCTCTCCTTGAATTTCAGCTTCCTGGCAGATGGTTTTGTGTCCTATGAGACCCCAGGAAGCTCGCCTCACCCCAAGCAGAAGGCAATGGAAGTATGAAGGCTATGGGAGCCCAACCAGGAGGCAAGAGTTGGAGAAATCCCTGGGAGGCAAGAAATCCAAGTGGTCTTATTCCCAGAAGACAGCCTGTCCCTGGAAATGGTCCTGGGATGGGCCCCCACTGAAGTGGAAGACAGGAAGTGATTATGAGAGTAGAGTAGTGGAGATAATCTTGTCACAGATGAGCAAGGTATGAAGGACTTGAAGCCACAATAGCATTTGTTAGAGAGTAACCTGGCCTCCAACACATGGCTTCCAAGTTTCTCCAACTGCTTGACTGGCTCTTCTTCTTTAACCCTATTAAAACAAGAGTTCTTTGCCTTTGGTCCCACAAGTTGACCAAAGGGTCCACAGGTAGACTTTAGGGGACGAGAAAATTTGAATAAGAAAAAAAAATCCAACTTTAATTTCACTATTGGTTTCCTTTGCAGACCTCTATATTTTACTTTATGAGTTTAAAAACATTATTCAGAGAAAGGGTTCATAGGTTTCACCAGGCTGCCAAAGGGGTCCATGACACAAAGAAAGGCTGAGATCTGCCAGATTAAGATATAAAAAGGTTGCTATCTGTATCAGTGGAGAGAATGCTCACATTAGCAAAATGAACATTTATTAAGCACCACTGTGTATTCAAAAGAAACATGAGATGCACAAATTTAGACAATTTTGTCCCCAACGTTCATATGGACTATCTGTGCCGGATCTGTGGTAGAGTCTTCTGACCTCATATTGATCTGACCAATCACAGTGGCACACACTGTATCTTGACCTCAACACAGTGATATCATTGTGCTCCTCTTTGAGCATGAAGGACAACAACCAGCCTTGGTCACTGGGGGTGCAAAGAAAGGCTGAAAACAACCGCAGTAATATTTCAATATTATCATTGAATAATTATTATATTATTATTTCAACTTTGCCTTCAGCCTAATTCCTTTTACACACATTTCAGGCATCTATAAATCTAATTTGTTTTTTAGATATGTGACTAAATTAGGTATCATTGGATATGTGATCCCATTCATGTAACTGGGACCTCCACTCATATGGATAGCTACTCCATCACATCTTCCATCCTGAATGATTCTCATCCATGTATTTCTATAAATCCTCTAGAAGAAAGACACCAAACACAGTGGAGGCCTAAGTCTGATTCTTGAGGGCATCCATGTCGCACTCTGGCTATCCATCCATCGCCTCTCATTTATGACACAACTAACCCCACTGCCTTTGCTGGTTGGGCATGTACCTGATGCCTTGAGCATTTCCTGAGTGCATCATCTCTAGCATATGCTATAGCCAGCCTGCACCTACCAGATATTTCTTGAGATAATGTCTGTGAGGTTTTATAAACCTTAAACTGAACTGGGATTTAGATGGATATTCAAATTTTGGCTTTATAAAATGGGATACCATTTGTATAAGTGCTTAATACAATGCCTGGCATGTAGTAAGCACTAGATAAATGCTTATTCCTTCCCTCCCTCCCCACCCTTACCACAAATGAGCCGTGCACCCCTGGGAAAATCACTTCACCTCTCTTGGTCGTGGTTTTCTTGCCTATAAAATAAAGGGATTGGACTTTATGGTCTCCAGGTTTCTTCCTGGTTCTTTCAGCTTTATTCGGATTTATTCATTCCTTTTGCTTTAGAGTGCCCTTTGTTGAGGGATGGAGAAGGAAAGTTGGAGAGGATGCTTTATCTGCATGGAATAAAGATCTTTAGGATGTCTTGCATGTTCATTACAATTAAGGATAGTTCATTGCCTTACCTGAATCTCCTGGAAGGCTTAGTTCTGTGACTTCCAAGAAAATGTTTCCTTTGTAAATCCCATCTGGAAAGGTGTAGAAGTTACAGTGGTACTCTCCAGTGTCATTGGTAGTTAAAGACAGGAGAGTGATGCCATGCCCCAAGGCCAAGTTAACTTTCTTTCTGAAGACTGGGTTGATATAAGTTCCATAAACAGTGTCATGCTTAGCAATCAGTTGGTTATTCCTCTTCCAGGTGACCTGTATGATCTTAGCTGTAGTATTGAAGAGGTTGCACTGAAAAGTAGCTGAGGTGCCTTCAGCTGCAGACATTTTCTTAACAGCTGAAATTCTCCCAGTCACAGCCCCTGAAGGGGTAAAGAAAGGACAATAGTTCCTGTGAGAGCTTGGAGGATAGATGCTTGCCTTATATAATAAGCACTCTTTTGCCTTTCCTGTAGAAATTTAACTCAAAGAAGAAAAAAACTGAAAAGGAGGGTAAAATCACAATTGTAAAAGAAATAAAGAAAATAAAGAGATACTATTACTTACAGCTACATGCTAGCAAACCTGAGACTATAAAAGAAATGGAAGATTTCTGGGAGGATAGAGGAGTCAGTGGTCACAGGAGAATCTACTTCCTTAATATCTTTTCATAACAATAATTGAAATGCAAAAGAAAAAGAGCTGGACTCACAAAACCCCCCCATATAAAATTAGTTTTCATAAATGGGATAATCAAAGAAATGAGCAAACAAAAGAAAAGTTCCAACATGAGGAATAAATATCATGGATTAAAAGAAACTGAAACTAAAATGCCAGAAGGAAAAAATAATGAATTAACACCCCAGAAACAAAGCTGGAATGATTGCAAGACATATTAATGTGGAAAATAAAAACACAGAAGGAAATAGAGGAAGAAATGAAAATAGTAAAATTAACACAAGATGAAATAAAAATCAAGACAAGATGATGATGAATTTCAACAGCTTGGAAATATCGATGGAGAATATGAAAGAAAAAAATGGATTCACTGTGACAACTAATTTACTTGGGAAAAGAATGGTTTAAAAGTGGAGAGGAAAGGGAGGAAACAGCAACAACAAAAAAAAATCCAGATGGAAAAATGCTTAGAAACTTCACAAACAAAGGTGACAGACCAGTAGGATAGAGCTTGGAAAGTGATCAGGATTACCCCTAAACATGAAGAAATACATAATCTGACAAGTATATTGCAGAAAACTGAATATTTCCAGAAATATTGAGAAAATTGGGCCATTTTCATGTTGACAGAATTCACAGACTACTCATAAGGATGATCCACGGATTCAACTCACTCAGACACATTATAATCAAACTTCACAATTATAACAAGGAAAGGATTTTTTTATGCAGACAAGCAGAATATTAGTACATATCATAAAATGTCCTTTTAAATTATACAAGTTTTATTTGTTCAAGATAATAATGAAATGAACTGGAATACAATGCATTGAAAATTAATGGAAATAATGCTTCATCTCAAAATCAACCACCAAACCAAGCTAAACATAATTTTGAAGAAAAAAGATTTAAGGATGTATTGGAATGTCAAGAAATATGGTGAGCAAAGTTATCCTTATTATCAGAGCAGAAATTTGTGGGGGGAGGAAGGGAGATGGTATTGAGCTTAAAATTGTTTTGAGCTAGAGGCATCGAGGAGGTGCAGTGGGTCTGGAGTCAGGAAGACCTGAGTTCAAATTTGACCTCAGACAGATACTAACTCTGTGACCCTGGGCAAGTTATTTAAACTGTTTGCCTCAGTTTCTTCACCTGTAAAATGGGGATTATAATAGCACCTACCTCACAGGTGATGAAGCAAGATAATATTTGTAAAGTGCTTAGCACCAGTGCCTGGTGTATAATAGATTCTAAATAAATGCTTATTCATTTCCTCCCCTTACCCCTAACCTTTCCCCCCCCTCACCCCTAACCTTTCCCCCCCTCATAAACCAAATAACCAAAATTATTTTCCAACCAGACTTCTGATTTCATTGGTGGAAGGAGTTTCCCAGTAAGGAAACTCCTCGTACCAATGAAGAAATGCAAGAAGGTGCAACTCTGAAACTTGGAATCTTCAAGAATTGCCTATTGAACTAAGAGGCTAAGTGACTTGCCAAGGGTCACGTAGTCAGCATGTATCAGCAGCAGGATTTGAACCCAGATCTTTCTTAATGGCCAGCTCTCTATCTGATATGCAGAAATGACCAAGTCAAAATTTAAAAACAATAAAAATCTTACATGAAACTTTATTTTACATCATAGAATCCAACATATTAAGAGAAAATTAAAATGATGCTTTCCTTTTCTTTCCATGTCTATCTAGGGTTCAGTATCATTGTCCTTGGTTTTCTTTCTTTATAGACAGCTGTTGTCAATGGGTTCTGATTTTACTAAGTACACTTTTCATCATTTCCTGTAGATCTTTTCATGTTTCCTTTTATTCACATTTGTCTTTGTTTTTTTTTTTTTTGGTGTAGGAGAGCTAAATGTAGACACAAAGATTTTCTTCCAACAGTGTGTCTCCAATGGGCACAGAAAATCATACACAATTTCATGACACATGTAGAAAGGGGATTACTTTGATTGAGGACCCTTTTAATATCCAGTGATGGATGAAAACAAGTTGTATGCCCACCAAAGTGTTTGATGGGATGATGGTGGACATCCAGGCAGTCCAAATGAAAGAAAGGTTCCATCTAGACAGTGAGACCCTCAAGAAGCTCATATTTGTGGACAACCTTGTGCCGGTTACATCAAATCCTGAAACACTGCAGAACTTCCTAAACAAAATTCACAATTTTTCCAAATTGTCAGCCCATCTTTTCAGGAATAACCAAGTAAGGCCTTCCAGTTATAGATTATGATATGCAGTTGGACAAACAGGATATAGAACTGGTCTGTCGCTATATACATCTTGGACTGAAACTACAGACTGACAGTGGTCTGGAACCAAAACTCAATTGAATGAAGAGAGCAAACTAGGTTATGCTGGGAAATCATACAGCACTTTCAGTGACCCAAGCTTCTCACTGGCTTGCACCTTTTTAAGTAGTAGTAGTAATAATAATAATAATAATAATAATAATGGCCAATTACATATTTGACCAACAAGCATATCACTTGGATGAGAAATAATGTATTTTTATAATCAAAACCTTAAATAAGATCAATAAAACAATTCAATTAAAGGTATCCTTATGAGTAGTAGAAAAAAGGATTGTGAATTATGAAAAATAAACTATTAAAAATAAATGATGCATTTTGCTCATCCATAAAAATAAGAAATGTAAATACAAGGAAACATGGAAAAATCTTTAAGAAGTCATGGAAAGAAAACTGAAAAAAATTGATGCAAATTATACATAAAGAAGAAATTCAAGTTAAAGGTGGTACAGGGTAGGGACTCTGTAGTCTTGAGGCCACACATGGCCCTCTAGGTTCCCAAGTCCCCCTTTGACTGTCAAAGGGCTGCACTTGAGGACCTACAGGACCACATGGGCCCCCAAGGCTGCAGGTTCCCCACCCTGTACTAGAATCTCAGAAAGATGTGGAAAGAGACAGAAAGAAACTCAATTTTTGTTTTTTCTTATTAAGTCAGATTTTTATACCGCTTTGTGCAAAGAATTCTATGTTAAGATAACCTGACCTAATGTTAAGTTCCCAACACAAAATAAGTTTTTGTAAATGTAATAGAAAGAATGGGTTTAGTTTTTAAAATGTGCGTTCTGATTAGTGCAAAAGAGAAAGGAGGCAAAACCTAACCATTTTTAAATGACTTAGTCATTTTTAAATGGTGATTTTTCAAAGAAAGTAGGGAAGGGAAGCATCTGACAAGCTTAAAAGCAAAACTCCTATCACTGTAATAAAAAGGGAATAAGCTTCAGGAAATCAAGAACTAGTAGATTTTAAATTGGATGTTTATTTGGTTTGTTAAAGAGCTTTAGTAGAAATTCTTACAGAAAATGAATGGAATTTTCACTGAAACAATATCCAAAACAAAAATGCAAGAGGGAAATGCCAGGAGAGAAATAAAAATGAACATTTATAACAATAAATGCAGATGGTGTGGATTGCATGATGCAGTGGGAAGACTACTCGATTTAGAATCAAAGAACCTTACTTAGCTCAAGCCCCAGCCCTTTCCTTGATACCTGCTTGACCCTGGACTAGTCATTTACTTCTCAAGGCTTCAATTTGCTGTCCTCTAAAATGGATGGTTAGAGTAGATGAACTGTATTACAGGCCCTTCCAGTGCTTGATCAATGATTTTATGACCTCTTGAGGTTTTATAAAATTCAATCTTATTTTATTTTAAGGTCCATGTTCTCTCTCTGCCCTCATGGCCTCCCCACTTTGAGAAAACAAGAAAAACAAAACCCATTAAAAACATGTATATTCAAGTAAAACAGATTCCCACCTCATTTATCTTGTTGTTCTCAGTTGTTTCAGTTCCGTCTGATTCTTTGTGACCCCATCTGGGGTTTTCTTGGCAAAGATCCTGGAGTGGTTTTGCCATTTCCTTCTCCAGCTCATTTTACAGATGAGGAAACTGAGGCAAACAGGGTTAAGTGACTTGCCCAGGGTCAAACAGCTAGTGTCTGAGTCCAGATTTGACTTCAGGTCCTCCTGATTCCAGGCCTGATACTCTATCCACTGCACCACCTACCTGCCTTCTTTATGCCCATTTATGACCTCTTATCAAAAAGAAAAGAGTTGCATTTCAAAATGGTTTTTTTTTCTTTTTCATATCATTAATTTTAAAAAATAGGCTGACTCTAAAAAATGTATTTAATGCAAAAACAGATAGACTGACTAAAGTTAAGAGCTTGGTCAAAATTATTATATAGTTGCTTCTATGCAGATTCTATCCCAGATTGATCTGGGATCTCAGAGAGGTTGATACTCTTTCCAAAAGTACTTACTCCTGGGGTGGGGAACCTGCGGCTTCAGGGCCACGTGCAGGCTTCTAGGTCCTCGGGTGCAGCCTTTTGACTGAATCCAAGTCTTACAGAACAAATCCTTTAATTAAAGGGATTTGTTCAGTGGAAGGTCCAAACTTGAAGATCTTGAGGGCCTTGAAGTAGTAGGCTCCCCACCTCTGCAACCCATTAACTCCTTCCCATCCAGTGCTATTCTTATCTGTATCCTTCCACTGGGGTTTCACATGCCGGGTCCTTCCTCTAGAATTCTTGACATAGTGTGCGTAACATTGGATCCCTCGGCCTATGCATCAGCTGCCAGTGGATCTTACTTACCACAAGACTGGCCGACCTCTTCCAGGCATACATCTCTGTTTGACAACAGCCTTCATGCCACTTCTGTTTAATTCTTCATTAGCAATGTATTGTAGCTTGCTCATTCCCGTCATGCATCTCTCTATTGCCCTCTAGGTAACCCCCAACTTTAATTCTTCAGAGACTATGGTATTGCATGATTTGCAGCAATTTTTAAAAAAGCAGGAGTGACAGTAATGGTAACACCTAAGGTTGAATTCTACCCAGACATCAAAAGAGAGACAGACAAGGGTATTATACAATAGTGAAAGGAAGAATAAATAATGAATATATAACAATTTTTAACTTATATGCTCCAAACAATTCAACAGCTAAATTCATAAAAGAAAGGTTAACAGTAATAGAAGAAGAACTATACAAAGGCATAATAATAGTAAGGGACTTCAACAGTCAATTGTCAGAATGACAATATAGCAAAAAGATTGACACGGAGGAAATGGAAGATCTGACAGGCTTATTGAGTGTTAAGAAAGCTAGAAATAACAGGCACATGGAAATAATTAAATGGTAGAAGAAGGGAATACACATGCTTATTGAGTGCACGTTGAACTCTAACAGATTTTGATTTTGTATTTATGTTCATAGCCCAGTGGTATAGTTGCAGGAACAGTATATCTGGAGTCAAAAGACTGGGTTTGAATCTCGGTCCTGCTGCTTATTAAGAAAGTCACTTAATCTACCTGTGTCTCAGTTTCATCATCTGAATAATAGGATTAGCTTATATAGTCTCTAAGGTCCTTTCTAAACTTAGAATCCTATGATGTATGATCCCTTATATTATGACCTAGTTCTTGTTGTTGTTCAGTCATTTCAGACATGTCTCCTTTGTGATTTCTTGGCGAAGATAGTGGAGAGGTTTTCTATTTCCTTCTCTGGCTCATTTTACAGGTGAGGAAACTGAGGCAGAGTTGAGTGATTTATCCAGAGTCACATAGCTAGTAAGTGTCAGCAATTGAATTCAGTTCTTCCTGACTCAAGACCCAGCATGCTATCTGCTGTACCACCAAGCTGCCACCTCTTATGACCTAGACCTTTGATAAACTGAAAAAGACAAAAATTATGCATACTGTATTTTATACCATAATGCAATAAAATTTAAAAATAAACAACTTGAGTAATAGATACACAGTTGCATGGAAATTTTAAAAGTCTACTAAATATTAATTAGATTGTAGAAAAACCAGGAAGATGGAAATGAGTATTTCGCAATAACAGTAATACCACATATCAAGACCTAGGGGATATACCAAAGCTGAACATTCTTAGAAGTCAATTTGCATCATCGAATGCTAGCACTGATAAGAGAAAAAGAAAAATTAAGTGAACTGAGTTTAAAAACCCTAGAAAAAAAAAGCAATATGCCTAAAGAAGTTATAAAAAGAGAAAATGTTAAGAACAGGAACAAACAGAACAGAAAATATAAAACTAATACTCCCATAGCTTTGTAATGCCATTGATATTGGTTCCCTCCATTCGTACAAGCCTGCTGTCTCATTCAGTGCCATTCTTTTTTTTTTAATATATTTTATTTTTCCCTCCAATCAAATTTTCTTAACACTTTTTAAAAATTTTGAGTTCCCAGGAGAACATCATACACAGTAACAGCTACAGTGTGAGAGGATCAATTTTGACAGACTTAACCCTCCTCAGCAATCCAAGGACCTAAAACAATTCCAAAGGACACACAATAGAAAATGGCAGCCACATCCAGAGAAGGAACTATAGAGTCAGAATACATAACAAAGTAGGCTATTTTCTTTTTTGTTTTGTTTTATTTTGTTTTTTTTTCCTTTCTCTCATTTTTTCTCATTTGTTACAATTCTTCTATGAACATAACTAATGTGAAAATGTGCTTAATAGAAATGTATGTGTAGAGCCCATACCAAATTGCAAGCCATCTTGGGGAGGGAAGGAAGAGGGAGGGTGAGAAATTTAAAATTTATGGAAGTGAATGTTGGAAACTGAAAATAGGTAATTTAATTAAAAAATAAATAAAATACAGAGTAAAATAAATAAAAATAAGTAAATTCATTTACATAAAAAATATTTGAGTCCCAGATTCTATCCCTCCCTTTCCTCTGCCATCCCTGAGATGGTGAGCAATCAGAGATAGATTATACATGTGCAATCATACTTTGTTGGTCATATAAAGATATGCTGATGATTTATGTGGGTTTATCTTATATCCTGCAACTTTGCTAAAGTTGTTAATAATTTCAAGTAGTGTTTTAACTGATTCTCTAGGATTCTCTAAGTATAACATCATATCATCTGCATAGAGTGATAGTTTTGTTTCCTCATTGTCTATTCCAATTCCTTCAATTTCTCTTTTTTCCTCTTATTGCTATAACCAGCATTTCTAGCACTATCTTGAATAATAGAGGTGATAACAGGCATCATTACTTCACCCCTCATTGTACTGGGGAGGCTTCTAGGTTATCTCTGTGACAGCTAATGTTTGCTGATGGTTTTAGATAAACATTACTTTTCATTTTAAGGTAAGTTCTATTTATTCCTATGCTCTCTAGTTTTTTTTAATAGGCATAGGTGTCATATTTTGTCAAAGGCTTTTTCTGCATCTATTGAGATAATCATATGGTTTCTGTTGGGTTTTACTATTGATATGAGCATTTATGCTGATGGTTTTTTGAATATTGAACCAGTCCTGCATTCCTGGCATTCATTTCACATAGTGTGAACCTTGTGATATATTGCTGTAATCTCTTTGCTAGTATTTTATTTAAAATTTTTGCATCAAAATCCATTAGGTTAATTGGTCTCTAATTTCTTTTATCTCTTTTGGCTCTTCCTTGGTGTCAGCACCATATCTGTGTCATAAAAGGAATTTGGTAGGACTCCTTTGTCTATTTTTCCAAATAATTTATATAGTATTAACATTCATCATTCTTTAAATGTTTAGTAGAATTCACTTGTGAACCCATTTGGCTCT
>CM053596.1:248698517-248730661 GCA_028646575.1 Pseudocheirus occidentalis | reverse complement strand
TGGCCCAGGAGGCAATGGGAGACCCTGGTCCTTTCAGGATAAGGCCTTTTCAGGTTCTTACTTTGAGTGAGGCAATGCCCATTCAGTGGATAGGCCTCTTTAAGAAGTGAGTCAAGAGATGACCCCTTTAAATAAAAAAAAATCAAACTGGGAGAGTTACAAACTCATGGGGAGTTACTGGTCAAAAGAGAAATAGTTACTATTGACCTTCACTCTGAGTCAAAATGTAGCCATTAAGAGAATCAGAGTCAGTGTATATATAATTGTGTGTGTGTGTATGATTTTTATTGAGTAAAAAGTTATCAATAAATGGTATCCTAGAGGATTTTTACTTTCATGATAAAATTCTTTGTAAGTTTATTGGAAAGAGAGCCCAAAATATAGCCATTAAGTGCTGCTTGGGCAGGGACCTATTGTGGTCCAATCTTTACACTTAGAAGTGGGCCTTATTTTGAGGGTAGAGAGAGCTGGTTGTTACATACTTAGCATATATCTATTCAGTTTCCTCATCAGTAAATGGGGATAATAATGCTTGTACTCCCTACCTTACAGGGAAATGTTGAGGAAAGTATTTTGCAAATATAATAATAATAATAGCGATAACAGTAAGAAAATAATAGCTAGCATTTATATAGTGCTTTAAAGCTTGTTTACATACATTAACTCATTTAATTTTCATAATAGTGCTATGATTTTCCCCATTTTACAGATAAGCAAATTGAGGCTGAGGATGCTAAGTGACTTACTTGGGGTCATGGAATGAGTGAGTGTCTGAGGCATTTGAATTTGAACTCAGTTCTTCCTGATTCCAAATCTATTATCCCTTTGTCCACTGCAACAATCCAAAAGCATTATATAAATGCAAAGTTACTAATAGATGACCTGTATTCTAATAAGCATTAGTTAGTACTCAAAGCTGAAGAGGTTTCTGATCTCTGGTTCAACCAACCAATCAATAAGCAGTTATTATCTGCCTACTCTGTTTCTAAAAACTTTGCCATTAGAAGATGTCATAGTCAACCATTATCCAGCAAAACTTCTAGAAATTTCCAGAAATGCTGGAAAGAGGTGGGGGCTCAGGTGTGGGGGGATCCTGCCCTGCCCCATTTAGTGATACCTGACTTACTGAATATTTAAAACAAAGATAGATTTTTTAAAAAACATATTTTCTAAATATTTTTAAATATTGTTTATATTTAAAACAGCATAGATTAACATAGATTTAGAACTGAAAGAGGCCATAGACATCAGACCTCTCCTTTTACAGATGAGGAAACTAAAGTCTAGAGCTGATGTAACTTGTCTAAGGTCAAATAACTAGAAAGATACAGAGATAGATTTCATTTATTAGATGAGGTGCATACATTAAAGCTAAGTTATAAATGGATACTAATAAATAAGACAAAGTTAGTTTTGTTGGAAAAATGGAGAATTTCCAATAAACTTACAAAGAATTTCATCATGAAAGTAAAAATCCTCTAGGATACCATTTATTGATAGCTTTTTACTCAATGAAAACCATACACACACACACACACACTCATACATATACACACACAATTATATACACATTGACTCTGATTTTCCAGCTAGGTTTTAAGATAAAGAATTCAGGGACAGCTACATGGCACAGAATAAAGCACCAGTTCTGCAGTCAGGAGGACCTGAGTTTAAATCCTGTCACTTGACACTTAACTAGCTGTGTGACTTTGGGTAAATCATTTAACCCCAATTTCCTTGCCTTTTCCCCCCTCAAAAAAGACATAGAATTGATTATGTTTCAATAGATACAACCAATTCCTTGAGGCTGAGCAATGTGTAAATTTAGGATGTGATTACCTGTCAATAAATAAAAAGCATTTATTAAGTGCCTACTATGTGCTAAGCAATGGGGATACAGGTGTAAAAGGATCTCTTACCTTCAAGTAGCTCACAGTCTAATGGGGGAGACAACATGAAAAAAAGTGCGTGTACAAGCAAACTATGCAGAACTGATTACAGATAATCAAGAAAGGGAAGGCATTAGCATTAAGAGGGACTGGAAAAGACTTCTAGAGAGTGGGATTTTAATTGGAATTTGAAGGAAGCCATGGAAACCAGGAGGCAGACAGAGATGAGGAGAGAGAGAATTCCAGGCTTGGTGAACATCCAGTGAAACTTCACAGATTTCCCTCTGAGTAATGTAAACATCTAAGATGAAAAGCAAATGAATCCTCCTTAGGGAAATCCTGTTTGGTTACACTAATAGTGGTGGTGTGTTTTCTTGGGTGATGATTTTTCCCAAAAAGCCCTTGGCTAAAAGGGAGGAATTCAGCTTTGAGAAAGCAGGAGTGACTGTCTTCCTCTCCCTGCCTACAAGAAAACAGGGGGAGATGGAGGAACAAGGATGATTTTGAGAGTCAGGAGGAATGGGAAGTATGCTTTTGAGAAAGGGGAGAAGGCACTTTATTTATAGAGATAAGAATTTCTGCTCTTTTGTGTGTGTTTGCTGAGGGAGGAATGGGGTATCTGTCTGCCTGTTTTTATCTGTCTTTCTCCATCTATTTGTACATCTATCTAGCTCTCCCCCATATGTATGTGCCTGTCTGTCTATCTATCTGTCTGTCTGTCTGTCTCTATATATACATATATATGTATGTGTATGTATATTGTGTGTATAATATACACACATGTATATATGTGTACACATGTATGTATATAATATGTACACGATTTTTTTGCCTGTCATCTCCATTAGAATGTGAGCTCCTTGAGAACAGATTGATGTTTTTGCCTTTACATCCCTAGAACTAGCACAGTAAGGAGCACATGGTAAGTACTTAATTGCTTATTAATTAATTGGTGGATGCATTACTCTGAGGTGTGTGGCAGAGCCTTGGGCAATTTCACCTGAGTTAACAGGGTGACAAATTGTCCTCCATTTTGGGATCCACCATATCCCAGAGAAAGAAGGTGCAATCACCCATAGACCTGAGAGGGGCATAGATTGGGGAAAACACTAAATTAAGAGGCTTCTAAGCAAAAAGCATTTATTAAGTGATGACTGTGCTGGGCTCTAGGCTAAGTCCTAGGGACACAAAAAAGCAAAAACAAGCCCTGATCTCAAGGAACTCATAGCCCTCAGCCCCTTCTTCCCACATGTCTCCCCAACAGCAGTTAGGAAGAGGAAAAACTAAGTACTTCTAGTGATACTGACACCAATTCTGTTCCCTTCCAGGTTTTTAGTCCACAAAGATGCACAAACAGCTGAGCCAGGTTACTAAAGACTCTTTAGAAGAGAACTCTCTCCCCTTAGGCTGTGGCTGCAGCAATCCTCTAATCTGTACTGGTCCCTTGCTCATCAGCCCTTGACCTCATGCTACCCCCCAAAGAAAGACATGTAGCACACCTTCTTCCATGCCTAAAAGCCCCCAGGCACTAAAATCCATGTGGCTGAAATTCATTCTAAAAGGGTCAGGTTATATATGTGTGTAACTGAGAAATTCAGTTTGAACTGGTATAGTGGAACTATTTTATTATTGTCATTATTATTATTATTATTATTATTATTATTATTATTATTATTATAGCAACAGCAATAGTAATGTTATTGTGATTACCCAAGTTTATATAATCTTTTAAGGTTTACTCAGGACTTTGCTCATGGAAAAGCATGCTTACAGAGCATACTTTTGATTTCCCTTTCTGTAGTCTTGCAAGAACAATAACTACCCAGGAAACCCTCATTCTTAGTGTCCCCACAAATGGAGCCACTTAAGTCCTCAGCCTCAATCAGATTAGTCCTAGCCCAGACCAGGGCTCCAGAATCCAGGGTCCTTGTGTCATCATCCTTCTGTTAATAATGTAACTAAGGATAATAGCAGGTAACCTCTCTCTGGTACTCACCATGTACCAGGCATTGTGTTAAGTGCTTTGTACAAATATTCTCCCATTTGAAACTCACAAAAATCCTATGAGGTAGGTGCTATGATTATCCCCATTTTACAGAAGGGGAAACTGAGGAGAACAGAGGTTAAGTGACTTGCCCAGGGTCACGCAACTAGTATCTTAGGTGAGTTATGATCCTGCTTTGATCTTGCACCTCAATTCTAGTAACCAGGCTCTTGCTTCATTCATCCCTTGTGACCAAGCCAGTCAAATCAACCAGCCAATTAACAAACATTTATTAAGCACATATTTTTTTTTTGGCCAGGCAACTCTTTTGGGTTGGAGATAGATGAAAAAAGAACTACCTGCCCTCGAGGAGCTTAAATTGTGATGAGAAAGATAACACTGTAATACATACACAGCAGAAGGAAGTAGGTAGAAGTAACTGGAAGAAGGGGAAAGTTTTTGAAGAACATGGCACTTGAGCTGAGTTTTGAAGGGATGATAGGAGATGGAGGTGAAGAGAGAGAGCATTCCAGTGATGGAGGATGGTCAGGGCAAGAGCTTGGAGACAGGAGATGGAGCTTTTGTGTGAGGAGCAACAAATGGCCCAGTATGGCTGGAAGGGAGAGTGACATGATGTATAAGAAGACTGAGCAGATGGGAAGGAGCCAGACTGTAACATGCTCCTTCATCCCTATTATTATTAGGGAGATCTCAATGCTTCTTGCAGACCATGTCAATCAGTCAATAAACATTTAAGTGTCTTCTGTGTGTCAGGCATAATGCCAAGAGTGGGGATAAAAAGAAAGCAAAAGACAATTCCTGCCCTCAAGGAGTTCACAATCTAATAGGGGAGACAACATGCAAACAAGAGCTGTAGGAGATCAACTGGAGATGATCAGCAAAGAGAAATAACTAGAATTAAGGAGGAATAAGAAAAGGTTTTCTATAGAAGGTGGGATTTTAACTGGGACCTTAAGGGAAGTCAGAGAAGCCAGGAGGCAGCGATGAGGGGGAGAGCCTTGCAGGCATGAGGGGCAGCCAGAGGTAAATGCCCTGAGCTGGGATACGGAAGATCAAACAGCATTTGTTTTCTCTGGCAAGCATCCCAGAAGTCCATGAAGAATCCTTGTCATGCTTGGCAGAATCCATCGGGGAGTTTAATAGGATTGGTTTAAATGGAAAACAATTGGACTGAAGCGCATGAATCCCCAACTTGGATTTGCTCTTGGCCTTGTGGTTTGCATCTGTGCCCACAGCTGAGACACAGAGACTCTGCCACCACATGTGACTCACCTAGAAGGTGTTTTTATCCTTCATCGTTGAAGAGAACCAACGACCACAGGAAGGTGATATCTTGATTTGCAAGTAAATTGGATTTAAGTGAGGTAGAGAGCTATGCAAAGAAACCAACCTCACTTTCTCTCCAAAGCCACATGGGTCCAATAGCAAGACATAAATGAGCATGGCCAAAGATGGCCATGGCAGTGGGAGACCTTGGCCTTTTTAAGCTAAGGTCTTTTCCAGGTCTCAGTTTGGCTGAGATTATACCCATTCAGTGATTAAGGTTAGATAAGAAACAAGGCAAAAAATGGCCTATTTTACCTACTTAAAAAAATTAGTCTGGGAGGGCAAGACCCTCAGGTGTAGTGGAAAGAATTCTGGCTCTAGAGGCGGAGAACCTGAGTTCAAATTCTGATGTTGGTGCCCCCTGCCTATGTAACCTTGAGAAAGTCACTTGCTCCCTGTGGTCCTCAGCTTCCTTGTCTGTCTGGTTGGTCCTTAAACCAGACAGGCTTGGGGAGGGAACCACTGCTGATAAAGCAGACATTCAGGCCAGGCCACAGGTCAGGGGATTGAAGGGAGGAGGGAAGGCTCTGTCCTCTATTCAATAGGGAAGTTGTTCCCTGCAGGGTCACGGTAACCTGCTGGCAGACATACTGGAAGTGCGTCATGTGGGAAACTCAGTTCTGTAGCCAAGTCCTAAGCAGGGGACTATATTTACATGAGGAGAAAAGGGAGGAAAAAGAGAACAATCAAGGTTTTCTTTGGCAGAATATCTCATATTTACCAAAGAGTTTCACAACAGCCATCAGAAGTCATCGGTGACCTAGCAGAAGCTGAGCCAAGATTCAGCCAGATTGCCTAGCAAGGCACTGTGGAAAGAGTCCTGAATTTGGAGGATTCAGCATAGTCAGAGGGACTGAGTTTGAATTCCAGAGAAGCCTTTACCATCCTTATGACCTTGGGCAAATCACTTAACCATCGGGGCCTCAATTTTCCCATCTGTAAAATGAGGAGAATTGGATTAATCACTAATTTGGAGTTCCTCAAACATGGTGCTCCATCTCTCATCTCCAGATATTTGCCCTGACTGTCCCTCATGCCACCTTTACCTCCACTTATTAGTGTCTCTGACTTTCTTCAAGACTCAGCTCCAATACCACCTTCTGCAAGAAACCTTCTTCAGCCCTATGTACTAACACATTCCTGCAGGGATATGCTGGAGCTGAGAGCTGATTGTTAAATTTTCAGTGTGAGCCTTGATATTTCAGAAATCTGCAAACACTACAAATCAGCGATTGATTTATTGTTTCATTTATTGTCTAGACTTACCAGAGTGATAGAGAAAATACTGATAATGCAGATTAAACTTCAATGATACATACTTTACCCCCACCCTGAGAGCTGGTTGTTAAACATTTATCAGCACACTCCTGCTTTCCTGTCTCAGAGCATTTCCCTTCTACTCTGTATATATCTTGTATCTATGTGATTTCCCCATTAGAATGTAAGCTCCTTGAGGGCTGAGATTGTCTTTTTGCCTTTCTTTGTATTAGAAGAGTACCTGGCATATAGTACATGCCCAGTAAATGCTTTTTGATTATTAATTAGGGCAACTAGGTTGTGCAGTGGATAGAAGACCAGGCTTGAACAGCAATATCATAGTCTATTAAATATGCAATAGTTTTTGTTGTTGTTCAATAGTGTTATGTCTAAAAACAATGTACATACCATAAGTAAAAAAATACTTTATTGCTCAAAAATGCTAAGCATCCTCTAAGCCTTCAGCAAGTCCTAATCTTTTATCTGGGGAGGGTCTTGCCTCAGTGTTGATGGCTGCCAACTGATCAGGATGGTGGTTCCTGAAGGCTGGGGTGTCTGTGACAATTTCTTAAAATAAGACAATGACGTTTGCCACATCCATTGACTTTTCCTTTCACTTGAACTCTTAGAGGACATCGTAGGATTATTGACTAACCTCATTTCAACAGGGGAAAGGGAAGAGGGAGGCTTGAGGAGAGAGAGACAAATAGGGAATTGCCCCTCAGTGGAGCAGTCAGAACACACACATTTATTGATTAAGTTCATCCTCCTCTACGGGCATGGTTCATGGCAACCAAAAACAATTATAATAGTAACATCAGAGATCACAGATCACAGAGCACCATAAAAGCTATAATAATAATAATGGGAAAGTTTGAAATGTTGTGAGAATGACCAAAATGTGACACAGAGATAATGTGTGATTTTCCACATGCTGTTGGAAAAATGGCTAAGACTGACTTGCTTGATGCAGGGCTACTATAAACCTCCAATTTGTCAGCCCATTCCGCTCTTTCTGTGAATCCCCCCAAAACTAAGTCCATTGATGAGGCTCTACTTCCCAGAAACCTCTCGATCTGAGCAGAAGCTTTCCCCCTTCTAACCCTCATCCACATCTAGATGGACAGCTGCCTGTTGGGACTTGTAGTTTCTGCTGCTCCCAACTCTACACAGGACTTTGGCCATTCCCCAGTGAATAATGACATCCCCACTAAGGTCTGCACATGGTTCTCTTTTCTCCTTTTCTCCTTTTTCTCTCCTCACAGGGGATCCCAGTGTCTGTTCCATCTCCAACCCAGACTTTGTCATCTACTCCTCAGTGATTTCCTTCTATCTGCCCTTTGTGGTGACTCTCCTTGTCTACGCTCGAATCTATGTAGTACTGAGACGAAGGAGGAGGAAAAGGATTCTCACTCGGCAGAACAGTCAATGCATCAGCGTCAGACCTGGCTACCCCCCACAAGTAAGAACTGTCCTGGAGCCCAGAAAGGCCATAGGAGGTACCGCCTGCCCATCTTGGCAGTCCATCAGTCTGCATTCTGGCCTGCCATCTTGCAAACGCCAAGCCTAGATCCAATTCTCTCATCAAATAGGTGCTGACTGAACTTTAGAAGCAGAACAGACATTCCCCCCAAAGAGTAGAAATCACCTGAATGCAACAGAAGGTCTAGTCAGTGCACCTTAATAGGCATGATATTAAGCAACGATTGACTGTCTTACTTTTCTCAAAGGCCATTCCTCACTGGGGAATGGAAGAGACACTAGCTTTGAAATCAGAGGAACAGAGTGCCAGTCCTAGCTCTGCCCCTTCCCCAATCCACTTTCTTTAATAAGTCACTTTGCCTAAGTCTCAGTGTCCTCATCTGTAAAATGCTCCTATTACTCCAGGAGTAATAATACTCCTGTTACCTGCTTCACAGAACTATTGTAAAGAAACCACTTTGTAACTCTTACAGAAATATTATTATTTTGTTATAAGAAATTATTTCACAGCATAAATGTGAGGATTCAATCTCAGGGCACCTTTTAAAAGTTGTTGGAGCTAGTGGCAAATTCTTTCCTGACAAAACCTGCCGCTGTGAGACAGTAATGGTTAACGGATGAGAAAGTATGCTAGGTATGCTAGAAAAATGCTGCCTGTGGATTCTAAAAAGGAAATATCTTTGCCTTAAGGGGACACCTCTAATTGTTCCTGAAGTTAGGTAGAGAAAGACTGTTGCTACATGGCTACAGGCAAGCAGGTGATAAGATAGGGAGAATGCAGGACCTGGAGTCAGAAAGATGTGAGTTCAAATTCATCCTTAGCTAATCACTTAACTTCTTTTTGCCTCAGTTTCCCCATCTATAAGGTAAGGATAACAATAGCACTTGCCTCCCAGGGTTGTTGAGAGATCATCACTGTAAAGTGCCTGGCACAGGGGGAAGTGCTATGTAAATGTCAGCTATAATTATCTACGAGTTATCCTAGGAAGGAGGATAAGAAAAAAAATACATTTTAATTTTTACAAATCTCAAGCTGAAATTTAGCATTTCCTTCCACATTTGTCCTTGGTCTTCATATGCAGCTCTCAGATGGGGCCTTTCAGACAGGAATGATGACAACTTGAACAATTGATCCCCTGCGGGATCAGTGGACACAAAACCCCACAAACTGGATTCAGAATCAGAGCTGGGTTTGAATCTTGACTTTGCCTCTTATTATTAATAAAACCTTGGGCAAATCACTGCATCTTTCTGGGGCTTTGTTTTCTCATGTATTTTTAAAGTCTTGTTTTTGGATTACCTACTCTCTCAAATCTCTTCCAGCTCTAAAATCCTTTTATCCTAATGCTCATTATGTAAAAGCTCCTATGCAAGGTGTTATGTGGTATACAATAGGATATCAGACATCTTCCCTCCCTGCCATTTTTCTGTCCTGTTCCACTGAGCTTTCTATTAGGTAGTCAGAGGGATGGCAGGAGTGACCCTCTGTCCACTTGCTGGCAAGTCAATTTGTGATTTAAAGAGCAGGATTGTGTGTGTGTGTGTGTGTGTGTGTGTGTATCTCTCCCTCACACACACAATGAACACTGGAGTTCTTTTGTTGTCTCCATAGCCTACTGGTTCCTTTCTTTCTCTCTGTTGCATATTTATTTGTGGTTAGTAGCACCAGCTTGAGGTGTAATTCTGTGCTTCTGAAGAGAAAAACAGCAGGTTAGGGAGGCTCTTTGGGGCTAAGTGTCTGCCTTATTTTGTTCCTTAATGTTGGATGTGGAGGGAAATGAATGTGTTTTCCCACTCCCCTCTCCCTATGTTGATAGTAAGTTGTTAGAAACTGCAGAGATTAAACACAGAGCCCCGTTTTTAAAAAAGTACAACCTAATTGAAGAGGTCAGACACAGTAGGTTAAGGGGAAAAGCTCCATTTTAGAAGTCACAAGATGTCTACAGATTCTAGCTCTGGCTTTGTCACTAACTCATCTTATGACCCAGAGAAAGTCTTTTCATTTCTTTAGATCTCACTTTACTTAGCTGTAAAGAGATCCACAAGGCAAGAGCATCAAACTCAAATAGAAAAGAATTACTTCAGGCTGCATAGTGATTTAGAAAAACCACAAATTGGCATTATCTATGTTGTATTGTATTTTTTCATTTATTTTAGTACATATTTCCCAATTATATTTTATTCTGGCTCAAGCTGGCTAGGCAGCCTCTATCTAGGTCTTGATTATGACATCTCTGCTCTAAGTTCTTATCATATCATACTATGACTGTATACAGGAAAGTTAAATAAATTGTGAATTATTAACAAGTATAACTAATAAAGCAGCATTTAATAAGTATTGCATGGAATTGATCCAAGGTCTATATTGTCAGTTGCATTGGACATCTCCATGCCTTACTGGCATCTCAAATTATGCAAGTAGAAAAAGGCTTATCAATAATAGGCTGGTTTCTGGGTGAAGGATTTGAGTTGAAGGAAAATTAGAAATTCTAGAATTAGAAGAAGAAATTACAAATAAGGATATGACCAGAGACAGAAATTTGAAGAGAATAAATTTGAAAGGACTAGTACTAAAGGCAAGGTAGAAAGAAGAGGAAGTTAGTTTAAAAGGGGAGTGGAAAGGAAGCTAGAAATGCTAATGAAGTGAGACAAGTGATAATTAGCCAGCTATTACCCATAAAAGCAAGGGAGAATAGGAAGAATGATAAAAAAAAATGGAGATCTTCAAGATATTGGAGAGAGATGAAAGAAAGGAGTTAGGCTCCTCACATACCGCACAGGAAACTCAATAAATATATACACCAAAGAGAAGAAAAATACCTAAAAATGAACATACACAAGAAAATATAAACCAAGCAAGATTTAGAATGAGAAAAAAATTTTCAGTGTGCCAGTCCAAATACCTGAATGACCAAATCAGCTGAATGGAAATGGATAAAAGTTGGAGATGGATAAAGAACTGATTCGGGGGAGGGGAGGAATTTAGAACACAAAATCTTATAAAAGTGAATGTTAAAAACTAAAAATTAATTCTTTTACAAAGAAAGGATTCGGCATATGCCAAAGCATGGGTTAAACAACTCATTCAAAGAAATTATGTAAGAAGTGGAAACACTAAGAAAATAGCAAAATTAAATAAAAGGAGAGCTTTTTAAAACAAAAGCTGAATACTTTTTCCCCCAGACTGCCCTCTCTTATATCCCTCCCATCCCCCCCACCTTTACTTTCTTGTAGGACAAGATGGCTTTCTATACCCCAGGGCCTGTATATCTTATTTCCCAGTTGCATGTAAGAACAATTTTTAAACATTTGTTATTAAAATTTTGGGTTCCAGATTCTCTCCCTTCTCTCCTCACCCACCCTCACTGGGAAGACAAGCAATTCAATATAGGTTATACAAGTGTAGTTATGCAAAACATTTCCATAATAGTTATATTATGAAAGACTTTATTTCCCTCCATCCTATCCCATCTCCCATTTATTCTATTTTCTCCTTTGACCCTGTCCCTTTTCAAAAGTGTTTGCTTCTAACTACCCTCTCCCCCAATCTGCCCTCCCTTTTATCATCCCCTGTCTTATCTCCTTCTACCCTACCCTAGAATATGATAACCAACTGAGTGTGTTTGTTATTCCTTCCTTAAGTCAAATCCAATGAAAGATACAATATAATCTTGAAAAAAGATTTAATTTAGAAAGACCGAGGTCACCCAAGCCATTGCCAACCATCTTAACTTTCTTCTTTGCACTGTACTTTGATGTCTTTGGAGGAGGTGAGGTTGGTGACTTTAGGCAGTTCTGCCTCACTTAAATCCAATTCACATACAAGTCCAGATTTCACCCTATTGGTGTCATTGGACACCTTTGAAAATGAAGGGTGAACAACAACAACATAATCTCAAAGTTACTACCATCTCATAGAATTTAAAAGAATTTAGGGAAATCTGAACGATGTATTTGAAGAAACTGTCAAAGACAATCTCCAAGAAATAGCCAAGACAACTTATGAAATGCATGTAAGGGAGTGGTCCTTGAAAGTCCAGCACCTAATAACAGAGAAATGAGAACAGTTGGGTGTTAAGACAGGGGTTCTTTACCTCTTCTGTATCATGGACCCCTTCAACAGTCTGGTGAAGCCTACACACCCCATCTCAGAAGACTGGTTTTAAATGTATAAAATAGAGGATGAAGAATTGGCAACCAGTTGTATTATATACAGTATATGGCATACAATACATGATATGCAGTTTTCAAAAAAATTTTTCTTAGCTAAGTTCATGGAGGTGACATTAAGACCCCCCGTGTGAAACCATAAAAGATTTGGTCACATCATGTTGATCTTTTTCTGAGGTGCCAATTAGTCTCTTGAATGACTCAGAAAAGAAAAAAAAATTCAACAGGATAAAGAATGATAGGTCAGACATTAGGGTGACCTTTAAAAGTCAGTTCACCTTGGCTAGGAGAGAGACTCAGAAAGGGACCCAGATCCTGATGGAACAAGCGAAAAACATGACCCCAGAAAAAGGAAAATGGAATGAAAAATGCAGAAAAATAGGCATAAGAAACCACCACAAACAAGGGGGCCAAACTCCGGGGTCCGGCATGAGATGTTTGGGGAGAAAGGTTGTGTTGCTGAAATCTCTAGATTGCAGGCCAATACCAGTGTTCCAGTATCCCCTTTCTCTCCTTCAAATCCTTCATAGGGGCCATCTCCTCTTGTGTTATGTTGTGTTGTGTTGTGTTGTGTGTGTGTGCACGCGCGAGTGTGAATGTATGTGGTGTATATGTATATATATTTATACCTATATATATGTATATATATTCTTATTATCTTTAATGTAATTTTCTCTTATTTTGATCATTTCTTCTTTCACCAAGTCACTATGGGGCAGTGCAGTGGATAGAGTGTCAGGCCTGGAGTCAAGACCTGAGTTCAAATCTGACCTCAGACATTTATTAGTCATGTGATCTCGAAGAAGCCCTTCAGCCAATTAACAAACATTTATCAGTCGCTCACTGCGTTCTTAGTCACTATGCTGAGCCTAGTGTGTGCCAGGCATTTTGTTAAGTGTTGGTGATTTCTTTTTAAAAGAGGCAAAATATAGCCCTTGTCCTCAAGTAACTCATGATCTAATGAGAAAGAACAAGCAAATAAACAATATGTGCAATCAAGCTAGATACAGGATAAATAGGAAATAATTAATAAAGGAAAGGTGGTGCAGTAGGTAGTGCTGCCAGGTTGGGAATCAGGAAGATCTGAGTTTCCATCATGAGTCTTTTGGAGGTGGTTTAGATCCTTGCATTACTGAGAAGAGCTAAGACAATTTTTAAGGAAGAAGTAGACATTCTTAATATTATATGAAAGGATGCTAAAATTCACTAATAATAAAAAAAATTACAAACCAACCTTACACCCACTAGAATGACAACAGTAGTAAAAAATAATAAAACCAAATGTTATCAAAGCTGTGGGGAAACATACTCTAATACATTTTTGATTGAACTATATCTAATGTAAACATTGCAGATAGCAACATGGCAATATTCATTAAAAGTAACCAAATTAATCACACATTTTGGTCCAATGATTCTACTGCTAGAATTCTTTTTTTCCCAAAAAATTCTAAAAAAGAAAAAAAAGACCTGTCCGTACAAGAATAGTCATAGCTGTTCTATTTGTAATGGCCAAAAATAAAAAAATAAAAAAACCCAAAATGTAGAAACAGCCTGTATGCACAACCACTGGTGACTAGATGAATAAATTATGGGATAATAATATAATGGAATAGTACAGTGTCATAAAAAGTGATAAATATAGATCGATAGATACATACAGATATGCATTTCTATAGAAATAATCTATAAAGAGAACTGGATAGCTGTGTATGTATGTATCCATGAATACATACTTATATGTTTGTACATATGCATATGAAGCTTATAAAGAACCAGCCATAACAAGGGTAAGGCATATATCTTAGGTGTATAAAATGAAATGTGTAGAAACATGTATAAAATATGTATCTACAATGCCAAGCATGTGAACGCCATGCCAATAGGATGTGAGGACAATTTAATAGTCTTCCCTAGAGCTCCAAATCAGTTATAGAGCTTCAAGGAAATGCAGGAGGATCCAGGTGCAGGGGTAACAAATAATAACTTCAGAGCTAGAACTGAATATCCATTGAGTAGTTGTTTGTCGTCCTTTGTTCTCAAGGAGGACAGAAATGACATCAGTACATTGGGGTTAAGGTACAGTGTGTTTGACTGAGGCTGATCAGACCCATAGAAGCTCGGGAAGGCTCTACCACAGGTTGGACACATATGAATATTTGGAGCAGAGATGTCTCTAAATTTGCACATTCACATTTCTTTTGAGTTACTGCAATTCTGTTTTGCTCATAAAGCACAGCGTCTTCTTTAATGTGAGCACGCCATGCTGGGCAGCCCTTTGCTAGCATCTCCCATGTCTCACAGTCCATGCCAAAGTTCTTCAAAGAGTCCTTGAGAATGTCCTTATATCAATTCTTCTGACCTCCAGGTGAACACTTGCCTTGTGAATGTTCTCCATAAAATAGACTTTTAGGCAAATGCACATTTAGCATTTGAACAACATGGTCAGCCCCTTAGAGTTGTACTCTCTGCAGTAGAGTTTGAATGCTTGACAGTTCAGCTAAAGAAAGGATCTCAGTATCTGGTCCCTTAACTTGCCAGATAATCTTCAGAATCTTCCCAAGACAATTCAAAGGGAAGTGAGTCAGTTTCCTGGCATGGCGCTGGCAGACTGTCCGAGTTTCACAGTCTTACAACAATGAGGTCAGCACAACAGCTCCGTAGACCTTCAGTTTGGTAAGCAGTCTAATGCCTCTTCTCCCCCACACCTTCATAAAATGAAAGGGGGAAGAGAACAAGAAAGAACGAGGAGACAGAAGGGAAGAGAGGACACAGAGGAGGGGAAAGGAGAATGAATGTACAAGAAATATGAGCAGAAAGAGATACAGCAGAATTTTTTTTTGTTGCTTGTTGTTATTAATTCATTGGGTTCTACCTTGCTAATTTAAAAAAAAAGATCGAATTTGTAAAGGAATTCATTTGAGTGGGTATTTGTTAGGCAGTATTTGTTGTGTTAAAACAAACTGTCAATAAATTTCTTTTTTTAATTGCTAAAAACAATGCAAATGCCAGAGGGATTCCTCAGAAGATGGTTAAGAGGTTGCCTCCAAGCCCAGTTCTCACCATTATCTCAAAATAGAAAAACAAGACTACACTAACAACAACAAAAAAAAACCACACACTAGATAGAATAAAACAACCAATGACAGAGTGGAGAGGAGTGAGGAAGCATCCTGGGATTCACTCCCAACTGACCTAGGAAAGAAAAAGAAGGAAATGCTGTCTTTTCTCTCATATTTCCTGAAGTTGGAGAACATTTCCAGACAGGAGCTTGGCAGGGGAACAGGGAGAAAGAAGAATCAGGTTCCACTGGTGGGAAGGGGTTGTTCTGAGGGGTTTGCAACATGTGCTTCCTAGGTAACAGTATATTTCAGGAACCCCAAAGCAAATTCCCTCCAGGAAGAATGAGTCCTTCAGAGAACTCTTCTCTAAGCATGCAATAAGCTTCTTAGGCTGAGTTTCAGCCCTCGAGAAGGATATGATTAGGTCCTTAGAGGCTCCCAGTTCAAGAATAACAAGACTGAGGTCTAAAGAGAAGATATGGTTGTCTCCAGGATGTGCAAGTAAAATGGGAATTGTTCCTTTTGACCAAAGTGATAAAGGTGATGAATTGAAGGCCTTGGATTCAGCCCAAATGCTGCAAATTTTTTTAGTGACAGAAGACTAAGAATTTCACCAATGCAATGAAAATTTACCATATTAAAGTTAACTCTGTGTCACTCTCGTGCTGTACAGCTAACAGAAACTTACTTGATATCTGAATTTCCCTTCTTTCTCTACCCCATACTAGTCAATCTTTCTGCGGCGACATGCGATTCGACATTTCTCGATAAGGTCCAGATTTTCCTCATCAGAAAACACAGGGAAAACAGTAAGTAGGCCATTCTTTGAACACAAGAAAAAGATGTTTCCTTGAAATCATTCATTGAAAGCTGAAACAACAGAGACAACTTTGTTTGACAACCCTCTGCTAATTTCAGGCGATGGATAAAACAGAGAGATGTGTGCTTGCCAAAGGGGAAAGAAGGGAAGGGAAGGAAGGAAATAAGGATCCATGTAGCATCTATAATGTGCCAGGCACTGTGCTAAGAGCTTTTTGCCAATATTATCTCATGATCCTCACAACAACCCTAGGAGGTAGGTGCTGTTATCATCATCCAATGAGGCAAGCAGCATTTAAATGACTTGCTCAGGATCACCCAGCTGGATTTGAATTCAGGTCTTCCTAATTTCAAACCCAGCACTCCATCCACTGTGCCACCAGCTGTCTGTAGGTATTCCCCACTGCTGCAGAAAATGTCTAGGATGATGGGGGAAAGACCATAGCTCTTTATCTGTTATAATCACTTTGAAATATTTCCCCTAGAAGCATGATTTATGCTTACAAGCATTCCATATACTTATACTATGGTAACTGTACTCCATCTCCTACACAAGCACTTGTATACATAGACATACACCAGATCTGAGATCCTTTCTGATTTTTTTGCACTGTAGTATGGAGCATCAAATTACAGTACTTGAATATTTCTTAGACAGGGATGTGAGGGTGAAGGACTAGGTCAGAATGGAGTTATGAGATTGAGGTCGTCCATAAATGCTAGAGAAAATGGAACGAGAAGCCAGAATTGACTGAGTGGAACAGAAAGACAGAGGAAGGAGAAAGGGAAACATTTTCTTCAGGTATAATTTAAAGCTAATTAATTCTGAAGGAGAAGACAAATGTGCAGTTTCGTGATTGAAATATTCTATTTATTCACCAAACCAGAGGATAGCACAAAGCTATCTCACAGGCTACCCAGAACCTCACTGTCCCAAAGAAACCTCATACTGTTATTGCAACATAAAGCACTCTACTGGGACCTGTGCTCCAAGAGAAGGAAGAGTTTTCTGTCTCCTCCAACTAGAAAACCAAGAGCTCATTATAAAAGGAGCTTTGAAATTCCAGCACTGGTGAAGGGCTGAACCTTTGTGTCTTCGTCATGTCTGTGTCTAACTAATTAACTGCTTTTCACAAAGGTCTGAGCGGCTACTTGGACCTGTCAAGGGTAGGAAGCTATCCGAGGCAGATAACTCAGGAATTCCTAATCCAAATCAATTCTGAGACAGAATTGGGAAGGAGAAAAAAATGGCAGGATTATCTCCAGGGTCAAGGCAGGTCCTAATAACTACAGTGAAAACCCACTTATGTCATGCTATGTGGGTGATGGACTTGGTGTGTCATGTAGAGTAACTGTGGCATTTTCTTATTCCAGTCTTGGAGATTATAATAAGAGGCAGCAGAGATCACTAAGAGAATTAGGATCCTGAAGGAAGGGGGACCCTTGCGTTCCTTTGTGTTCTTACTAAAGTCATCCTAAGTTTATATTTTGTACTTGCCAAGCACTGTCTCTCTTACAAAAGAGGAAAGGACTGAAAGCAAGGCAGCTTGAAATCTGGCAGATAGGGTGCCATTGTGCTTAGGCCATGAGGATTAGAGTCATGTTCCCCAGTTCCCCAGCTGGCATGGTTGGACTGATTCTGGAAAGACCATCCTCCTTCCCCCTCCCCAAAACTGGCAGGTCATCTACAGTTTCAAGGAGTCAGTTTTTCTTATTCAGACAGGAAGGGAGGAAGGAGGGAGTCAAAAGGAATTTTTCCTCTTCTCCAAAGTTTATTTAGAAATGTTATCCTTAAACATAAAGAAGAAAACCCATAGAACCCTCTCAAAAATACCTATAACACCCAAGAGTACTCTGGAATTCCACCTTCCAATATTTCAAGGGACCTATGACTTCACTGATATGGTACTTACTCCAGTGGGGCATACTGCAACCCACCATCTCGATCTGTGAGACCCTTGTCCATATCCTGCTGTGGCAGGATATACTCCTCTGAGACCCCACTTGACTTAAAGGGGTCTTTCTTTGAGATCTCCTGACATTGTGTAGATTCTAAAAGAACACATGGGCTTTCTCTCACTTATCTCTTGCTCTTGCTATGTGGTTGGTCTTTCTTTTTCTTTTTTTTTTTTCAAATTTATTTACTATTAGTTTACAACATTCAGTTCCACAAGTTTTGGAGTTCCAAATTTTCTCCTCTCCTCTCCCCCTCCCATCCCACCATGCAATCCAACACAGGTTCTACATACACCTTCACATTAAACATTAGCCAAGTTGCAAAGAAGAGTGGAGTGAACCAATGGAGTGAACAACGAGAAAGAAGAAACAAAACAAAATGAACCAGAAAAGAGAGAGAGCAAGTAATGATTGGTCTTTTTCTCTGACAACACCTCGCATCTCACTTTAGCTTCATAGCTTTTCATTAGTAATATGCTGCTGCCTGCTCATACCTGTCACATGCCTCTCCAGCACCCTTTGGATAGCTCACAACGTTCATTCATCAAGAGACTGTAATATTCCATAATGCATAACCACACAGCTTCACTGGAAAAATATTGACATTAAAAACATAGGCCTTTGTTTTAGGGAAAACCTCGGAGTCATTAAAAACACTTCTCAATTTCCCAAAGGCAATTTAGCCTTCTCATCTCCTCCCATTCAGTGATAAACTCAGTTCACTTTAGTACAGAGTATCTATACAAGATGTATGGATAGATAGATAGATATATCTATGTGTGTACACACACACACACGCATGCATGTTTTCTAGCCAACTGTCTATGGAAATTGGGACAATTATCTTTTTCATCCTCTTAGTTTTTCCTGTGTGGATAGTTAGACCAAATTCATTTGAGTGATTATGGATCTCATTTAGGAGACTCCAAAATGTTATGAGATTTAATTCAATCATAAAGTCATCAGATAGGACCATATAGAGAATTTCCTTATCTATAGGGAATTTCTCCTTCACTTGGGCTCTGCTTAGATGATAGTAGTAAATACTTCCTGTTTTTTCCTTCATGTGACCATCAGAGGGTCATCAAACAAAGTTATCTCTATTGTTCCATCTCTCCAAGAGTCATGTATGATCTTGATGTGTTAGGAAAACATTGTTAGAGGACAGACTTTAAGAAAACATTTTGCTCCAACAAATCACATTTTGTAGCAAAAAACAATAAGTATTGCCAGATTATATATTTTCTATACTTTAGCCTATCATGTGACCATATAAAAATAGTTTGTGGTTGAATGTCATTTGAATAGCTTGCCTGTTCACTTTGTAGGCCTTCGTCAGTTTTGCTCTCAATGTATGTAGAGATGAATCTCTTTTTGTAGATTTTGTAGAAATGGGAAAATAGCTCTATCTGTTCATTGTTGATTTTTTTGCTTACTTTTTTCAGTAATAATAATAATATCCATGACTTTTTTCCCTCAAACATTTTGTATCTTCCCCTCCTAGAGATAGCTTGAGAATAAATCCCTTGACACCCTCGAAGTTATATCACCTCTAGCACAGACCTGATCTGCAAGTAACGTACTCTGATCTAATTGTATATAAAACACCATGTAAACTTCTCAAATCAGAGGCAACTGGATGGCACAGAAAATAAAGCACTGGGTCTAGAGTTAGAAAGACCTAAGTATTTCCACTCATTGGTCACTGTTTAAGGATTTTCCATTCAAAATACCAACAATTGAGTGTTTCTAGGCAGCCTAAAAATTGTATAATACTTAGCATGCCCAGACTCCTTCCCTGCACTCCACACCACGCCCCCCATTTTAGTGCCATTCTGCTCTCATCACTAAGGAAGCAGTGGGGAGTTGTATAAGACTCTGGACCAATTTGTACTTTTCTTTGGAAATAAGTTGCCATAACTATCAGTAAGCAGCCAATCTACTGGCAATAAGTTTCTACATATTTAAGGAGGTTGAGCCTCACTTGGGCACCCACCTCACACTAAGGACCAGCATGGCCACTCCAAGAAAAATCTTGTCAGGTCAAACTCATTTCCTTTTTTGACAGTTACTAGATTTAGAGATACTTAGATTTGAGCAAAATATTTGACAATCTCTCATGCTATCTTTTTGTACCTGCTGGAAGAAAGTGAGGTAGATAATAAAAAAGTGAAGTAGCTTCAAAATTGGTCAAATGACCAGGTCCAAGGGTAGACGAATTCTTCCAAGTGAAGGAGCAGGCATACAGGAATGTTCCAATAATCCATCTTTGGTCCTTGGGCAACATGTTAAATGGTAACTTGTTAAATTATCAGTGTCTTGAATGGAGAGATATTTGTTATGATCAACAAATTTGCATATGACATAAAATTGAGGGAACAGTTCACACAATGGAAAACAGAGACAAGCAGGTCAAAAATTATTACCAGATCTGCTTGGGGGCAAGAAAAGAGCTCTAGAAGATTTCCAAATTATTTACATCCCCCATCACTGCTATGTAAACCTATGGGCCATAGATTTTGCTAATATTCCCTTCCATTGACTTTGTCCCTTGAGAACTGTGGAGTATCTCAAATGCTATTCTTCCTATGTTGTGGTTACTCTTGTATAGTTTCTAGGTTGGTAGACGTATCTAGTCAGTTCCTTCCTTCCCTCTTCTTTTTCAGCTTGAAGTTCTTTTGATTAAAAGTGCAAGACCCTACACAAAAACCTTCTTGCCAAGCTTTGTAAGGTATACTCTATCCATGACCAGGATCCTGCCATTCCATATAGAGAAATCTGAATCTATTACAAGATACCATCTCTTTAACCATCTTTTCACTTCTCTAATCTGCTTTTACCCTGAGTACCCATTGCTTTTAATGGACAGAAAAGAATATGTTATATGTTGTTCCTGAGGTCTTCAGCTCCCTCCCCAAAATGGTATAACCTCTGGCTTCCAAGGTCCTTTTCTGGCAGCACCCACGTGAATCACCAGAAGTGAGCAGTAGCCATCTGTTTTTACAAGTCTTGGGAAATTCTCTTTGTTGTATCAAATATATCCTCCAAAAAGACAACAGATTTTTCCATTATTGCTCTCAGGTTGACAAATAGCTGCCTCCGTGTCTATCAGCAGAGTCACTAACCACCGTTAATGTTAACAGCTATCAACATACATATATTATATATGGCGGTCTATGTTTTGTTTTTCACATTCTCATTCATTTTACTATTCTTTTCTTCATTTATTGCAATTCTTCTCTTCTTCTGATTTGCATCTAACACCACCTGTGAAACTGTTTTGTAATTTCTTGGAGGAAAAAAAGCTGTTTCCTTCTCAGAGGATCTCTTGAGAAAGAACCTCCAATTTGTTGTTTTTTAGCTCCGAGTGTCCAATGGGTGTGAGAGGCTCTTATTCTCCACGCTCTTAAAAATGATCAGAGTTTCCCTCCACCTCTTTAAATAAATCCCTTTCTATTTTTTTTTCACAATGAAGCCCCTATTCTACATTTTTGGATTTATTCTTACTAACATTTTATTGTCTCTGATAATCTGAAATGTGAACGTGCGTTGTTTGATCCCTTTCACTTTTGTTCTAGGAAGGAGACAGGCCTGAACTTTGTTTTGGGTTTTTAAATTGTTTTTACTTTAAACTTAAACACTAAATCAAATGAGCATTTCCATGTACACATTAGAGCAGAAAAAGAGGGTTGTACATGAAACTGTGAATTTCTGTTATACACAGCTTGCTTTTCTTTTTAAAATATGTAATCTATTCAACATGTGACTTTCAAAGCTGTTCTGCTTTTCTGATTCCATTCTAGCCTTCTTCCTGTTCTCTTCGATGTATTTATAAAAAATATCACAATGACCCTCTTTTATTTTTCCTCCTTTTTTTCCCTTAGGAACCTTATTCATAGCCCTGCTCTCCCCATCTCTGCCCCTCTTTGGAAAAATTCATTTAACTTTGTAACAAATAGGTATAAGATATGTAACATATAAGATATGTATGTCCACATGGGTTGTCTTAAATGTACAATTCGCAGGTGGCATAGATTGGAATCCTGCCATCCCTCTCTAAGGGAGATTACAATTTCTTCTTTGAAGGAAGCAGGAGAAGGGCCATGGCTAAGTATTTATTCCTCTCCAAGAGAGGCGTCAAACTAGACTTAGAGCTATTTCAAATATTGCTGATCTGAGAGTGTGAATCTGGTTCAAACAAAAAGCCATTTCCCACTCTGAAGGTGAAAGCTTGCACAACCCAACTTAGTTCATTCCTTTCAAACACCGGATCTACAATGGGAGCAGCTAGGTGGCGCAGTGAATAGAGAACAGGCACTGGAGTCAGGAGGACCTGAGTTCAAATCCGACCTCAGACTCTGAACACTTACCAGTTGTGTGACCTTGGGCAAGTCGCTTAACTCCAACTGCCCTGCATTCCCCCCTCCAAAAACCCAGTGGATATACAAAAGACCATCAGAAATAGTGAAGAGCAGGAAACCCATTCATCCAAACATAGAGCAAACAGAAATCAGAAAAATTATACAAATTAAAATATACTAGAATGTACATAGAAGTGAATGAGCTCTTAAGATGACAGTGAAATGAGGTATCAGTTCAAATCAAGACAGTTCTTTCTCTGTGGCCTCTAGGGAGACAAGATGGAAATCACGGACATGTTGAGGAACCTATTTCCCCCACATGCCTGCAGCTTCCGAAGTCTTTCTTTCTCTCCTCCCTGAGGTGTCCCCTACCCATCACCTCTTCTGAAGGAGCTCAGGAAGCTCTGGCACCATCTCCATTCCTTCCTGGGGATATAGCAAGGCCACAGCATTTTCTCCACCAGATAGGAGTCAAGCCTTCTGCAGATACAGCCGCACACAAAATACCCTTAGGCTTCGTAGGAAACCTAGTTACATATGCATAGTCAAACACAACAAATTGTCACATTGTGGGACTGCACTTTGAACATAGATGGTGGGCAGAAACAGAAACAGAAATATTAAGCAATCAGTATAAGCCCCTGCAAAATTTTCCCCTGGTCATTAGTAGTGAGATCCTCAGGCCTTTTCTTTGAACCTGCTTGTGAATTATTATAATTCACCTTGTTTATACCTTTATAATCCTTTGACCATCTCCTAGCAATTCCTAGCACACTCGCAGGTTTTTCTTGGGCTTCAGAGGGTAGAACTAGCAGAATCACCTAAAAGAAAAATGAAATTCTTGACTTCCCCTTGCTAGATGACCTCATAAGCCAGCGGTTCTCAACCTGTGGGTTATGTTCAATCTGTAACAATGAAAACACATCCTGCATATCAGATATTTACATTACGATTCATAACAGGAGCAAAATTACAGTTATGAAGCAGCAATGAAAATAATTTTATGATTGAGGGTCACCACAACATGAGGAGCTGTATTAAAGGGTCGCTGCATTAGGAAATTGCTGTCATAAGCAATGTCACAAAAGGGAATCTTTTTCAGGAAAATGTTTGAATACATGGTCTTTAAAATCTCTCCTAATTTTGGGATTCATTCATCTTATGACTTTATGTGATGGAAAGATTGGAACTTCACCTACTGGGGAGAAACAGTTCTCTCAGGGTACCAGAGAGGGGTATTCAGAGCCTCCAGTCCACTTAGAAGATTCACCAGAATTTTCCAATTCTGAAGATGATGGAAACATTATTTATTGAGAAATTTCTCAATAATAAAACTTTTTTTTGTTTCCCATTTATGACTAGAAGACAGTTGCGAGTCTTCAATGCTTTTATAATCCTATGGCCTCTTATCCAGGCCTTTCCAGTCCCTAGGCTCTTCCTACAGTAATTTTTACACTATCATGATTTCCTCTTCCCTACTCACACAATGTAACAGATAAAACACTGAACTCAGAGGTAAAAAGACTTTAGTGCATATACCCAAAGGGCTATAAAACCATGCATACCCTTCAATACAGCAATACCACTACTACGTCTGTATCCCTAAGAGATCACAAAAAAGGGGAAAAGACCCACGTGTGCAAAAAATATTTATAGCAGCATTTTGTGTGGTGGCTAAGAATTGGAAATTGAGGGAGTGTCCATCAGTTGGGGGGGGTGACTGAACAAGTTGTGGTATATGAATGTAATGGAATACTATTGTGCTACAAGAAATGAGGAGGAGGGGGATTTCAGAAAAATCTGGAAAGACTTACACGAACTGATGCTGACTGAAGTCAACAGAACCAAGAGAACATTGTACACAGTTACAGCAACATCATGTGATGATTAACTATGACAGACTTAGCTCTTACAGTTCCAAAAGACTCATGACGGAAAGTGCTAACCACATCCAGAGAAAGAACTGTGGAGGTTGAATGCAGGTCAAAGCAGACTATTTTCACTTTGTTTTTGTTGTTGTTTTTTCTTTCTCATGGTTTTCCCCTTTGGTTCTGTTCCTTCTTTCACAATATGACTGATATGGAAATATGTTTGACACTACTGCACATATATAATCTATATCAGATTGATTGGGGAGGAGGGAGGAAAGGATGGAGAAAAATGGGGAACTCAATTTTACAAAAATGAATGCTGAAAACTATCTTTGCATGTAATTGAAAAAATGAAACATTGTCAGATTTTTAAAAAAGAAGACAAGTTCAAATCCTACTTCAGACCCTAACTAGCTTTATAACTCTGGGCAAGTCATTCTACCTTTCTAAGTTTCTTCTTCATTTGTTAAATGGTGATAATATTAGCACCTACCTCACAGTGTTGTTGGGAAGTTCCAATGAGGAAATTTACATAATGCATGTAAAGTGTCTTATAAACCCTACCAAGCTATATAAATGTGAATCATTATTATTTTCATCATTGTCATCATTTTATTATTTATTTGTTTTTCTTCCTCTGCAGGAACCCACTGAAGAGAAAGAGTACCCCCCTGGCTGTCAAGATTCCCTGTTAGCCCATCTTCAAGCCACCTCTCCAGGAAGGGCACACTCATCTGAGAAACTGCTGGCAGCAATGGAGTTGAAACGTTACTATAGCTTCTGCCAGGATGCCCCTTTGCCCAAGCCAGGACAAGACGAGGAAGGAGATGGGAAAGGAGATGGGAGAACTCTGGGAGGCCTCAGCCCCACCATGGCTCCCAAGCTTAGCTTAGAGGTTCGGAAACTCAGCAACGGCAGAATGATGACTTCCCTGAGACTGAGTTCCCAGCAGCCCCGGAGTGTTCCACTTCGAGAAAAGAAAGCAACCCAAATGCTGGTTATTGTTCTGGGTGAGTTACATGGGCATGGCATTTGCCAGATGGTAGAAATAAATCCTGCATCGAAAAGATACAGGTCCTGGGTACTACCTGGGGTGAATGAAAACCAGCCTTACCTGGGTTGTTCACTAGCAAGTCAAAAAGCATTGGATCTGCCCTCAAAGGATGTGAGTTCAAGTCATGATTCTTTCAGTATTAGCTGTGTGGCTTTAACCTCTTAACTTAGCCACTTCACCAATAAATCTCGGTTTCCTTATCTTTCTTTGTAAACCAAGGATAATAACTGTACTACATATCTCCTGGCTATTTGATTCAAATAAAATAAGGTTCACTTTGCAAACAGTAAAATGTTGTGTTCAAGCGAAGTGATAAGAATAACTTACACAAATATCTCTTTAAATTTTGGAAGCCACTATACACACACATACATGTACATATATGTATATATGTATGTGTGTATGTGTGTATGTGTGTAAATATAGACATTTGTCGTCATTTGATTTGACAATGGAAGCAGTGTAGTACAGTAGAAAGAGACCTGGCTCTTTGGGTTCAAAGACACAAAATCAATATGACACTGAGCAAGAGACTTAACTTTCCTGGGCCTCAGTTTTCTCATCTGTAAAATGAGAAGACTGGATAAATGACCTCTAAGGTCTCTTATGGTGATAGATTTATGAACCTATGGTGGTGATAATGCTTCAGAGAGATATTAAGAACTTTTAAAGAACAGTTAATATTAATATAATTCATAGTATTATGTTAACTAAAATTATTTCTACTAATATAATTAATATTATCATCATTTAACAAGAACCTGGGAACCAAAAAGTTGGGGAGGGGAAGAAGGTTGAAAAGATTCAAGGGTTTACGTCTCCTATACCATTTAGATACATGTTGGGGCAAAGTATGAAATGAAATCTCTAACTTGTTTGTTTTCTCTCTTTGAAATCTAGGGGCTTTCCTTATCTGCTGGCTGCCTTTCTTCTTGACCCACATCCTCAATACTCACTGCCAGGCTTGCCATGTACCCCCAGAGCTCTACAGTGCCACCACATGGCTGGGTTATGTGAACAGTGCCCTCAACCCTGTGATCTACACCACCTTCAATGTAGAGTTCCGCAGAGCTTTTCTCAAAATCCTGTCCTGCTAAAGGCAGGAGAAAAGAGTCACCACCTTTATTGACTTCCGATAGCCTCTCCAGGAACAATGAGAATTGAAACTCCCATAGGGTGGGGTAGTTAGAAGCCTTTAGCTACACTCTAGGCTTTCATCTGCCAGTGCTTGATTTCCTTGTATTATAATTGGTCTCCACTTCAGTAGTTCCTGTCTTCAATCTGTTCTTCACAGAAATGCCCAAGGAATCTTCTTAATGTGACACTGATTATATGACTCCTACATCCAACTTATCAGTCCTCCTCATTTCTTTTGGAATAAAATTTAAACTCCTTATCCTGGCATTTAAGGCTCTGCACAATTTGGCTCCAGACTATCTTTCCAGTCTTATCTGATGTTATTCTGCCTCACAAGCTGTAAGTTTTAGCCAAATAGGACTACTTGCCATCCCTCGTTCTTATCTCATTCTCCTCTTTGCTCATGCCTTCCCCCATGCCTGGGATGGACTACTCTCCTCCCCATCTATGCCTGTTAAGATATTTCCCTTCCTTCAAGACACAACTCAAATGGCTTTTCCTACATGAATCTTTTCCAGATCTCCCTTTCCTCAAATATTCTCAAAGCACTTTGGTCTGGTTCTCTTCATGGCCCTTATCACCTTATACACTGCATTGTATTTATTGGTCTACGTGTCAGATATTCTTGTAATCTTTTCATGAGATCATTTATTTGTAAAGCACTTAGCACACTACCCAACACATAGTAGGTCTTACTTGTTCTTTTCCCTCTCTCCCTCTCATTATATTATAAACTCCCTGAAGCTAGGGATTCCTGTCCTATCCTATTTGTTGCTCTATATGTCTGATATTCTTGTAATCTCTTCATAAATTGTAAATTCCATGAAACTAAAGATTCCTATCCTACCCTATCTATTTGCCTAAATGTCTGATATTCCCTTCCCATGAGGTTGTAATTTCTCCCACTCCCTGTGAGACTGTAAAATCCCAGAAGCTAGAAATTGTGTTGTTGTCTTTCATTTCTGAATCCTCAGAGTGTGGCACAATGTTTTTCAGATTTCAGACTTGGGATCTCTTCAGAGGGCAGGAGGCAACAAATCACATAAATTGCTCCATAAAAGATGGACCTCTCCATGTTTCCAGATGAAACCTAAGAACACTCAAGCTATTGTTTTAATGACTAGAGAGGGCAGCAGACTGACAAATAATAATTCTCAAAGAAGAGGCTAATGCCAAAAGTTAAACAAAAAGCAATCTGAGGCATGATTGGACAGAGAGTGAATAGACAGCATCATTCACATTGAACCATTACTCCTTGAAACCTCAGCCAGGTCAGTGTTACACAGTATATTCAGCACCACCTCTGTACAGGCAATTTCCTTCACTCATCACTTAATAATAAAAATAGGGAAACTTTCCTGTCTAAGAGCATATGATCCCAGTAGGGGAGCAACAGTATGAGTAACAGTTATTTTACGGACATACACACCTGCGAATCAGCATGAGTGAGTAATAAGACCATAGATTTAGACTTGCAAGGAGCCCTAGAAACTATGTAGCCCCACTTTCTTTTATACAAAGGAGCAAACAGAGGCCCTGGGAAATTAAATGTGCTGTCCAAGGTCACAGAAGTAGTAGGCGATGGAGGCAAAAATTGGACCCATGGTTCTCTGACTCCAAAACTGGTTCTGCCACAAGAGAATTTGTGTTTCTCTAAGGAAGCAAGAACTACCTTGGGATTCAAGTCTTAAATTTACACCCTGAATAACTGTAGTACCAACCCTGCCCCCCCCACCCTGCTAAGAGAGTAAAGCCTTTTGGTGCCTTGCTCCCTTGACCACCAGGACAGACAAGTGTCACTAAGTACTAGCCAAATGCATGTTACACAATGTGCTCTGCACTAACACCATTTTTTTTCCTCCTTCATTACTTTGGGTAGCTAGCTACTCATCTCAATGATGCTTTAATGCCAACTCAGATCCAGTGTGCAAGTTCTTCCCTAGCCCAAGTCTACATATTCATCTCTAGGTATAAAAATGGGGCAGCTAGGTGGTACAGTGCTGGACCTGAAGTGAGGAAGACTCATCTCCCTGAGTTCAAATCTGGCTTCTTACTAGCTGTGTGGCCCTGGGTAAGTCACTTTTAACCCTGTTTGTCTCAGGTCCTTATCTGGAAAATGAGCAGGAGAAGGAAATGGCAAAGCACTCCCATATCTTTGCCAAGCAAACCCCAAATGGCGTCTCAAGAGTCACACACAAATAAAATAGCCAAACAACAACAACAACAAAATATAAAGATAAAACCAAGGCAGTGGTAGCCCATAGTTAGCTCATATAACTTTATTAAATCTATAAGTAATCATGGCCCATCCATAGCACATCAAAAGCAAGTGATCATGACCTCATATGTGGAGCATTAGGTACCATCCCCAGGAGAGTGAAATTATCTGCCTCTCTGACTTAGTAGGTCTCCAGAATCCCCATATTCTACTGATATTATGACAGAGGGTCTCCTTATCCTGGTCATGGTGAACTATCCCTGGGCTATCTCTTGACCTAATTCTTACAGAATGCCTGAAGGGCATTCCCTAGAGGAATGCCAGTTGTAAGGAGGGAGAGGAAGAAAGAGCAATGTGCTGGTAAATATTTACCTACTGGTTCTCAAAAAATGCATGCAGAACATTCTTTAAAGTCTAATAGGCATTGTTAACATTCTTCTAATACTTTTTAAAGTCTAAACAATCAACAAAAAAATAAACAATGCCCAATTTGTAACATTTGCTGATTTCCAAGGTGTAGATGCTCCTACTGAAAATTTAACGACCAGCTCAAGATGGCATGAGTTAGCTCCTGCACATCTCTAGAGAGGAAGGATTTGTAGGCTTGCCCAAAGTGGCCTCTCATTGGCAACTGAGAAGCAGCCTGACATAGACAAGACAGTTATATAGATGGACAGATAAATGAGAGAAACAGAGAATGAGTGAATAAGTGAGTGAGTAAGTAAATGATTATATGTCAGGTATTGTGTTAAGTGCTAGGAATATAAATAAAAACCAAAAAAAAGACAGCACCTCCCCTCCAGGAGCTTACAATAAAATGGAGGATACAACACATAAGGTGGCATGGGGTGGGGTGGGGTGGAAAGGAAGGATACCCATATGGGAGCAAGGCTGCTGGTGAGGAGGCAGAAAAGAGTTGGTTGAGAGAGAAGATGTGGATGGCCTGAGTCCTTGATGAAATGCTGATTCCAAACAGACATTCACCAATCTGAGGGGAGGATCAGGAACAAAGGTATCTCCAGGGTGAGAAGGCTAAGAAAAGAGTGTTGCACTTGAGGTCAGGTTAACATGGCTTCAAGTCCTGCTTCTGATATTTCCTACTTGTGTGTCCCTGGGCAAGTCATCTGATGTATTTACTGCTCCAGGCAACCCTCTAAAAACAGAAGTTGAACAAGTGCTGGTCTACACTGCTAGAAGGAATTTCTTTACTGGGAGTTTCCTACATCAATGAAATCACAGGTCAAGACCTTCCCTCCTCAAAATATCCCAGCAGGGTTGTGAGGCTCAAATGAGAAAATATATATAAAGTGCTCTGAAAACTTTGAAAGGCCACATCAATGTCAGCTATTAGTCTATGTCCTCCAGATTTCCAAAGCAGCCGACTTCAGTGAGTCTTTCTTACTTCTTGAGGTCTTTTTGGGTTTTTTTGATCACTGAGGGTAGACTCCGAAGACAGAAGAGTCAATTTTCTCATGAATCCCCATTCTCTCCCAGAACATGGCACCTTGCAGAGGTTGTCTCTTCATAAGGGTCTTATTCTTCTTTGAGTCACTGTTTCCAATTCTCCTCTCTGGGGCTTATTCCATCCCAGCCTCCCTTGCATCTTATACTCTAGAATTTGCCCCAAATAGGTTTCTCAAAGAGTTAAACAGTTTTCCCAAGCAAAGCATCTTGTTTTCTGCTTTAACAGTGGACCCCAAGACCTGATAACCTTTATTAATGCATTAGAGTTGTCATACAGAAGGTCTTTGTGCCATTTTAAAACTTGTAATTCTTGAATTTTAATGACTTGGAGCATGTAAGAATAAAATTGTAGCTGTCCCTTCAAAACAACATTTTAAGGGCATTTTCTCCTTGCTGTTTATCTTCCTGCCTACTGTAGTCATTTTTTTGTCTACAACAGTATTTGAAATAAAAATCCATTGTTTCTAATTGTGTAATGCAATTGTGTCAGATTTTAATAAATTTGCTTTCAAATGGCATCTGTAAATTGCTTCTATCAGGCCTTTAGGCCTTCAGCGGAGCTTAACAAGCATTTATTAAGCACCAACTATGGGCAATGTACTGTGTTAGGCCCTGGGGTCATAAAGATGAAACGATGTCATCCCTTCTTTCAAGCAACTAATGATGGCATTTAATATGAGCACAAATAAATATGACACCAGTACTATGCAACGAGGCAAAAGAAGGCTTCAAAGTGCTCTAAGAAAATTTGAGAAAAGACAATAGGTGGGGTGTGGGGGGAACCAGAGAGGATAAAGAAAAGTTAAATAGAGGTGATGCCACTTAGAACTGTGACTAGGAATAAATCTGCCTGTTAAAAACCAGTCTGAGGGTTGAGGGATTCAGTACCAAGGACAGTTCAGCTTCGATTACAGTTGTACCAGGAGAAAAGGGAGTCTATTCCCCAGAGATTTTGCACATTGGTTAGGCAGCAGGTGTGCCCTGGGAAAGAATTGCAATAGAACCTTGGGAATGCTAGTGGTGGCCCTTGGGATTACAGCATGTCACAGGCTGCAGAAGATGGCAAGGCTAGGTACAGTGAAGGCAAATGACACAAGGATGAAGTGTCCTGCTAAGTGTCAATGCCCTGGCTAAAAGCTTCATTCACTGCATGATAATTATGCCTCTGGGAAGACATGATCTGGGTCTTTAATGGAAAAGATCTCAAATAGGTGTGAGTATGGAGTAAGTGTATGTCAGGCATGAGTAACATTCTGTGGAATGCATAGGGAAGCAAAAAAAAATTAGATGACTGGGGAACAGTATTGTCTAGTTTGACAGGAATATAGGATGTGTAAAATGTGTAAAATAAGCTGGAAAAATAGGTTGGAACCATGTCATGGGAGGCTTTAAACACAAGGCAAAAGAATTTATTTTATTCTATTGGCAAAAGAGAGTATTTTCGGTGGGTTCTGAGCAGCGAGGTGTCATGATCATATCTGTGTATTAGGAAGATTATTTTGAATGTTGTTCAGGATGAACCTGAGGACAGAAATCCTAGAGATAGTGAGACCAGTTAGGAGTTCATTGTGATAGTTTAAAGGAGAGATGATAAAAGTATAAACCAAGGCGATGCCATTGAGAGGAGAGATGAGGGAATGGATTTAGAGAAATTCTAGATGGAGAAGGGCCAGGACTTGGTAGCTAATGGTATGATGAAGATGAAGCAGAGAGAAATCAAAAATGACTCCAAATGAGGCACTAGAAAGAAGTGTAATGGTGCCATGAACAGATAGAAGGAAATTTGAAGAAGGAGCAGGTTTGGGGATGGGGGGAAAGGGAAGAGCATGAGTACAGAATCACAAAATTGAATATTGGAAAGGTCTCAGTAATCACCTATGCCAATCTGATATACAAGAGGAACCTTCACTGTAACACACTTAATGTGGGCATCCAGCCTCTGCCTGAAGGCATCCAAGGAAAGAAAACGCAGCACTTCTCAAAGTAGCTCATTAAATTTTTGGATAACTCTTATAGGAATTATTATGGGTTTTGGTTTTGGGGGGGGTTTGCTTTTTGGAGGCGGAAGGTAGG
>CM053596.1:248675514-248698017 GCA_028646575.1 Pseudocheirus occidentalis | reverse complement strand
CCCTGGAAACTAAGGGTCAAATTAAATGAATTACCTGAGGTCTCAGTCAATAAGTGGCAGAATTTGTTGACTGGCCTAGCCCTGCACTCTTTTTATGGTACCACACCACACATATGTAGACACATTTATATGTACTTTTAATAGAGCTATATCTTTACACACAGAAAGCTTTTATTGTAAAGCAGCAGCTCCTTGACTTTCACATGGTTCAAATCTCAGAAAGTCTGAAGGATGAAGTATTGTTGTTACCTGTTGTGTTGAGTCCAAAGAGAAGAGGACAAGACACCGCGAATGCCAGCACCCAGACCACGGTGATCATGAAAGAAACCCGGCGGCAGGAGCTCTGGCCAGAGCTGTATTGGTAACGAACTGGCATGACCACAGCTATGTATCTGAAAAAAGGAATCAGCTCCAAAGACAGGGGGAAGGACAGACCATTGCACAACCACAGGATATTAGAGTTGGGAGGGCTGTCGCCATCCCGTCCACACCTGGACAAGAATTCTTCTCTAAACACAACAAAAAGGTGGCCCTCTGTCTTTGGCTTTAAGTGAGAAGCCCACCAAGGCGGCCCATTCCACTTCTGGCCGGCTCTAAATACTACAAAGTTTTTCCTCACCTCAAGCTTAAATGGACTTCACTGTATCTTCCGCCCCCTCATTTTCTTTTCTTTTTTTCTTTCTCTTTTCTTTTTGAGATAGTATTTTTTTATATTTTATTTTCCCCCAATTACATGTTAAAACAATTAACTTTTTTTTTTTAAGTTTTGAGTTCCTCCCCCTACCTCCCCTGCCATTGGCCCTAGTTTTGCCTTTGGGGTCAAGAGGAACAAATCTCTTTTCACTTCCTCAAGTCAGTTGCTCCAAAGGCAAGGCACAAAATGGAGACACAGATAAAGGAGTCCAGAAAGTGAGGAGAATAATCAAAGGAAGATGGTCAAGAGATGTGCAACAGAAATAGAAGTGATTTTGAGAAAGTTAGAAGGAGAAGGGTGATTAAGTGATAGCAAAGCGAGGATACATTGTGTAGGGCAGAGAAAATGAAACAACAAAAGAGAAACTGTTACTCTTCTAACCACACAGAATGCTGAAGAACATCTTCTCTCCCTCACTCACCCCCTCCAATTCTAGGGACTCTCCTCAGAGATTGATTCCTATTTTGTACATAGTTGCTCACATGTTGTTTCTCGAATTACATCTTAAGTTCCTTGAGACAACTTGACTTTCCTTAGGTCTGGTTAGCTGGTTCTTCCATCCCTATCCCTGCTGAGGAATCATATACCATCATTTTTGACAACTGTGGGTAGCTGGTGGTGGTGAGCTATGGATCCTGTTTCCATTTCAGATGTATTCTGGTAAAGAAAGGGATGCCCTTAGAACTGGAGCTACTTGAGAGGTGGCGACTGTTTCCCCTTCTTTCTTTATATCCATAACACTTAGCAAAGAGCATGGTATACAGAAAGCTTTTAATAAAAGCTTGTTGACTGTCCAACTGAACTTAAGATATTTTAACCTTCCAATAAAATACTCATAGCAAGTATTCAAATACTGATATAATATGTAATATATAAAATACTGATATAATACAATATATTCAAATACTGATCAAACTCTGATTTCAGTTTTTTCTATTATAGAGAAATCCAAAGGAGTTTTTATGAAGGGCTTGATTAAGAGAGCTTCTAAGAGCTTCCAAGTCTGACAATCTATGATTCTATTTTCCCTATGGAAATATGATGGACATTTTCTAACCACAACTTTAAAAAAATCAGTTGATATTTTTATTCAACCGAAATACAATCTCTTTAGAGACATTTATGTACCTTCTCACACACATGTCCAATTGTCTATTGGATATAATCTGTTTGGAAGTTCTACTGTCATTTCAAACTTGAATGTTTTAAAACCAATCATATCATTTCCTATTGCTCCGCACCCCTGTAGCTGTCCTCTAATTTCTGTGAATGCTACTTTCATTCTTCCAATTAATCTCAAGCTCCAAGTCTTGATATTTCACAAGTTGTCTCCTGAAGCTCTCTGGAATCTCTTCCTTTCCTATTCTTTCTTTTCCCGCTCTGTTTCAGGTTCTGATCATCTTAAGTTTAGACAATGGCTGTGTTCTTCTTGGGGCAGCTAGGTGGTTCAGTCTTCTCTTTCTAAGTTCAAATACTTCATCAGACACTTAACCAGCTCTGCAAACCTGGACAAGTCACTTAACCCTGTTTGCCTCAGTTTCCTCATCTGTAAAATGAACTGGAGAAGGAAAATGACAAACCATTCCATAATCTTTGCCAAGAAAACCTCAAATGGGATCACAGGGAGTCAGACGTGACTGAGAAATGACCAAACAAAACAACAAAAATGTTCTAATTATGTTAGCTAATGGAGCTAACCTCTCCAAGGGAACTTAGAAATCATCTTGTTCAAATCTCTCATTTTCAGATGAGGAAACTGAGACCCAGGGACTTGCCCGAGGTCATGCAGACATGGAGAGTGGCAGAGCTAAGATTCAAACCAACATGTGCTATATAATTGCCAGATTAATCTTCCCATGACAGTCTTCATCATGTGCCTTCCTACTAAAAACTATTTAGTTCCCAAGGATAAAGTCTAAACTTCTTCCCCTGCCTGTTGAAAGTCTTCCATAGGGTGGTCTCAACCTTATCCTTCTAGTCTGATTTTCCACTATACCCCTACAGAAACTCTTCATGCCCGCTGAATTAATCTCTCATCTATCCCCCCTTCTCATCCTCTGACTCACATCCTTCCTTCACCTCTAATGACATGGAATATTCTTCCCTCTCTTCTTGGCCTATCCAAATGCTACTTATTCTTCAGGGCCCCAGCTCGTCTTCCCTCCTCTGTGAAACCTGTTGTACTTTTTGCCTCTGAACCCATAGCATTGACCTATATCCTTTTGTCACGTAATCACGTACTACTTTGTAATGTACTTTACCCTACTATATATGGTGTGTAGAGGGTATTCAGGGAGAACTAGCACCTCTGGAGGGAGGGCTGTTGAGCCCTTTTCAAGGCTGTTCATGCATCTTTGGTATCCACCTGGGGGACTCAAACCCCACCTGTGGCTCCAAGAAGCTGCAGCTTTCACAGAGGCCATATCCTAGTAAACCGCCTTGGCAGATGGGCTAAACCACATTGGGGGTAACTGATAGGCCTCAAACCCGGCAGTGAGAGAGGGGATGTCTTCCCCAAGCATGTGAAGACTTTCCCAAGTAGAATGGGTGAATGAGAACAATTTTTTCCAATGGCCACAAAGGTGGCCAAAGTAGGTGCCGTGAATAGCTTAGGGCTTGGTCAGGCACAGAAGACACCTTGGTCATCCACTGCATTCTGAGTTATCACCAGTTGTCTTGGTTTTTGTCTTGTCCCCTGGACTTTGATGACTCAGGAAGAGAGAGGCTGACAACTTTGTGCAGCTCTGCTTCTCTTCAGTCCAATTCATGACCAAGTCAGGACACCACCTGTGCTGACATTGGTCCTCTTTGAAAACAAAGTATGAGCAACAACAACCTTATTGTGTTGAACTGTTATTTAAGTATTGTGTCTCCAACAAAAACCTAAGCCATGTGAGGGTAGGGACCATGCCTCACACTTCTTCATATCACATTGCTCATGAGCCTAGCACAATGTCTTACATACAAGAGGTGCCAATCTAGTGCTTATTCTTCTCTGCAAACCTAGGACTTGACATGTGAGTGCCCCTATTTGCTGCTTTCCTCTTTCTCTTTTTATTTGGGTTTCCTCCACTCAGTTTTGCCTGTAGAAAAGGGTGCAGCATCATAGAGCAATGGGTTTAAAGTCAGAGGACCTTGGTTCAAATCCAGACTCAGCTGCTTACTACTTGTGTGGCCTTGGACAAGTTAGGTCACTTACCCTTCTTGTGTCTTCCTCATCTGGAAAAGGAGGCTGTTGGACTAGGTGGCCTATGACATCTTTTAGAAAGGGTTAAAATTTAAAAGAAAAAAGAAAAGGAAAAAACTGGGGGCAGATGGGTGGCACAGCAAATAGAGCACCAGCCCTGGAGTCCGGAGGACCTGAGTTCAAATCAAGCCTCAGATACTTGTCATTTACCAGCTGTGTGACCTTGGGCAAGTCACTTAACCCCAATTGCCTCCCCCCCCCAAAAAAAAAGAAAAGAAAGGATTAAACTTTAAAATGAGGAGAAAGGTCACAAAATTATATACACCCTAACAATTAATCCTGGTCCTATATGCAAAGATATGAAGAATCAGACTTTTTATTTCTCTTAGTTATTTTTTTCTTTCCTGATTGACCCCCTTCTTTTATGTCTTTTCCATGGAGCCACCTGACCCAGTCCTGTCTGTTTAATGCTAAATTAAAATCAAATTTTCTAGCTGATGGATTCAGTTTGATGGGTAAATTGGCTATCTCATTCCTCCTGGAATCTGCTTTCTCTATCTGGCTCTGGGTAGAGAGTTTAGGACAGTGGCAATATAATACAAGCCAACAAACATGAAGCACCTACTATTTGCCAGACACCCCAGACACCGTGATAAGGATAAAGAGGCAAAAGACAGTCCATGCCCTCAAGGATCCCCTTTCTCAGCTTCCTCTCAATCTTTCCCATTAGCTTCAGGACTATCTTTACTGGTCTTAGACTCTGGAAGCATTGCCCTTTTCTGACTGGCTCCTTGTACAATGAAGGTCCTTCCTTCTCTGGCTCTCAAAGACTTTTCCCTTGAGTGTTAGGCCAATTTTGATGGTATTTTCCCTTTTTTTCTTTCCATCTTTCCAGCTCTGTCTCCTTTTCTCTCTTTTTCTCTCTCTGTCACTCCATCATAATTGCATCCCACCTCACCTGCCCAGTCTCTGTCTTGTTTGGACATCCTGAAACAAATTCAACAGCTGGATCCAACTACTCTCCTTGCCTTTTAGGTAAAGGTGTGGCTTTTGTATCTATTACCTTGGTCTTTCATTTAAGTCAATTCCCTCTTGATGCCTCGTGACCTAGAACCGCAGAACTTAGAATTTCCTTCTCTTAGCATTAACTCTTCCTTAGTCCCTCCCAGTACCCCCCGTCTTTTGACTTATGTGCTCTGCTCTGGTTGCTTTACTTTCTCGAAGATTTCACATGAAATTCCTCCTCCGAGGGACCCTCTGGTTCTCAAGTCATTGGCAGAGCTGAGATGACAGGCACACTCTGGAGCCATTAAATAATTGATGGCTTTCCCTACTAGCTTGTTCTTCCTGCTTCTAGGAAGATGAAGAATTCAATTCACTTTAATTTTAAACCTATCCCCTTCACACGAGAATCTCCCTCCTTGAGCAAGCACACCGTTAAATATAAGAGGCAGAAGCTTATTTATAGCTGCCTACTATGAGCCGGGCACTCCTATGCTCAGCACTTTACACATTCTCTCGTTCACTCCTCACAACAACCCAGAGAAGTAGGTGTTATCCTTATCCCCATTCTACAGCTGAGAAAACTGAGGCAAGCAGAAGTAGCTAGAAAGGGTTCGAGGTGGGATTTGAACTTAGGTTTTCCTGACTCCAGATCTGGGGCTCTATACACCTTGTCACCTAGCTGACTAGACATGTATACATATATATACACACACACACATATATATATATATTTTATATACATATAAAATATAGAAATATTCATATATAATAAATATATATTTATATACACATATATAAATATGATCTATAAAACCTATAAAGTATACAGATATATCCATAACTAATATATACATATAATGCAAATATAACTAACATACACACACAGGATCATAGCTAGAAGGGACCTCAGAGGCAATCTGTTCCAACTCCTCATTTGAAGAAAATTGAGGCCCAAGAATATCAAATGACTTATCCAAGATCATACCAATAATCATCATGAGAGGTGGGGGGGCTCATCAGTCGCCATACCACATACACACAATATATGATGTGAACATACAATAAATAATAGTTTATGGCAGCCAGTATCAACAAGAATAGGTTCATAGCTGCTCATAAGTGCTCAATAAATACTTAAAAATGTATTGATTGATTGAATTGCCTCGGGTTCCTCTAATCAGGAAATTTCTTGGCTCTCCCATTTCATTAGCACACCCCTTATCTATATAGGCCAAAGCCCAGGCTGAAGAGTCTATTTATGTGAATGCTTCCTTCCCTGTAAGAAGATCCTTTTAGTTCCAGTCAAGATGCAGGAATGCCAATCTTGATTATACAGCAAGTTCAAATAGTGTGGCCTGCGTTTTTCTAGAGTTTTAATATTCTCTAGAGCAGTGGTTCTCAACCTGTGGGTTATATTCAATTTAAATACATCCTGCATATCAGATATTTACATTACAATTCATAACAGTAGCAAAATTATAGTTATGGAGTAGCAACGAAAATAATTTTATGGTTGGGGGTCACCACAGCATGAGGAACTGTATTAAAGGGTCATGGCATTAGGAAGGCTGAGAACCACTGCTCTAGAACAACAGTTCTAAAACTTTTTGGTCTTGGGACTCCTTTACACTCTTAAAAATTACTGGGAATGCTGATGAATTTTTGCTTATGTGGGTTATATGTATTGATATTTACTGTATTAGAAATTAAAACTGACGAATTGTTAATATTTATTCATTAATTCACTTAGGAAGCCTTTTGTATGTTAACATAAACAATAAATTTTATTTAAAAAAAAACTATGTTTTCCACAACAGAAAAAGCAGGGAAAAAGAGTGGCTTTGTTTTACACATTTTTGAAATTCTCTTTAATGTCTAGCATTCAAGAGAGATTGATTTTCACATCTGTTTCTTCACTTAATCTCTTGTGATATGTTGTTCTAATTGATGCATACGAAGAAAAGCATGTTTCATACAGATAGGTAGTTGGGAAAAGGAGGACGATTTCAGTAGACAAATAGTGTCTTCTTAATACAATTACCCCTCCCCCCATCACAGGACTGGGGATGGTGGCACCCCTGGGATCTGGAAAATCTTCACAAAAATTTTGGGTCCTACTTTCATACCAGAGAAGTCTGAATTATTATGGTATTAAGAGATGAAATACATTGATAGTATACAATACTATATATATATTTTATGCATTTCTGAGTTTCTAAATTTTTTTTCTGTGTTGTCTATTGGCCTTCATGCGTCATCTGTGGCTTCCACAAAACTCCTTAAAAATTCCCATTTAATTTCTTATTTCTTATATCAATACCTTGATGGGAAAAGTTGAGATGTGGAAGGGAAGACTGTATTATGAAAAGTCATAATTTGTTATGACTTTGTAGGCCCCCTAAAGGATCTTGGGGACCCCCAGACATCCACAGACCACACTTTGATATACTCACAGCATGGCCCAGAGGAGGAATCTCTGGGGGTACCTAAGGCCTTCCTGAGCACAACTACAGCCCTGCAGCTGGGATTCAGATTGAACCAGTGTCTGGAATGAAGGCAAGGAGGCAGTATTTGCTTGGGCATCTAGCCTGGTTTCTGAAAGTTTCTTACTCATTGGAGTGCCTTTTGAGGTGCCAGTCCTTCCAAAGAGCATCAGAGATGGTGTAAATCTCATTTTCAGGCAAGGCATGAAGCCACAAGTTCAAAAATGAACAAGAGGACATCAGAAGGCCCAGTGTTGGCTCCAGGATTGCAGTGGGATTGAGTCTTCTCTCAAAAGCAAGAGAAAAGAGGTTTCATTAAGCTAAGATAAAACTTACCTGAAATGGCTAAAAATCTTGTGGGTTAGGGTAGGGAAGAGCTTTGATTTCATAGGACCCTAATATCACCTGCTGGCCCTAATGTCATTATAGAAGCATGAGAGGGGTCACTGTTTTCCTTTTCCTGATACTGACCATTGACATAGGTTCTCATGCAGGGGCTCTTTACCTAGGGTTCATAGTTGGATTTTAGGGATGTCCATGGACTTGGATGGGGAAGAAAACCACATCTTTATTTTCACTAACATCTAATTGAAATTTAACATTTCCTTCAATCATTTTAAAATATAACTCTGATAAGGCGCCTGTGAGCTTCACCAAACTTGCCAAGGGGGCTCATGACACACACACAAAATTAAGTTGCTTTAGGATAATGGCAGCTGCCCAAGGAAACATGAAGAGATGCCAGCCCCCAGCATAATCTTGGCACCCTTCCTTGCTCCTTTGCACATGAGATTGTAATGTTTACCATGGCACAGAGGTAGAGTATGGGAGCGACATTGGAGGAGGGGCAGGCGCTGCTTCAGGACAGAAATAAGCATGTTGTATTCCTCCTGCTGACCTCAAAAAAAGATTAAACTAACCCAAATGCTGGTTGCATGATGCCTCTTCCTGAATCTCCTTTACAGAAGAAATGCCACCTCTCCCTTCTCTCAGCATGCGCTTTATTTTTGACACTAAAGAATCATTCTTGGCATGTCGGGATAATCAAAGAGCTTTGAATCTGCAGTTGGAGGGGTTGAGATCAAACCCCTACTCTGCTGCCTTCCAGCCTTTGGTGAAATCACATCTGTCATCCATGTCTCCATTGATGGCTACATCCTAGATTGTAAGGGGAAACCTAAGAGGATCCTGGATTTAGAACTTGAAGGGACCTTAGGAGTTATTTGACCTGATGTATTTGACCTCTTACATTTTTTTTCCTTACATAGGAAGAAAATGAGGTCCGTATGGGTTTGCTAACTTGCTCAAGATTACACAGATCTTAAGTGGCCAAATAAGGATTTGAACTCAGATCCTCTTGGTCCAAATCTAGCTCCGCCTCACTATCTGACGTGGTGAAGACTTTGCTACGGTGGGATCAGGTGGGAGGGCAACAAATTTTAAGAAAGAATGAATAAAGAGATAGTTTAAGATTTTTCTTCCTGGCAACCTTAAGTGCCTATTCCAGAATCGGCCATTGGAGGGCACCATAACGCTACAAGAATTGTACCACCTCTGCCCAGGTTGAGTTCAATATAGGTCCTGGGACTTACTCTGCCCAGTGGGAAGGTAGGGTCGGCATAGCCTACATATAAGAAAGACTGGGGCCATCCACCTTTTGGGAAGAATCTTAACTAATTATAGTGTCTCAGGCCAAGAGGAGCTTCTGAAACCCTATCTGTTCCTGTAACCTACTTTCCACCCCTTGTCTCCTCTTGAGATAATCATCAAGGGCCAGGGTCATTGCCCAATCACCTGGTAAGCAGGAGGTCTTTGCCTGTTAATGAAAGGGGCAAAAGAGTGTGACCTAGTGGCCTTTGAGCATTCTGGCTGTAGTCTATTCTCCATATCCCAGGAGCATTTTACTGACACCACCCTGGTTCAGGCTTATCACCTCTCTCACGGACTCTTGCAACAAATGGCCTTCTGGCTGGGCTCCCCTCCTCAAATCTCTCCCCCATCCCAGTCCACCCTTCACTCAAACTGATCTTTCCAAAGCACAGGTCTCATCGGGGTATTTTCCTATTCAATAAACTCCATTGGTTCCCTGTCACCTCCAGGATCAAATATAAAATCCTGTGGCATTCAAAGCCCTTAATTCCTGGCCCTTCTCCTAGTCTTCTTACACCTCACCCACTCCCATATGATATGATGCAGTGGCTCTGGCCATTGATGTTTCTCATACAAGACCCCCCCCCCATCCCCTGATCCTTGGCATTTTCAGTGATTGTGCCTCTAAGCCTGGAATTCCCTTCCTCCTCATCTATGCTTCTTGGCTTTCCTGATTTCCTTGGTGTCCTTCAAGTTCTAATTAAAATCTTACCTTTCACCAGAGGTCTTTCCTGACCTCACCCCAGCCCCCAGCCCCCAGCTCCAGGCTCCCTGAAATAATCTCCAATTATTCTGTATGTAACTTTGTTTATACATAGTCACTTGCATATTGTCCATCCCTTTAGATAGTGAGATCCTTGACAGTAGGGGCTGTTTTCTGCATTTTGTTGTATATCCAGCACTTACCACATTGTCCATCCCATAGCAGGTGATTAATCAATGCTTGCTGACTGATTGACAAACTGCCTGCCCCAAGCATGACACTGTGTGGTGCAGAGATCTGTAGCCTATATTTTTATTCACGTCCATCCTCTCCCTACCCATAGGGTCAGTGCTGCTGGAGCCAGAAAAGTTGTGACTATCCATTTTGTTGCAGGCTTGTGCAGAGGAGGAATTTCTCAGTAGGTTTAGAAAACTTTTCTGCATGTTGATGCAAGGTGCATGGACTGACCTGTGTTAATGTGAAAGATAGTCATAGCCCCACTTCAGTCTGATTAGCAGAGTGCTAAAGGCCTGGCTTAGGGTGGGAGAATGGCTGTGTGTGTGTGTGTGTGTGTGTGTGTGTGTGTGTGTGAGAGAGAGAGAGAGAGAGAGACAGACAGACAGACAGACAGACAGACAGACAGAGACACAGAGACACAGAGACACAGAGAGAGACACAGAGAGAAAAGAGAGACAGAGAGAGACAGAGACACAGAGAGAGACAGAGAGAGAAAAAAGAGAGACAGAGAGACAGAGAGGAAGGGAGGGATGGAGGAAAAGAGGGAGAGAGGGAGAGACAGAGAGAGAGAGGAGAGACAGAGAGACAGAGAGAGACAGAGAGAATGGCATCATTACTGTCCCCAGCTCAATGTCAACTTTCCAGACTGGAAGTGACCACTCATGGTCAGATCCCACTGCTGATCCACACAGAAGCTGCTCAGTTTTTCCCCCAGGCCAGTTCTCCCCTCCCTAAGCAGCCTAGTGACCCCTTTCTCTGGGATGCTCCCATATTGAGGCTGGACTTAATGTGGATATCTGATCAGCTAAACTCACTAAAGGTAAGAATTCCTGCACTTAAGCCGTCTACCAACCTCAGTTTCCTTGATAGCAGGAATTATAGATGGGCTCCCCTCCTCAAATCTCTCCTCATTGTAGAGGGCTTTCCAGTCTTGGAAATCCCTGTGTCTGGCTTTAATGTCTGTCTTAAGGAACAGGATAGTTATAATCATAATAAATAACAACTGACATTTATATAATACTTCAACACTTGAAAAATCTTTATACTTTGTCTTTTTATCCTTACAATAACCTTATGGAGTAACCTTTATTATTATCATCTCCTATTTGCAGATGAGGAAGCAGAGCCTGAGAAGGGTTAGGTAATTTGCCCCAGGTCGGACAGCCAATAAACATCTGAGGCAAGATTTGAACTCAGGATTTTCTGACTCCAAGTTCCACTATTCCACCTGTCAGGACCTCAGCAGCAGCAGCGCGAGAGATATTGGGGATATGTAGCCAGGATCTCTATTAAACCATTGCCTTCCCTTGGCTCACTCTACCTCAAGAAGATAGATTATCCAGGGAATAATGGTCTTTGGCCATGAGATTGCCGTGGCCAAATAATTCATTACCAAGTCACCAGTCACTAGTGACAGAGTACTTAGCTAGGTTGATCCTAGAAAAGCAGACATAGTGTACTGCCAGAACTATATTCAGAGACTTTCTAGCATACTAGAGCTTGTGAGAGTTTACAACCCACTGCTATTACCTTGAGGAACTGAAATTCACTTTGAGTCCCACCATGAAGAAGCATCAGAATAGAGCTTTGTGGCCAATGGCCATGAAGAATATCTCTATGGGTGTGGCAAGATTCTCATCATTCTGCAGTAAGAGTAACCTAATAATGCATCCCTGCCTACAGATAAATAAATGTATAGAGCAGTTGGGTGTCCACACTGTGGGGTGAGCATTATAGCTGGTTCTTCCCTTGAGGAGATCATAGATGCAGAGTATTGCTACTGGGTCTTTCCCTGAGGGCAAGGTTAGGCACCACTGGTAAGACTTTCCCTAGGGACTATGGACATATATGAGCATAGCTCATCTCTGCTTTATTCAGACTTAGGGTGCTTTTCCTGGTCTCCCTCATAATCTCCCTAATAATACTCCTGACCTCAGCATCACTGTGGTATACCTCTACCTGAATATCTGGAGAGTTGGTAACTGAAGGTAGAAAGAGGGTCTGGAGCTACATATGAAGCAGGAGGTACAGAGCCAGTTAAATCAAATTCATTCTTGCCAACTAGGAAACGGCCTGCTTTCCACTCACGGTTTAGATTTAATGAACCCCCTAAGCACAGAATCGGCTGCTTTTCACTAAGTTTTGTTTTGTCAGACAGGGGACTTAATAAATCTTTAGTTCCATGAACTTACCTCATAGAGTTGTTGGGAGAGAAACCTCCCCACCCCCCAAGACTGGAAAGCTCTCTACAAATATAATGTGCTATTTAGATGCAAAGTAAAAATTCCAGGGGCCTGTGACTCATCTGGTCTCTTTTGTGCCTTTTGTCAAAGACTTTCAAGGTTTGCATGTGTGATGGGTGCCATTTTAGAGGTCGGGAAAAGAAATCCCTGCTGAATGAATTCAGCTGCATTCTTTCCACAGCTCCCTGAAGGCCTTTTTAAAATTTATTTATTCTTACACTGAAAATTGCCAACCCTTTCTGACACATAAACGCACAGCCCGTTGAATCAACCCTAACGCAGGGCATTGTGGGAGGTTGATGCATGCTTTGCTGGGACCTGTCACTTACTACCTGGGTGACCCTAGGCAAGTGACTCCCTCTCCAAGCTTCAGTTCCCACAAGAGTAAAATGAAGGGGTTCTACTAGGTGGTCTCCCAGGTCCCTCCCAGCTCTGCATCTCTGAAAGTTAATAGGATCGTGGCTCTAGATCTGGAAGGGACCTCAGAGGCTGTGTAGTCCTATCCTCTCATTTCAGAGTTGAGGAATCTGAAGTCCAGAGACATGAGGGGACTTCAGGATTCAAACCCATGTCCTCTGATGCAAACCCACTGCTGCCTTCTGATAGGAAAGGAAGCTAAGAGCTGCTCCTGTGTTCTCTGGAACACTCCAGCCCCTTAGAAAAGCAAATTATATGACTTTGTATCTAACATCAGCACACAGCTTGTCGTCTCTGCTTCTCCAAGCTCTTCCTCTTTTCCTCTGTAACATCCATGTCTTTTCCTTTCTCTTACTTCTTTCCTTCCCTTTCATTACCTCTACTCCTTCAGTTACAGACTCTGTTCAATATCCAAACACAGAATCAACATGACTCAACTTAGTGTTTGTCCAGATCAAGTTTCTAGATCTATATTGAATTAATTGGTTACAAATCAATAGTACAATGTGAACACAGATCCAGTTCTCTTCCATGTTTTCTTTGCTTAGTGATCAGGCACTGTCACAGCAGCATTTGTGGCTAGAATCTTGTTCTCATTCCTGGAAGCTTCCATTCTGAGAGTTGATGTACCCAGTGATTCCCAAGGGTCATGAGATCATTCACGTAGAGTTGGGAAACACCCTAATGGTCATCTAGTCCAATTCCCCTCACTTTACAGATGAGGAATTGAGACTCAGAGTAGGTTACATGGGTGGTAAATGGCAGAGTTAAAATTTAAATTCAGGTCCCATGACCCCAAGGGCAATGTTCTTTCCACCTCCTCCACCCTGGAGTCATGTGCCTCTTGTCTCCATTTGGGTTTTCCCGTATTGACCCAAGTGGCATATTGTTGCTTGGTCACTTTCTACATAGAACTAAACCTACTTCTAGGCCAGCAGTGTATTCAGTGGAGAAGGTAAAGGTAGGTATGGAGAATGAGTGAAGAAAGGGATAGGAGGAGGAGAACTGACAGGACTCATTATGTGCCTTTTTCTCAGCCTCTGGAAACCTCTCCATGATACATTCCCCATCCCAAGACTGGGCTTACTTTCTATAGAAGTATAGAAGAATGAGGAGGAAGAGGAGGAGGAGAAGGAGGAAGAAAAGGAGGAAGAGGAGGAGGAGGAAGAGGAAGAGATGAAGAGAGAGAGAAGGAGGAGGAGAAGGTGAAGGAGAAGGAGAAGATGAAGAAGAAAAAGAAGAGGAGGAGGAAGAGGAGAAGATGAAGAGAGAAAGAGAAGGAGAAGGAGGAGAAGGAGGAGAAGGTGAAGGAGAAGGAGATGAAGATGAAGAAGAAGAAGAAAAAGAGGAGGAGGAGGAAGAGGAGGAAAAAAAGAGAGGAAAGTACTCATGAAAAGAAAGAGATGTACAAAACAGAAATGTAGCCTTTCTATAGAGAACTTCTATATAAACAGTTTCTATTTCACTCTGGCTATAGCCATGAGGCTTGGCCCCAGAATAATGCCAGGGGTTCAAAGTTTTCTTGGTCTTGAAAACTACCATTAGAGTTACACAGTGTGTATGTTGGGCAAAGGGCAGGGGAATGGGACTAATGACTCTAGGGCACAGGCATTAGAAAAAATTTTAAGAATGGGAGAAGAGAAAAAAGGAAGAGAGAAAAGAGAAACAGGAGTATAAACAGGAGCAATGAGCACACAGAAAGTGTGGAGAATAACATACCCTGCCCATTCCAATACAATAGAAAGACAGAAGAGAGTAGAGAAAACTTGGAGGAGGAGAAGGGAGAAAGACAGACAAGGACAGAGAAAGGGAAGGGAGACAGAGATATAGAGCTAGGCAGAGACAGAGGAATGGAGAGAGGGAAAGGGAGAGGGAAAGAGAGAAAAGAGAAGAAGGGGAGGAGGAAAAGAAGGAGAAGGAAGAAGAAGAAGATGATGAAGAAGATGATGAAGAAGAAGAAGATGGAGAAGGAGAAGGAGGAGAAGGAGGAGCTTCAAAGGAGAAGGAGAAGAAAATGAAGTAGAAGAAGAGGAGGAGGAGGGAGAGGAGAAAAAAAGAGAGGAGAATACTCATGAAAAGAAAGAGCTGCACAAAACAGAGAGGGCTCAATGATACAATTATAGCTTTGGCCACTTACTGGCACCAGTGCCAGAGGATGCCTATTACTATTGTGGTAGATACTAAAGATCAGTTATTCCAGCTCTCCCCACTGGGCTTCCTTTCCCTCACTTCCCTTTTCTATACCAAAGGTATCCCCAGTCCTACCTGTCGATGCTTATGGCACAGAGGTTTAGAATGCTGGCAGTGCACATCATGACATCCAAGGTGACAAAAATAACACAGCAAATTCGGTTGAAATTCCATACTCCTCCAGTCACCTAGGCATCAGCAACAAAGGATGTCAGTGTTTACCCCTGGTTAGACAGCAACAATCTTGTGGAATAAATTGGATTTCCCTTGAGACCCAGCAGAACCTGTCAGAATTCTGTACGTGGTGAAGCCACCTAATCAAGTACAATACAAGTTGTTATTAAATGCCTTCTACATGATAAGCCCAAGCCTACATTTATAATGTTTCTCTCCAATACAAATTCTCTGACATTGAATCCCTGGTATACAAAAGTAGTCAATGAAACCAGGGCTAGTTGGGACAAAAGTACACCTAATGTACAACATATATACTGGTTTTTAACAAGGTTCTCAATGGGTTTATAGCCACCAAATAGAGGGTGCTCCATGGGCCTGGGAGGATGAGATAGGATTATGTCCAAGATGTGATTTCAGTCCTCACAATAAGTATGCAATTTTAAAGCTGTATCCTGAAGACTAATACATCACATTGCCTTGTGCATTGGTGGCCTTTCCCCTGCACTGCACTGTTCTAAATGCCAAATAGCTAGGACCATAGGGTCAAAGCTAGAAGGAATCTGAGAGGTTACCTAGTCCCCCTCTCTCGTTTTATAAATATGGAACCAAGCACTCAAAAAGACATTGAGTGATTTGTCCAGTGTCAGATATAGGATTTGAACCCAGGCAGGTCTTCTGGGTCTCCATACTGTTTCTTTAAAAGCAGCCTGGGACACTATCTTGTTCAGGGAATTGGTAATGAATACAGCTCCTTCACCTCTCTAGGTCATGGGTTTGAATTCCCATGGACCCACTGAGATGGACCTTCTCTATTTATACAAGTGTTTCCATCCCTGTCAGATGGCCCCTCGTAACCCTTATTAAAATGGCAAGAATTTAAGCAATTGAATATGCATTCCTCCACTGATGTTTGGTTATTTATTTTCTCTGTACTCCATTTAGATAAACCAAGAAATCTGGGCAGGGGAGTTTCTCTTAGAGTTTACCCTCAAGTCACATTCTTTGGTTCTTTGGTTCTCATGCCCTGGATAGCCGGCTACACCACTTTGGGGAGACACGTCCTCAGTGAGTGGTCTGGGACTCTTCCCCCCTCTCCCTTTTCATCCTCATTATTCATTAGCTGCAGCTGGGAGCTCCTGGTAGCCGAGTCTCAGAGAATCCTAGAGTTGGAAGGGACCTCCTTTAGAGGTTATCTAGCCTAATTCCCCCAGAGCTCAGGGGGTTATTTAAAAGGAAGGGTTACTGGGAAAGCACGAACTGGAGCCCTTAGCTGAGCACAGTGCCTGGTAACCAATGAGTGCTCAATAATTGCTCGTTAATTGATTAATAGTAGATGCTTTACACAGGTCTGTTGACTTGAATCGAATTCCCCTATTGCCTCTATTATAAAAATGGAATTTAAACTCCTTGAGGGCAGGGATTGTTTTGGCTATGCCTTTTTCTACCCAATGCCTTACTTTTATTACATGTTCATTAAATTGAATTGAGTTGGAATTGTTTTCCCATGAAAAGCTTCACTTAATTGCCGAACTGAATTGCTTTAGGGGAAGAGAAAGTGAAGGTGAAGGAAGTAGAATGCCCTGGACTACATTCATTCATTCAACAAACCTTAGAACTTAGGGCAGCATGATGTAGTGGCTAGGACTTTGGACAAAGGGTCCAGATGTGGGATTTGAACCCAGGCAGGTCTTCCAGGCTTCCATACTGCTTCTCTAAAAGCAGCCTGGGAGACTGTCTGGTTCAGGGAATTGATAACAAATACAGCTCTCTAAGTCACAGAATCATAAGTCACAGATGGAGGGATCATAGAGTGGGAACTGTAAAGGATTTTAAAGATCATGCAGTCCAACACCCCAATTCTAGAGATGAGGAAACTGAGCCCCAATGAGGTCAAGTGATTTTTTTCGGTCACACAGCTAGGTTGTGTCTGAGACAGGATTCAAACCCAAGTCTTCCTTTCTCTAAGTCCAATGCTCTATCCAGTAGGTTGATAAACATTTATTAAATGCCCCGTACATGCCAGGACTACACTAATTCATGTCACTGTGCTGCCTCTCAGATAGAAGCATATTCAAACCCATGTTCAAATACTTCTCAAGATGCTGAATGATCAAGGACAAATCACTTAATCACTGAGACTCAGTTTTTTAATCTGTAAAGTTGGAATAATACATTACCTACTAAAAAGACCCATAAACCAAAGCACTTTACAAACCTTACACTGTTATGTAAATAGAAGTTAGTTTTAGTAAAGGAGGGGAAGCCTCTATCTCAGTTTCTCTATTTGCAAAATAAGTGGTTGGATTTAATGGTTTCTAACCTCTAAATTTTATGACTTTGATCCCCTGCATGGCTTGGGACAGTGTTGAAGGGGGGATACAAAAAGAAGCACAGGAGAACTGAGTAGGAGAATTGACAATTAGACTGGAAAGTTGTGGAATATTTCCCCAGAGATAGAGGGGAAATCAGGAGAATTGAGGCAAGAAGAAATGCTAAGATAATCAATACTATACGTGGGCAGGCAATTTCCTAGCATGGCTATGAGATCTGATCCTGAAGTACTGATTATAGTTCTAAAACAAAGCTCAGATGCCCTCTAGTCCCATCCTCTCATTTTATGGATGAGGAAATTGCAGTCCTAGGAAGGTGAAGTGATTGGCCCAGGGTTGCAAAGGTGGGGATCATCCTAGGAAGGATTTGAACTCTCATCCCTTTGATTCTAAAACTCTGATTATTGCCACAGTACCCCACTTTGAGGCTGATTCTGTCCATCAGCAACACAAAGAAAATCAGTTTCCGTTTAGCTTTGTTTTTCCTTTGCAGCATTTTCATCACTGAAAGATCTCTCTTTTGGGCCATTTTCCACTTTGCTTTTCCTCCCTTACCAGGGCATAGCAATTTCTTTTTGTTTTACTGAACTGATAAAAATAAAATACACTACCTCACTTGACCAGTAGATGTCACTGTCTCATATCCCATATTTTGAAACCTCAAACAGAAACTTCTGAAAATACATTATGAATTTATTCTAACATTTTAAAACTTGATCTTTACTTTATTGGTTCTATGTGCTTAAAATCCTGCATGCTGAATTTACTTGAAATGAGAGCAAACTGTATGGAGACAATTAAAAGCCTGCTGCTTAATTTGCTAGTGGTTAATACAAACCAGAAATATCTGACAAAGAAAGATCTGAGAAAAAGCAAGGGCAGTATGGCGGAAGAACATGATGGAGAGGATGGGTGTTCTGCGGCTGGAGAGACTTCCTAATCTCCTCCCTCGAGAAAGAGATGTACTATAGTTATAACTTTGCAATGTGGGGATTACAATTTATGGCACTGAAGGCAAAGGCAGCAAAGATGGAAGATCATTTTAGTGGCGTTGGTGGTGGCCACCAGGCGGACAAAATGGCAGCAAAGTAATGACAATGTTAACTGATATTTATATAGAGATTTGATGTTTGCAGAACACTTCACATATATTTGATCATCATAGCAGTCGTATGAGGCAGCAGCGACCACAGGTCTTATCATTTTTATTTTACAGGTAAGGAAACTAAGTGCCCAAGGTCTCATAGGTGGTATGAGTCAGAAGCAGCATTTGAACCCAGGTCCAGGGCTCCACTCTGCTAGGGTGCCTTTCAGGTGGGTGACTTTAGTCTTTGAGGCTCTCCCACCTCCCTTCTCCAGCCTTGCTTTTTGATCATGACCCCTCCCACATGCCAGGTTCCTAGAGCCTTAATTGCTTATTCTTTGGCTGTCCCAACATACTTTACCCTACTCAGAAACGTCTGTTCTCTCAGGAACCATGAGCAGGCAGCCAAAGAAAAACAATTTGATTAAAGTAATTGACATGGAGGTATGTTTGGTTGAGTCTTCTCTGGGGGGATTTGCACTTTAAAGAGAAATTTTTAATATTAATATCTAAATTGTGAGAAGGTTGAAGGAGTGTTTTTGTTTTGTTTTGTTTTTGCTTTTTTTTGGGAGGGCAGTTGGGGTTAAGTGACTTGCCCAAGGTCACACAGCTAGTTTTTTGTGTTGAGTGTCTGAGGCTGGATTTGAGCTCAGTTCCACCTGACTCCAGGGCCAGTGCTCTATTCACTGTGACACCTAGCCGCCCCTGAAGGAGTATTTTTGAGTAGGAGGGGATCTTCCTTCCTAGAAGAGCAGGCCACTAGATTATTATTGCCACTCTACCGACACTGTCATCTTCTTGGTGCTTGAAATATTGTGCCCCTGCTCTCCTATCCTATAGAGTTTATTGTTGTGGTTCTGTCGCTTCAGTTGTGACCCCATTTGAGGTCTTCTTACCAAAGATACTGGAGTGGTTTGTCATTTCCTTCTCCAGCTCATTTTATGGATAAGGCAACTGAGGCAAACAGTGATAAGTGACTTGCCCAAGGCCACACAACCAGAAAGTGTCTGAGGCCAGATCTGAACTCAGAAAAAAGAGTCTTCCTGATTCCAGGCCCTGAACTCTATCCACTTTGCCACCTTGGCTGCCCTTACAACAGGGTAGTTGTGAGGAAATAATTTTATAAAGTTCAAAGCTTTATAAATATGAGCAATTATTATAATTGTATTAGAGAAATAATGTCTTTATGAATCCATGACTCTTAGAATTATGTTAAAGGAAACAGCAAATCTGATTGGTCTAAGTCTCTTAGAGGTACATTTCACAGAAATGCTAATGAACAACTCACTTTGGAAGCATAGACAAACACAGCCAGGTGGTATTATTCAGGTGTTAGTCTCACTTGCTAATGAGTAATTAACTCCCTTTGGCTATACAGAAGGCAGGAGCAGACTAATATCTTCAGGGACCCAGAAGTAAATTTTTGGTCTACAATACACACAGCTGAAGGGGGTTTGGCTCTCTTAGCCAAAACCTTCAGGAAGGATGAGCCTAAATGATCTAAAATGGACAAGTGTTTGTTCTATTCCTGGAGATCGTTAGGGGTAGAATCATAGAACTGACAAGTAGAAGAGGCCTTGTAGATTATTATTTAGACTATTTACCTTCATCTGAAAGATCTGGAAAGTTCATGGCCAGAGTCAAGCTGACCAAGAACACTAGTTAGTTAAGCAGACCAATGATATTCAAGCTCAGGGCTTCTGTCTTCAAATCCAATCCTGGGGGGCCTCTCTTGGCATTCCATAGCGTCTAGTCTAAGGGTAACAGGAATGAGGAGACTAAGAACCCTTCTAATGTACTCTGAGCTCAGCGTTGAAGGACTTTGAGATAACAAAGAAAAGCCTTGGTTTGGTCCCTTTTGACAGTGAGGGAGTGGCTATGTCCAAGAGACAGCCACAGCCAGGAAGAGCTGCCTACTCAAGGTGTAAAGGAGAGAGAAGACTATGATCACTTTTTTTTTCTCTTCTCATCGTCAAGAATGTCAGGACTCTTCAGGCCTCTCCTTTAGGTTTCCACTGAGGTGGGGAGGAGATATTTTTCTTTTTTTCAGCAGCAGCAGCAGCAGCAGCACCTGCTTGAACATGATATCACAAGTAGTCACACTTGCCTCTGTAAGCCTAAAACTGGATTTCCAGAGCTGCAACTTCTGATTTGCATTTCTTTCCCTGAGCATGGCTGTCTGAATGGCAATCCCGAGAAAGATGTCACTAGCCTTGGTGGATTCCTCCTGAGGTAGAGATGTATGAGTTGTGTATTCAGGAGGTACTTTCTGTTACTACAATTGTTCCTTGGAGAAGACCACTGATGGGCTGATAGAAGGATGATACATATGCTTCTGATGAAATGAATTATTCAGGCATTGCAGATTCAAGATGAAAGTGAAATTCCTATTCACTAGTTCCACAAAGGTATACCATACTGTAATGAGTTAAATATCAACCACCCCCTGGCCCCCAGTATGATGCATGATGGGCTGCTGTATCATGTCTGAGTCTTTGTCAATGAATGCCTCTGAGTCTTTTGTGTTTTAAGTGTTCCTTTTGCGGTACATACAATAAATAGCTGTCCTATACCTGATCTACTTTATACTTGAGGACTTTTCTAGAGGGGATCTTGTTTATCCCTTTTGGGAGTACCCTAGACAAACCTAGCTTTAAGAGATTTTCTCCAAAGATGAGGGCATAATATGCCAGAGTGTATTAGAAGAGCCTTGTCGCTTCTCCTTGGAGGTAAGACTCTCTGAGGACTGAATCTGCATCTGCAAAAGTCCAGAGCTGGAACTCCTTGGAAGGAGGCACCTCCCCCAAACCTTCCACATAAATTCCTCTCTGTATTTTAAAGGCACCACATTAAATCTGGAGTGTGTGTGGGGGGGGGGGGGAAGAGCCGGTTATGGAGAATAAACGAGCTGGAGTCATTCTCAGAGGTCTCCTAGTCCTTTTACAGATGAGGACACTGAGGCCCCAGAAGCGAATAGCCCAGTTCCACAAAAATAGTATTGGAGAGAGCTGGAATTCTAACCCATCTCTTCGCTTCGAAAGCCAGCGTTCTTTTCACCTCACCAGACCGCAGTTTTAAAACAAACGACAAATCGCCTAAATTCTCTCAAGTCTCAGTTTCCTCATTTTCAAAATTGGGGCAGTGAATTAGATTATCTCTAAATGCCTTTCTGCTTCTAACCTTCTCTGAGTACATATTTATTCACAGTTTCTTAAGGCCATTGTGAGCAGCTCCCATTTTCTTTATCTTACGGGAGGTTTTAAATTGCCTTCCCTCCAGCTGGGCTGTTTTCTTGGTTTAGGCAGAGGTAAACAAACCTCGGAGATGGGAGGCGAGAGGGCACCTTTACCGTCTCCATTATCACTATCACCGGCACCCCCAGGTGTCTTTGCTGGCTCTCCGCATCTTTCCTTCCCTTCCTTACTCTCAGACTCTGATTATTTTCTTCGGGGCAAATGGACTCCATTCTTTCAGGCTCCACCCCGCCGCCCCTTCTCTGTCTCCTCCTCCCCCCCACGCCCGTCTCCATTCAGCTCTGTCTCATCTACGCTTCTGTTTCACTCTCAAGCTAACAGCTCCCAATTCTAAAGCACTTTAAGGTTTACAAAGTACTTTCCCCACGATACCCCTCTGAGATAGAAAGTGCAACTGCTCTTGTCCCCATTTCACAGTCAAAGAAATGGAGGTACTGAGGTTTGATGATTGCACAAGTAGAGAGTGACCGAGGCAGGATTTGAACCCAGGCGTCCTGCCTCCAGGTTCAGTGCTCCATCGACTGTTTCCTCTTATCTCTCCCTCTTCTTTCCAGAGCTCCCAGCTCCTCTAAGTTTAGCATTCTTAGTGTTCTCCTGGCTGCTTACTCTCCCTTTCTGTCTTAATATGAGTGCATTAGACATCACAAAAGGAGCTTAACAGAGTGGAACAAAATTGGATGTTTGTGCTTGGAGAAAGAGCCCCAAACAGCCTGCAGTCTGTAAAGCAGGAATTTAAAAGCTTGGGAGAGAAAATCTGAGACAATTCTTTGGTGTGGCACAGAGGAGTGCGCTTGAGAAAATGCTGCAGCTAAATTAAGGGGACACCCAAGGCTAGGTAGCCTTCCGGAT
>CM053596.1:248623197-248658260 GCA_028646575.1 Pseudocheirus occidentalis | reverse complement strand
GATCCTTAAATGCAGGAACTCTTTTGTAGATACATTTGTGGCACCCACCACAGTTCCTAGAACAATAAAACATAACACACTCCTTTCCTGAACCTTCCTGCTTTTCCACCCTTCTCATCTTTTTCCCCCTCTCTACCCTCTCTCCATTCCTGGGAAACTGGCCTACAGACAGTCCCATCACCACACAACCCCATCACCAAGCTCTAGTCCATCGCACTTCATGAATGTTTGGTGTCTTGCCAAATGCCTAATCAATGCTTTTAAAAACTGACTTAAGGGTAGCTAATAATAATGATGGCAATAATGACAAGCGCATAATTTTAGGGTTTGTAGAGCAATTTACAATCTTTGTTTCCTTTAATCCTCATTACAAACCTTAGAGGTGGAGACAATTATACTTAGCTCATAAATGAAGAAATAATAATGAGGAAATTGAAGTATGTAAGGGTTAAATGACTTGCCCAGGGTCACACAGCTAGTAATTGTCTAAGGCTGAATTTGAACTCAGAGCTTCCTGACACTAGATCCAGCTTTCTACCCACTTTGTCAGCTAGCTGCCTCTAAGTTGTATCCTGTTTAAATCTCAGCAAATAGGAGGTTACAGGACAGTTGACCTAATTTCTCAGACAGTGGAATGGGCACAACGGAAAGGGCAATGGGCAGAGAGCTAGGTTTTCCTGGAGTTCTCCCTCTAGGGCTCAGTCGTTTCATCTCTTAAATGGGGGTTAGTAATGCCTGTTTTTCCACAAATGACAAGGCAAGACTCAAATGAGATAAGGTGAGTAAATGTGTCTTTTGAAAATAGTAAAAATTCTATGTAGAAACATAAACTATCCTTGTTTGTTTGGGAGGGCAATTGGGGTTAAGTGACTTACCCAAGGTCACATAGCTAGTTTATGTGTTAGTTGTCTGAGGCTGGATTTGAACTCAGGTCCTCCTGACTCCAGAGCCGGTGCTCTGTTCACTGCACCACCTAGCCAGCCAAACATAAACTATCTTAAGTGACTTTCATCCCAATCCTTCGTTTCCTACCTAAATGACCTTGGGCCAATCACTTAACGTCTCTGGGTTTTGGCTTCTTTGTTTCGGAAAGAAGCCATTTAGACTCAATGACCTCTAAGGTCCCTTCAGGCTATGATTCTTTGATCCTATGTAAGGTACCTTAATAACCAGTTTAGATAATGGTGACCCTATAAAAGTAAAAAATAAAAATTGGGGCAGCTAGGTAGCACAGTGAATAGAGCACAGGCTCTGGAATCAGAAAACCTGAATTCAAATGTGACCTCAGACACTAAACACTTACTGGCCATGTGACCTTGGGCAAGTCACTTAACCCCAATTGCCCTGCCCTCCCTCCTCCCAAAAAAAAAAAATTAAAACACTAAACAATTCAATTCCATAGGCTATAAATGTAGTCAACAAAAATCTATTAAGAGGGTGACCGGGTATTGATCGATAAATGAGTATTTACAGAGCATCTATTCTGTGTCCAGAATTATGTTCTAGAAAGAAGAGTGGAAAGGGAGAGAAAGACCAGTGCGTTCTCATTTCTCTTAAAGCCTTTGTCTCCCACCATCTCCATGGCATTCTTTAAGTCTAATGTCCTCTATTTGGAGTTAGGGGGAGGGAGATGGAGGAGAGGGCAAACATCAGGAAGAAAGCTCTTTTAAAAAGTCTCTAACTAAAGCAGATTCCATTCCCACTACAGACTGAAGCCTTTTCACCCAAGAAGCATTGACTGGGGCATACCAATCAAAAGACCTCTCTCCTTGGCATTACAGGCTATTCTCACCTTCATGCCTTTAAGAACATTTTAACAGTTTTCTTCAATTGGGCTTGATTTTCTTTCCCTTCTGAGAACTGCAATCGTAACAGAGTTGAAATTTGTACATTTAGCCATTGAGAGTTGAGGATAAAAAAAAAACAACCAGAAAAAAATTCTAAGATGTTTTTCATTATCTCTCTCTCTGTGCATTTCAATAGAAGCTATTACCAGAGTGCCTAGCTACCTGCTTTTCCTCTCTCACAACTGTCACTATAAAGAACACTTCTTTAAGGTAGCCAAGACCATAGCCTAATCACACAAGCACTTAAGGGGTCAGGGCACGTCTCTGCTTCAGTAGAAGGAAGGAAAGTCTGATATATGACATCTCCAACAAGCATATTGGGAACTGGGAATAGAAGAGAAAACGTGTGTAGTAAGGGATCATGAGGAATTGTACATAGAGAATATGACCTAATAAAGGTTGGCGGGAAGTAGATAGAAGCCCTATCTTCCGCATAATGTATCTTGTTTGTTTATTAATTGCCTGTTTTTCAAAATACAAATTGAGTTCTTTCCAAAACAGCAAGTGTAACCTCTGATGTGAGACTCTTCAATCTCAGAAAGTCTATCTCTAATACTAATCTTGATGGCTGGGGCCTCTCAAAGGGCCCTTACCTCCCCTGTAAGCACTCAGGTTAACTGAGGAATTAACATAGAACAAGTTTATTTAGTAAAATAGAAAAGATTTGTGAATCTGAGTCCTTAGGGAAGTTGTGAAGAGTCCCTTCTAGTAAGCTCCATTGCCCTTCCAAGAGAGTTAGTCCCATTTCTGCAAACTCCTCAAGGGAGGCACTAAATGAAGTCTCTGCCTCATGAATGATGGAACTCCAGGCTACACTCCCAGTAGAAAGTTCTGTCTTGCACCCCTCCTCAGCTTTTGTTGAGTCTATGTTTATCCAGTGGTCAGTCAGTTCTAGCCCCTAAGACAAGTCTGGCTTCACTGCCACACTCTCTTGGCATGGGTCTCTGACTGATAGCGGGTGCCCTGTCTCTTTTGCATGATTTCCCAAGTTACTCTTCTCCCATGTGGTCATCAACTAGAAAGTCCAGTTTTCCATACTCAGTGGGAAGAGATTATTGCATTTGCACTGGATGTTATCTGATATGCCTGTTATACAATCCCCAGGCCCCATAAAATGGAAGTTGTCTAGATTTGTGTAGATTTGATATTTACTTGCTTGGATACACCATATCACAAACACACACACACACTTGCCCAATGTCAGAGACTTTTCATTTTTACCTTTGTGACACCAGCACCCAATAGAGAAGAAGCATTTAATAAAAGATTGCTGAATTGAATTAAAGGGAAAGACTAAAGTATTCAGAGGACCTGGAGTCTAATTCTGGAACTGCCTCTTGCTACCTGTGTATGACCTTGTAGGGCACTAAATGAGGAAGTTGTACTAGATGGGTTTCTGACTCATGATGCTAGGATTGAAAAGGAACAGGAATCCAGAGTTCTATTTCATCTCGGATACTCGCCAAGCCACATTCTCACCCTTTTAGGATACTGTTTCAGAAATGTCTCTTTAGACCCTTCTGGGAGGTAAAATATATTCTTTGAAAGGAGCAGCCAAAGCGGAGTCAAACATTCTAGGTCATTGTTCTTCAGGGGCTCATCAGGTGCTAACCTGAATATTTTTAATCTAAGGTTATGTTTCAAAAGTTAAGTAGAGGCTTGAGGCACCTATGTAAGTTACTTTGGCCAGGGTGAAAACAAGCAAATATACACCTAATTGGGTCAAAAGCATTTTTGGATGATCTGTCTCGTGTTTTGAGTTCAGTTTGTGAGTGAAAAATTGACCAGCAAACATAACTTAGAACAAGGGATTTCCACTAACCCAAAACTGTTTAAAAGTGAAGTCTTGAGATACAAGTGAATTTCTGATTATTAGCCTTATTCTATTTGCTTATTCTTTTGGCTATGAACAGAATACAAGTAAATGTAATGTTAGATTCAGAATTGGGCCCTGGAAGAAATGCAAATGATTCCTCAGGCATGTGAGTTCCAATTCACGGACTCCTTTGTGTCAGATCCTGAAATAACACAATATTCGATACCCCAAGAAAGCAGCAACACAACCAGTCTAGAAGTACAATAGACCCAGCTCTAATATCAAGAGTAGAGTAGGCTGAAAAAATGAAGAACCTCATCATAATGAGCCATTATGGCAGCAGGGATGCTCAAGACGCAGATGCAAAATGGCTACCAGAAATTTGTCAGAGAAAAACTCACCTTGGTCATAAATTCAACAAGAATTCCTGGAAGAGATAAAGCAAGAGTTTGGTGTTTTTAATAAATGAAATCACAGTGCTTACAGGGGAAAAGAGATGAAAATTATGGAAGAAAGAATTGGAAAATAAATCAATAGATTGGCATAAAAGGTTCAAAACCTTGCCCAAGCACCACATTTCCTAAAAGCTGGAATGGACCACATAGAAGCCAATGACCTCATGAGAAAATAAAAAATATTAAAAACAGTCAAAAAGCTGGGGGAAAAAATAGGAGAAAAATGTAAGGTATCTCATAGCAAAAACAATTGACCTGGAAACAGATCAAGGAAAAAAAATTCGCAATCATTGGACTGTCTGAATGCATGACAAAAAAAAAAAAGCCTAGCCTTCCTATTTCAAGAAATCTTAGAAGAAAACTGTTCATATCTCTTAGAACAGAGGATAAAGTGTCGGGAAGACTCAGGTTCAAAAATCCTACCTTAGATAATTAATAGCTGTGTGACCCAGGGCAAATCACTAACCTCTGCCTGACTCAGGTTCCTCACATGTGAAATGGGGATAATAGTAGCACCTACCTCACAAAGTTGTTGTAAGGATCAGAGGAGATAATATTTGGAAAGGGTTTAATGTATGTTGAATTGAACTGAATAGTCCATGTACATTTGTTGAATGGGTCTCTAGAGATTTGAGTTCCACTACAATCCCTTGGCAACGTATAATCACTCTTCTAAACCTACCAAGTAAACTGCTCTTCAGTCATAGGAGGGATTTCTGCTGAATTAAACAACATCCTTGACCGGCTCATTCATGCTAAAATATGGGTTGGTCACTATGACAGCCCAGCACATCAGATAGGCTGGCTGGTGATTTATCTGAAAAGGAGCTGCGCTCCCAGCCATGAGTCATGTTCTGTGGTGGAAGCTTTGAAGCCAAACAGTAAATTCTGAAAAACTAATTTCCACTGTAGGTGGTACCTGGCCTCTTGCTGTTTGATCATTTGTCTGAGCCAGGTAACAAAGAAAGGAAGAAAAAAAAGACCACTGTCAATACCAACTAGGTTAGCCCAGGGGAAAATTGACCTCCCTGGTGAAAAATAATCCAATCTCTTTCAACCCTACCTCTCAATGGGAGGGGAGGATAAATTTGCTTTCTCCCTCTCCTCTTCCCCTCCCACTATCATTACTCAGCCAGGGAATTACAGTCTTCCTTATACTTCCAGGTGGCATTGTATCTAGAAGGATCTGGGTTCATGGAGACCTGAGTGTGAATCCTTCCTTAAACATTTGAGATACAGTGAAGCATAGTGGATAAAGATCTCGACCTGGAACCAGGAGCCCTAAGTTCAAATCCTGCCTCTGATATGTTATGGCTATGAAGTCTTGGGTAAGATACGATCTCTCCATGTCCATACAACACTCTATAAGAGGAAGAGAATGTGATGAGTTGCATTAGTAAAGAAAGCGTCCTTATCTGGCAGTCCTCTTGTAGCAATGAAATCCCAGATCCAAGCCTCATTTTATCTCAGACGCTTATTGGCTATGTGCTAATGGGCAAATTACTTAAACCCTTAGCCTCGTTTTGCTCATCTTTAAAATGGAGATGATAATATGTGTAATAATCACAGCAGGCCTGTGAGGATTGATGAAGAAATACTGCATACATATAAGTGCTTTGCCCACCTGAAAGTCTTATGTTGACGTCAGCTGTATAATGTGATTTGAAGGAGCAACTAGAAATGGCACTTGATTGATTATCTCTTGTTTCACTATCATATCCCATATCATTCCTTTGGGTCTTTGATAGTTTTGCAAATGACTTTGGGGAACACGTTGGTGATCAGCGAGCTAAGAACAATAATAGTAACGGCTGGCATTTTATGTCAAATACTTTGAAGTTTGCAAAAGGCTTTGGATACATTCTCTCTTGAAACAGAAGGGGCTGCGGGGACAGCTTTGATAGGGGATGAATACGGGAAGGAACAAGAGGAACCAATTGACAGGACAGAACCAAAGACAACCTATCTGCTCCATGGGGCTGCTAAAATTCAAAATTCAGCATCAACTGGAAAGGTCATGGACCTGAAGTCCTGCCTCACATATGCTGGGGACCCAAAAAAACCTACCCCAGGTCTATGGTCTTCTGTGAGTTCATCTCTACTCAAAGCTATACTTCACAAGCCCCCGCTGATGTGTTTGCTTTTATGAATCAGCCAGAGAACACAATTAGTGCCATGCAAAAAAGTGTCTAGTGAAATAGTATAGAAAGAAAAGTAATAGTAAAATTTCCCCCCATAAACCTGTCCCTACACATCCTATCAGTGGGAAGAGTGGTCTTTCATAGAGATCACGCTTGGGATGCACAAGTAGGAAGCTCAGCAGGTGTAGATAGAAAGCAATAGTATTAAATTAACTTAATTCAATTCAATATTGATTAACCATCTACTCTGAAGAAAGAATTGAGGTGGCCTCTCTGGACTCTGGAAACCCCAGTTCACATTTTGCCATTAATCAGTTTTGGACAAGTCATTTAACTTGGAATTCTCTTTTTTTTTTTAATTCTGTCATTTTCCTCTTCCCCTTCTTTCCTTCCTCTTGTACTGTCTCTATTCATAATCTTATAATGTCTTCAAAGGTCAAGGTTAGGGGACAAGATATAGTTGTGAAAGTTCAATTTTTGCAGGGCTCTCCCTTCAGAGTAAAGCTACTTATAAGGCCATCCCTTCCCACCTCTCCCACGTTCTTCAGGAAAGGACCACCAGGTGCTCCTTGTCCTGATACATTTTTTCAGATAAAATCCTTGATGTATATTAAGGGGTAGATACCGGGAAGGGGAGGTTCCTGTGTTCTGTGGACAGATCCAAGATGTGGCAAGTTTAAGAAAGAACTCCTTCAAACCCATGTCCTCCAAAAAGGAGAAAGACCACGGGAACCCCAGCAGTGAATGACAAGGATACAGGAAAAATGGGGAAGTTTTTAGTAAGTCTAGTGTAACAAGAGGAAAGGTACTGAGGTAGACAAGCCAAGGTCCCTTTCCTGAGAGCATGAGCTTGGTCAGTTCACAAAAACATGTGGTGGGTTGGTGAGCATTTCTGGAAACATGTGATGGCATGGAATGGTGGGGCACTGACTCCAATTCAGAGTTTCTCACTCTATTGTATGGCTGCTTCCTGCCTGCTTACTAAATGGCTAATCAAAGCATTCTAATTGACTTCTGAGCCAGAACTAAGTGCATACATCCTAGTAATGATCAAGTGAAGCCATACTGTAAGCCTCTGGATGGAGATTCCACAAGCTCACCTGTGCCACCTTGTGGCCATAAACACATGGCTCTGGTGTTTCTTTGCTTTTCGTTGTTACTGTCTTCTCGGCTTTGGGATGAGTAAATTGAAGCCAAAACAGAGTAGGCTGTGACCTAGTGAGCTTCACAAGGTCAGAAGAGCCACCAGGTCCAGTAACTGGAGTCCATAACAAGAGGTGCTACCAGTTAAGCACAGGGAGAATGTCCCTGAAGAACAATCTGTAGGATCCAACCTAGCAGTAAATCAACCTGATAGCTGACATACCATGCTCTACAGGAAAAAAAAATTATTTGTACAGAGTCTAAACCACACCTAGAAGTGAACTTGGTAGAAAGAATGTTTGCAGCAGCCACTGTATGTTTGAGGCTACTCTTTCCAGAGACCAGCGTGGTAAAGGAAAAAGTATATCCCAGTGAGAATGAGGCTTTTGTACTTTGCTTCTTGCTATATTTTTATAGTAAACATTCCTTGGTGTAACAGTAATCAATTTAGCAGATACTTAGCACTTAGTAACTTAGGGCTAAATTCGGAAGGTGTGAACTCTTCTCCTGTCCTGCCGTGGCAGGAGGGCGTTGGCTGAGACAGGAGGCCAGTGTGTATACATAAGAAGAGTTCTAGAGACAGAGAGACAGAATCAAAATGTTCCTCCTGGTGGCTCCTGGTGGAGGAAGAAGGATTGTCCCAGCATCTGGGAGCTGGGCTGCTGGACTGAAGAAGTGAGTTGGAGTTTTCTTGAGAGAGAGAGACAGAGAGAGAGAGAGAGAGAGAGAGAGAGAGAGAGAGAGAGATTCTCTCCCAGCATCTGGAAGCTGACTGAGAACTAAGTTGTAGTTTTTCTTGAGACCAGAATCTGGTGAAAGCTGAAGTGGCTGTTGCTGACACCTGGAAGGCCAATGTTGATGCTGCTGCCTGGAAGGCTGGGTTTTCTACTGGGTCCTAGGGCCAGCTGAGCTGCTGGAGGACTGAAGGAGCATGACCGAGATAAGACTTTGTTTATTTGTAGCTTGGCTGATCCTTGAGTTCCCAGCAACAGAAGTTGTGAAGGGTTTGAGATGAGTTGGACCCTGTGAACTTCAGTGTGTAGCAAGAACTGTCCAGAGAACTGGACGCGGACCTGGGAGCTGTCTGCCCCTGAATCCAAGTGACTGGTGGATTCAGGAAGGAGTTGGGACAATGGAAGGGGGTCCAGGGAATCAGAGAGACCACCCTGAGTCAAGATGAAGAAAAGGTCTCTCCTTGGATGAAACTGAGGTTTGTTGGACATCAAGGGGTGGAGAGTTTGTGTAATTTTCTGATAATTGTATTTATCGACTGATTGTTAGATAAGTGACTGATTAAGTTAATGATTTGCCCCATGAGTGGAAGATTGATTATTGTATTGTGAATTGATTGAATGATTAAGTGAGGAGGGTTCCCCCTTAGGGAAACCAGATGATTATTCTTTTGTTCCTTGTTCTAAATATTGTAGCCACTGTAGTGAAAACTATGTGGCCTTTCTAATGGTAAGGTGTTGTGAACACTAAATTGTGATTTTCTGTGATAAGATGTGATGTTGTGAATATTATATTATGATTTGTTGTGAATGTTTGCCTTGATTTGTAATGGAATAAATGGAGTGTTCACTATACTGTGTAATACAAACCTTAAAAGCTGCTCACAGTAGCCTTCTTTTGGGAATCTGCTTATGCATGGCATTACACTTGGCAAAACCAATTTGATTTTAATTGATTATATGATACTGGGGCAAGAATCATTGGCAGTTGGTAGTGGTGGGAACACAACAGAAAAACCACCAAACTCTCAGGGTCATGTCACCCTTAGAACCCTGAGGGGGAGATGTAGTCTCCCACACTCTGGTAACCTGACTTGCTAATACACATGTAGATTTAGAGAATAAGCCCAGAGTCTTTCATTTCAGTTGCCTGAGGAAATTCAATGATACTGTTCTATGCTCCTAATCTATAAGAACATTAGGGGCAGGTTAAGTGCTACAGTGGGTAGAGCACTGGTCCTGGAGTCAGGAGAACCTGAGTTCAAATCCAGCCTCAAATACTTGATGATTAGTAGCTGTATGATCTTAGACAAGTCACTTAACTCCAAATGCCTTGCCTTCCCCCCCTCCAAAAAAAAAAGATTAACATCCACTAGTTAATCAATATCCATCAACCAAAAAATATTAATTTGTAGAACAAAACAAAGGCAGTTACTAAGATGACCTAGTAAGTAGCTACAAAAATGTCTCCTCCGTCAACCTACAGTGATTTTCCATAAATATACACAGATCCATCAGGAAGAATAGGCACAGGCATAGAGTGCCGTGTAAGTGAGGTACATGTGTAGGGAACACATATGGCCAAGCCAATAAACACCTCCAAAACTGCAGGGTGCCAATGTCCTCTCTCTTCTCAGCGTCCTCATGCTGCTTCTCCCAAAGCATTTAGAAGTCTTCTAAATGGCTTACTCAACTAGGGTGCCTGGACCTGCTCTTCTCTACAATTTAAATCCCTGTAGCAGAGCTACTTCTCCTTTGCCAATTGGCCCTCTTCTCTGCTGCCAGAGGGTCATTCTCCTAGAAGTGCCTTCCTGTTGTGACTTTCTCTGACTTCTTGCTGGATATGGTATCACCTACTGGTTGCAAGACACCATACTTGACTGGGGAAGACTCAAGAAGTAGGAGAGATAAATCTTCTCTTTTCATCCCCCTCTCACTTCCCTCTAATAGATTTTACAAATCTGATTCCTTCCTCAAATACTTCTAAGGGTCAGTAAGCTTGCTTTTTGAGGTGCATGACCAATCTTCAGCTGGCCAACAACAAGTTGCCTCTTTAATTCCATCAGGGAGAACCTTCCACATTTCTTTTCCTAAAAGTTTTTGCACAATTTAATTTTTCATATCTCATTTATTTGTACCCTTCTGTGATTTTATCAGCTGGGTTGAGGATTGGAGGATCAGTTGGTCAGGGACTTTGCTTCCTTATCAGTCATTCACCAAGGTGTCATTCTTTGCTTGAAGAAAGAGGATCTGGAAGAAAAATGACCTGTAAAGATTCTCTTCCTTCGAGAGGCCTCTTTAACTTATTAGCCATGTAACTGTGGGCGAGTCACTTAATTTCTCAGTCTCAGATACCCCATCTCTAAAATGGGGGTAATAATGCACTATTTTCCTCACAGAATTGTTGTGAGGAAAATAGTTTGGGTCTATAGAAATGTCATTTATTATGATTATTACATAGCAAAATGGACTACAGAAAGACCTCCCCTAGAAGCCAGAGTCTTTTGATGCATCAGCCTTTGAGCATCTTCTCAGTTTTAAATTTCCTGTTAGTTTTTTGAGTCAAAAAAGTTGCCTTTCTGCCTCTTGGCTTCCTTGAGGTTAACACCCTATTCTGGCTCCCCCAATACTCCCTCAGTTCCCTGGGGGCCCAACAACACCATGCTAGGAACAAGGGGATGCTGCTTGCTGATGCATAGGGAAATAGCCCAAGTGATATAAAAGGGGGGCTTTATCCTCAGTCATTGTCAGAGATAAATTCAGGCATTGTCATTACAGTAATAGCCTCTGTGACTAAGAGGACTAAACAGAAAATCATGAATGTCAAATATCTTGAAAAATCGGTTCACCATAAAGTCACCTTCTAATGCCTCCTCGGAAAACAATAACATCCATTTTCACCCCAGACACTCCTCCCGATGGTAAATAATATCATGAGGTGATTCTACCCTGTAAGCCCCAGAAATTGTTTCTAATTATTGTCAGAGGCACATCAATTACTAACAAAGCCTCTAGGCTACCCTCATCCGGCTCTGATTAGAAACATGCTTTACTTCCATTTCTTCTGTCAACTCTCCTCAGCTCCGGCTCCATTTAATTGCTCCGTCTTGGTCCTATAAACCGCCCGCCTCGCCCTCCTCTCTGAGCCTCTTCCATCACCCTCGAGATGGCTTCCCCTACCTCAGCTCTGCCATGAGCCTTACCTGCCTTGTTAAGCTTCCTCTACCCTTGTTAAGGTCTCAGACCTGTTCTTCATACATAAAAACAGGTATCATTCTGTGTAAAACTTCCTTCAGTCTCTCTTCCCAAATGGCTCCGATTGGCTCCTTCGCTATTTCACCACCATATCTTCATGGGCTCCCTGATTTCTTCTTTGTTGTCCCTTAGCTGCTGAGTCAATGGACCCTTTCTTCTCTACTTCATCCTCGTAGGAGAATGTAAGCACCTTGAGGCAAGGATTGGTTCCCTTTCTGTCTCTGTGGCCATCACCTGGCAGAAGCCTTGCACATAGGAGGTATTTACCCAGTGCTTGGTGAATTGAATTATGAGTGAGCCTTTCCCTCCCCACCCATAGAACATAAGCTACTTGAGGGCAGGCAGGTGCTGAATTCCCTGTACATTTGCACATATTTTCCCTCCCTTATTCTGGGTCCATGAATTTATAACTAGGAGATTCCCGAGGAAATTCCCTCTACGAACACAGACAAGCCTCTGGTCTGTAATTTATTATCTTAGAAGGCTAAATGACTTCTGTCAGGGGTGGAAGTGGAAATCAGACTTTTTGATTCTGAGCCCATTACTATATCTATTACACAAGTTCCTCTTATTGTCTACATTTGTGATTGTTATGGAGTCATTTCAGTAGTATCTGATTCAGTAGTATCTGACCTCATTTGGGGTTTTCTTCATAAAGACACTGCAGTGGTTTGCCGTTTCCTTCTTCAGCTCATTTTACAAATAAGGAAAATGAGGCAAATAGGTTAAGTGACTTGTTTAAGATCACACAGGTAGCAAGTATCTGAGACTGGATTTGAACTCAGGGCCTCCTGACTCTAGGCCCAGTGTTCTATGCACTATACCACCCAACTGCCCTTACCTTCTACATAGTAGGGGCTTCATAAATGTTTGTTGAATTGAATTGTATTCATCCTTTTCCACCTACACCTAACATATCCTGTTGTGACCTCTTTCTGTTCAACATCTCTTCATGAATATTTGATTTATAACCAACTCCCTCCTTCAGAGGGACCCCTTTATGACCTTTTGGGGAGGATCATTTAATTCACATCCAATTCTTCTATCATTTCCCAGATAAAATCCCATTTTGTTCTCTTTTGCTCCTACTACATTTTGGGAGCACTCTCCTGCCGTCCTATCTGTGAAAACATAGAGATAACCTTGAATAATAGCTTTTTTTTTTCCTTCAAGATACTTCACAGAGACAAAAGAGGAAGTCCATCAATAAACCAATATAACCATTAGAGTTATTTATATTGGTAAACACAGCAGCTGGGCATGGGAGTATTCACCTGTAATCACTGCTACTAAGGGGGCTGAGAGTGGTGGATCACTTGAGCTCAGGAGTTCTGAGCTGAACTGGGAGCTAAAGCCAGTCAGGTGTCCTCACCAAGTATGGCACCAAGTCAAAACTTTCACGCTGATCAACAGTGAAATCCACCTGTGAGTGACCACTGTACTTTTAGCCTGGACAAGATAATGAGACCCAGCCTGAAAAACAAACAAAAAACATACAAATTGGTCAAGAAAAAAAATACATATTGCCACAAAATCTAGACAATCCCTTATAAGGAAGTATAATTTTAAACTTGCACCACAATGAAAAAAAATATCATCAATAGTCTTCTATTGACCTCTAGCAACTCAGAGTCATTCAAAGACTAATCTAACCAAAGGACCAAAAATTAAAATGTTCCATCTCAAGGAATTAGGGACACTTCCAAATCTAGCATTAAGCCCAATCCCCAGAGCAGATAGAATACGGAAAAAATCTTTTTTAGTTTTAATTTTCCTTTTTATTAGAAATTCCAGCATCAACAAACATGAACATTTCAATATACAAAAAAACCAGAAAAGGATGATTGCATATGAAACTGTGAAATATTCTGTCGAGTTTGGTTTTTTAAGTATATATTAAATTTAACACAGTAGTAACAAAATTGCCCTGTTTATTTATATTTCCTTCTGAACTTCCTTCTGCTCCCTTCTGTGTATTTTTAAAGAATGTTTCATTCTTACTCTTTTCTTATTTTTTTCCTTGTTTCACTATTACTACTCACAAACTCCTCCCCACCCCAATCCTGAAAATAGAAGCCCTGCATGATAAGAAACCAAGCAAAAAAAAAAATCTACACATTGGTCATGTCTGGAAAATATGATTCATTCTGTATGTAGGCTATTACCTCTCTGCCAAGAGTGGGAAGTATATTTTACTACCAATCTTCTAAAGTTTGGATTGACCACTTATTGGCCATAGTTCTTAAATAGTTCAGGATTTTCAAACTTTGTATCATTGTAGTCATTGCATAAATTGTTCTTCTGATTTTGCTTACTTCACTCTGAAACAGTTCAAACAAGTCTCCTTGTGTTTCTCTGAATTTTTATCTTTATTATGGTGCCATAATATTCTGCTCCATTCCTCTACCATAATTTACTCTGCAATTCCCCACTTAATGGATCTCCATTTTGTTTCTAGTTCATTGCTATACCAAAAAGGGCTACTATAAATACAAAACATCTTCCAGCTGAGCACACCCAGTCCTAGCTTCCCTTTGTATCTTTCCCCAGCCCTCATCCCCTCTTAGAATTTGTCATCCTGGGGATGTAAGAAGGCAGCATGGAAAAAAAATGTAAAGAATGCTGGATTTGACATCAGAGAATTAGGGTTCCAATGCTAGATGTGTGGCTTAATTTAGGCAACTGAAAGTGGTCATAGCCTCTCTAACCCATTTTTCCTTATCAGTAACAAGAGGAATTTAGATTAGACTGTCTCTAAGGATACTTTCAGCTCTCTCTATGATGCTGAAAGTAGTGATTATCCACCATTTTTTCCTTTTTATTAGAGTATTTTGTTTTTTCTAATTACACATACAGACCAATTTTAATATTCATTTTAAAATTTTGACTTCCAAATTTTCTCCTTCCCTCCTTTATTTCCTCCTTCCCTAATGTGGTAAGCAATTCCAACTAGGTTATATATGTACGATCATGTAAAAAAAATTCATATTAGTCATGTTATGAAAGAAGATACAGACCAAAAGAAAAAAAACTCAAAAAATAAAGAAAGTGAAAATAGTCTGCTTCGATCTGCATTCATACGCCATCAGTTCTTTCTCTGGGTGTGAATAGCAATTTTCTTCATGAGTCCTTTGGAATTGTCTTGGATCTTTGTATTGCTGGGAAATTTAAGTCATTCATAGTTGATATCATACAATGGTGCTGTTACTATGTACAATATTCTCCTCCACCATTTTTCAATAAACCAAGACAATTGAAAGTTAAGTAGTTTGCCTCACTCCTGCAGCTAGGACTGGAATTTGGACATTACTCTTCAGTGGGGAAAAGGAAGAACAAAAAAGAGGCAAGTACAGACTCCCCTTGACCCTAGGTGGTAAAGTGGAGATGGAGCACTGGCCCTGGAGGCAGGAGGACCTGAATTCAAATCCTCAGACACTTGATACTTACTAGCTGTGTGACCCTGGGCAAGTCACTTAACCCCCAATTGCCCTACATTCCCCCCTCCAAAAAAAAAAAGAAACCTTTATTGAGCACACCCAATGTCCTAATATGCCATGCTACAGGTTATGGAGGATAAAGAGGGCAGTAAGACATTATCCTTGCCCTTTTCAAGCTTATAGCCTAATAGGAAGGAAGAAAATAAGCATTTATTAAGCTCCTCCTGGGTGCCAGGCACTGGGCTAAGTGCTTCCAAGTCTTCTCATGCAATCCTCCCCACCTGAGGGGCAGGCACTCTCATTATCCATTTTACAGTTGAAGACATTGTGGCAGACAGGTTAAGTGACTGGCCTGGGCTTATACAGATGGTAAGGGTCTGAGGCCAGATTTGAACTCAAGCCTTCCCAACTGCTGGCCCAGTGCTTTATCTATTGCTACCCAGCTTCTGGGTAGGTAAAAAAAAAAAAGACATGTGCCAACTAGCTGCATCCCAAGTTAGCCTTCAGTAACAGCCCTAAGAAATCTACCAATGACATTTCGTAGGAGTTCAGGGCGGGGGAGGCATGTTTCTTGATAGGGTAATTAGGGAGGATTTTTTTAAGTTGCTGGTGTTGGAGATGACCTAGGACGGATCGGATGGCTACAGTTTGGGGGGAGGGAGGGAGATGCCATGGACTGGATTCAGAGAGAACCTCGGTTCAAACCGTAGCATCACCACTTCCTAGTTGCTCAGCGTTAGGCGATTCTCTGGGTTTCGATTCCCGATCTGGAAGACGAGAGAATTAGAGTAGATGATTTGTAAGGTCTCTTCCAGCTCCAAATCTATGATACGAGGATTCCAAAGGGCAGAGGTGAAAGGGGAGAAGGTTGAACAAAGGGATGGAGGCAGAAAAGGACTAGGCATTTTCAGGAAAGAGTGAGTGTTTCAGTTAGACATGTCGTAGACCCAGAGCTTCACGGGATCTCAGAAGGCATCTCCATTATACAGAAGCAGCAGCCTGGGAGCTAGGAGCCATTTAAGCTGGGATTTGAATCCAGACCTCCTGATTCCAAAGCCGCTCTTCTTTCTACTATCCTAGATCCAGGGGGTACAGGTAAAAGAAACAGACTTATAAAGGTAAACTGAGACTAGATCGCGTAAGGCCTTGAAGTTCATGCTAAGGAGTTTGAACTTAATAGTCAGGCAGGAAGAAAACTATTAAAACCATTAAACCTATTCAAACTCTGAAAGGGGACAAAACCAACACCTATGTTATAGTGAGAAATGCATAATTCTATCTCCCAATGTCCCTGAGGCAAGAATTAATCCAAAGCATAACTGACTCTACTTTATCAGAAAGCACTTCACGAGAGATTTCTTTTTTCCCCCCTTTGTGTTCACCAATTCCCGATCCTGCTGTGAAGGGGCTCTAGGAACAATGCTCTCCTCATCCAAGAGACACTACTTTACAGCAAAGAAAACCCAGCACACGTCTATTCATCCATCAATATCTGCCCACCAATATTTCTCCCCATGCAAAGAAGGCCATCTCACACTTCTTAGGTGGTAAATGCGTCCATGGAGCCTTTCTGATCCCAGCCGCCATTGGAGCGTGGGAACACAGACACAGCTGGACTCAATCAAAACATCCATTGGCCCTATTGAAACATTAGCCTCCCTGTGGTGGCTTGCCTGAGATCATTGAGACAGAGGTGAGCAATCTTCTCTGATGTACCTCACCAATTGTGCCCTGTCCTGCCTGAGCGAAGCACTCCTTCTGGACTCCCGTGGGGACTAGCTCATGCCTTGAGGCAGCAAATCTGATTATCCTGATCTGTGCCTGGGCTTCTGTTATTACCGGCTACCAAAAGACTCAAGCCCCCTTTTACTATCCAGCTGTGGCTCTTGACTCCCTCGACCTCCCTAGGCATTGAATTTAGCTTTAAAAAAATGACACCTCGAATGTCACTGAGGCAATTATGCGGCTCTTCTCGACTCTTTGGGATCTGGCAAAGGTGAAAGGGAGGCAGTGGCGGGAGCTGGGAAATTGATGGACCTGTTATCCTCGCTAGAAAACCTCTTATGGCTGGTCCCCATGCCCACGGTTTCTCATCTATAAAGCTTTGCTCCCTGCTGTTCCCCATCAGTCCGGGCAGTGCCCCAACACAGTCTGCTGAGCAGCACTATAACTTATCGAGTGTACCCTTTCTGCCTCTCACCTCCCAGCCTGACATCCCCTTGTTGCCTTTCTGTTCCTGTTCACTCAACCACTGACAGCTCTGACTCATCTTGAAATTGATCAAAGTAAGCCCCCATCCCTGACTCACCATCTCGCACTTAGGGTTTGGTCAAGCGTATGTATGTGTTAAATATGAAGGGATTCTAATCAATTCTTTTCACCTCCGTTTCCTCCTTCTCCTTCTCACCCCCCCCCCTTCTCCCAGAAAATAAATAAATGAATCCTGGGTTGGCTGAAGATTTCAGCAATGTGACTGCTGTACAGATGGATTCTGATGAAGCTGCTGCTGGCTCTCTGGGGAGCAGCATGAAATGCTGGCTTTCAAAACCTGAGCAGCGTGTAAATGGCAGCTAAAAAGGAAATGCAGATTGGAACTGAGTGTTAATTGTCTCTTTCTCTCTTCCTCACACACTTCAGAGACTGTGCAGCGGCAGAAGACAGGAAAGCAGCCATGCCCCCTCGTGGGGTAGGGTTTTTTTCTTTTTCTTTTTTTTCTTTCTTTCAAGCCGGACTGAGAGAATAACACGGAGAGTGTCCAAGTTGAAAAAGGGTTTGTGGCTTTTTTTGTAAGTTCGAGAGCACATCTGATGAAAGCAAGAGAGGTGGCATTGAGCTCATAATGAAAGCAAGTCTGCTGAGAAGGAGTCGATGAGACGAGACACTGAAAGGAGAAGCAGGATGTCTTTGTTTGGGAATGACAGGTGATAAGCTATGGGGGCGCATGGAGAGATTTTAGTCCATAACTAGGTAGCAACCTGTCAAAAGCAGGCCCCTTAAATGCAGTGCAACAATTCTCACTTGAGATGATTTCGTTTCTAACTCAATGCCTGTGTGCAGCAATACATAATTGGATGCCAAAAAAAAAAAATGTTCTGTCCTGTTCAGTCTGCAATTGTCATCACCCTCCAGCCGAACTACAGTCTCCACACTCTCCACAGAACGCTTGTACTTCTGCCCAGGGTAAGGTCAGCCTTATGACCACACCCATTGCTCAAGACCATTAATTCCCCTTTCTTAAAGGCTCTTGCTATCCTGCTCCCAGGACTTTAATAGAACAAGACCTCGATAGAATTAATATCTTTTTTTGTTTTTGGTACCAATGAAAAAACAACTGGAAAACCTGCCATCGTTGGCATGGGGCACAGAAGCTTCAGGCACCTTTTTTTATTTACCATGAAATACCTGCCCCCTGCCTAAGCCTTTTTCATGGATGCACCTACTGATGCTTCATCTTCTCTCAGTGCTTCTGGAAAACAGGCAATGACTCCCTGCTGTCACTGCTGGAGTCCCAGCTTAATTCCAGCTGGCCAGCTGGAAATAGAGTAACAGCAATATGGGAGGGCAATAACCAATTAAACCAGACCACTTAATGATCCGGGTCATTCCTTTATGCCCAGTAAGGTGAAGGTGGGTTTCAGGATTAGGAGTAGCAAGCAAAACCATTCCCTCCTCCTTTCTAATATCCCATAGTAAAACCAGGGTGGGGTATGAAGGGCAGCTTCCTCAGGGACAGATTGACAGATCATGGATGGTGTTCAAAGTGACCTTACAGGCCTTACAATCCAAGTCTAATCTCCATTTCAGAGATGATGGGAGGAGAGGGGGGAGAATTAAGACCAGAGAGATTCAGTGACTTGCCCAGAGTCACTTAGCTCATAAGAATTCCAAATTGGGATTCAAACCCAGATCTTCCTGTGTACCTTCTGATTCAAAGGCAAACTCCAAGTGTTTGCAACATTACTACTCCCCAAATCCTAGGTCCTGGGCACAGAATGCAGAGGGGTTGAGAGCAAAATGAGAGATGGGGGCTTAGGGCTAAGAGAAATACAAGAGCACGGTTCTCAAAAAACATCCAAGTATAAAATCTCTGTGTTTTCTATGCCTCTGCTCATCATTTCTATGCCAGGGGTAGGGAGAAAGAATATAGGAACAAACCTAAACAGAAGTCAGGCACAGCCCAGAGAATACTAAGAAGCCTCCCTACTGGCTGCATCCCCTTTGAGTTTCCCTGGAAAGGAAATCCCTTTCAGGCCCTATGGTTGAAAGTCATACTAATATCTATTAATCCACAAAGGCTCATCACTTTAGAGCTCCTTAAAAAAGTCACTTAACCTCTGTTTGCCTCAGTTTCCTCAGCTGTAAAATGGAATGAATAATAATAGCACCTGCCTCTCAGGGTTGTTTAGAGTAACAAATGAGATCATGTTTATAAGGCACTTAGCCAAGTGCCTGACACATAGTAAATGTTAGCTTTAATTACTCCTGCTGCTACTACTACTAATATTATTACTACTACTACTACTACTACTACTACTACTACTACTACTACTACTACTACTACTACTACAGAAACTAATGCTTGGAGTTTTTAAGTGATTTGTCCAAGATAACACAGGCAAAGCTAAGATTTGAGCCCAGGTTGCCTTACTTCAATCCAGTGTTCTTTCTGCTGTACCAAGATGAAACACAAGACTCTATTGTGTTAACAGCAACTCTGCCTTCGTGGAAATGGTGGAACTGGTCACAAGCAGGTGTCATCCCAAGGGCTATAGCCTTTCAACCTGCTCTCCCTTTACAAAGAGGATAATTGAGAAGATTTCTATTTTCTTTTAATAACCATTAGAGAGGAAGTGTCTTGTGCAAGAATGAATACTGAATAAGTCTTTTTTTTTTAAACAATTGGGCTTAAGTGACTGACCTAGGGTGATACAACTAGTGTCTGAGCTCAAATTTGAACTCAGGACCTCCTGACTCTAGGGTCAATGCTCTATCTACTGCACCACCTAGCTGTCCCTGAATGTCTTGATTCCCCAGTACCTAGCAAGTGATAGGAGTTTAACAATGCTTGGGACTGAATTCAAAAGACATGAGTTTGAGTCCTGACTCCACCATTTTGTATCCTATAGTCAAGAGAACTGGAAAAGGGAAAGGAGAAAGAAAGTATTTATGTGGCACGTCTTCACTCTGTCTTCAGGTGGTCTCCCACAGCATCTGAGGCCATCTCCAGTCCTCCTGATCTATGTCTGGCCACTGGACCCAGATGGCTCCAGAGGAGAAAGTGAGGCTGGTGACTCTGCCCAGCCCTGCCTCACTTAAATCCAACTCACTTGCATGTCATGGTATTGCCTCCCTGATGTCATGGTCCTCTTTAAGAATGAAGGACAAACAACAGCAATGATAATGTGCCTTGTAGAGGCAGCAAGATGACTCAGTGGGTAAAGCACTGGGTGTACAACTAGGAAGACCTGAGTTCAAATGCAGCCTCAGATACATACTAGCTGTGTGACCCTGGGCCTGTCACTTAACCCTCTTTGTCTCAGTTTCCTCATCTATAAAATGAGCTGGAGAAGGAAATGGCAAACCACTCCAGTATCTTTGCCAAGAAAACCCCATGAACAGTATGGGGGTGGGTGCTATGGTCATGAAGAATTGAACAAGACTGAATGACTATGTTCTAATAAGCACCTTATAAGCTTCATCTCACTCTGTCATCTAGTCCAACTCCTTAGTGAATGATGAAACTGAGGCCCACAGTGGATATGTGACATGGCCAAGGTCCTCCAAGTCCAGTTCTCTCTCTGCTGACTACATTTCCTCTCTTGCTACTTTGGTGACTTTGGACAAGTCACTTACATTTGTTTTGGGGTTTTTTGTTTTGTTTTGTTTTGTTTTACTTTTTGAAGGGGGAAGGCAGGGCAGTTGGGGTTAAGTCACTTGCCCAAGGTCACATGGCTAGTTTTTTTTGTGTGTCAAGTGTCTGAGACCAGATTTGAACTCAGGTCCTCCTGACTCCAGGGCTGGTGCTCTATTCACTGCTCCACCTAGCTGCCCCTGTGACTTACATCTGTTGACCCTCCATTTCCTCATCTGTAAAAATACTTGTACTACCTACCTCACAGTCCTCTGAGGACCAAGCAAGGCAATATATATGAAAGTATTTCTGTACAATATGCAAAGGTAAGCTATTGGTAGCATTGATTTACTGCCAATAAGGTGCTCAATGAGAGTCAGTTTGGCAGCTAGATCGCTGGTTTCAGAGTCAGGAAGATGTATCTTCAGATCCCACCTTTGACATGCACTGGTTATATGATCCTGGCCAAATACCTGAATTCCCAGTTCCCAAGGCAGCTCTGTAAGAGTGTCATTGCATGGAAGGCAGGTTAGAATAGACATCTACATTGGTAAAGGGAGTTTCCTTACTGGAAATTCCCCCTAGTAATGAAATCACAGATCTCTTCTGTCTGGGTCCAGTCCAGTGTGTTGGCAAACTAGAATTAAAGAAAGTCAATGTGTACTTTAAAAAGCAATTAAAGCGATAGCTAGGTGTGCAAAGTCCTTCACATCTATTACCTCATTTCACCTCAAAATGACTCGGGGAGAAAAGTGCTGTCATTATCCCTGTCTTCAGTGATGTATGCAGTGTGAATCTGCCTGACAAAGATCACTTCCTCCAAGTTGGGGGGGACAAGTAGCCAAGAGGGTGCAGTGAGACCCGGGCCTGGATTGTTCAGCCACCATGGGAACTGCTCTTCTCAAGAAAGGGGCTTTTTGCTCCCCTATTTTTTTAGGTCTATTTACTATCAGTACAGTTCTCCAGCTCAGACAGAACCTCTTGTGTGATGTGATTTTTCAGTAGGATCACAGATGGTCAAAGAACATCACAGAGCATGAGGTGCCTCCAGAAAGAGGGCTCAGTCAATACTAGAAAGAGAAATAATGTCATCATCATCATCATAATATGTCCTGGACTACCCTGGGATTTTATCATGTTATAAGCATATTATCAATGATGACTTATACACAAAAAATCATGTAAATGAAATCTAGGGGAATGCAAGCACCTTGAGGACAGGACTTTTTCTTTTTTGATCTTTGTATTCCCCAATTGCTAGGGCAAATAGGCAAACAGAGTACTGGACTTGGAATCAGGAAGAATCATCTTCACATCTCCATCTGTCTTGGCGAGGTGGCACAGTAGTGAGAGTGCTAGGCTTGGAGTCAGGAAGACCTGAGTTCAAATCCAGCCTCAGACACTTACTAGCTGTATGACCCTGGACAAGTCACTTAACCCTCTTTGCTTCAGTTCCTCATCTGTAAAAAACGAGCTGGAGAAAGAGATTGCAAAAACAATCCAGTGTTAGTTAACTGGAATTAACCAGTTAATTAAATGGAATTAATTCCATTCCACTTAACTGGACTTGGAATCAGGAAGATCTGAGTCCACATTTGACCTCAGATACTTTCTAGCTGTGTAACCCTGGGCTTACCCTCTCTCACTTTTACTTTCCTCATTTTAAAATTGAGGATTAAGGGGCAGCTAGGTGGTGCAGTAAGTAGAGCACCGGCCCTGGAGTCAGGAGGACCTGAGTTCAAATCTGGCCTCAGACATTTGACACACTAACTAGCCTTGTGACTTTGGGCACAACTGCCCTCCAAAAAAAAAAAAAGTAAAACTGAAGATTAATAATCCCACCTACTTCATTAAAATGCTATATAAATGCTAACTATTATTATTGTGTCTCTGTGTGGCTGGTGCCTTAATATAAGTGTTTGGTTTTTTGTTTTTGTTGTTGTACCCAAACCCAAATCCCAGGTCACTACACACCACCCGATTTGTGGCCCACCATTAAGCCCCCTTTATGTTTCTGCCTTTGTCTCTATCCTATACCTTGTCCTAGCTTGAAACAGCTTTAAGGCATGTCTGTGCATTGCTCAGGGCAAGGTTCCCTGCCCCCTCCTTCCTCAAATGAGCATTCTATATATTTTCTTTGAATCAGTATGAGTGTACAAAGTGCAGCTCAGGGTTATGGTGTAATACAGAGACCACCCTGTCCTGTTCCATTGACTAAGCAGGGTCCCCTTACCTTTCGACCAGAACATGACCCCGGTCTGTTCTGGGGCTTTCCAGTCCCCCTCTAGTTCCTCCTTACCCCATGACCCTCTGCCCTGTTCTGGAAAGCACTGACTGTGATCTTCCACCCTGCTCTTCTGAGGGACACCTGAGTCACAGGAAGTTTGCACCTATGTACCCTTGCGCCATATCCCAAAATTAGCCCTGGCCTATAGATCTAACCAATGGCTGTTCTTTGTTTCTGTACATCACGGCTTCTGCTAGCTTCCCTCTCTGATTGTGGTTTTTGTGGTTTTAGCCTTTATAATCAAGGCTGTACCCCAATAACTCACTACCAATTTGAGCGGCGAAAACTCTGGTAGTGGCACACTTAATCAATAAATCCACACCTAAATTGTACCTTGAACCCAAGTCTCAGCTCGCTCTTATTCTCTGCACAACATTGTTAGGCAATCGGGGTTAGGTGACTTGCACAGGATCACACAGCTAGTAAGTACGTAAAGTGTCTGAGGCCTGTTAACCTGAAAAGTTTAGTTAAAGGAGGCAGACAGGCTAGGTGATATACAGTTATTTCATTTATTCCCTTAAAGTTAGCTGTTCATGATCATGGAGCCAGAAGCCAAGTTCTGAGGCCTGAACAAAAGAGTGAGAAGGTTTAAATACATTTTAGAACCATTCCAATTCAGGGTGGCTGTGTCACACAAATTTATGATCTCCTTATGTTTACTATCCATACCATGAGAAAGGAAGTTTCTTAGTTTGATAAGGTAGTGTCAGAGGAATTTACAATCTCAGGATGTCTCTGTTTTCCCCATCTGGAATAAACCCCTAAGATAAGAGAAATTCTGAATTTCCAAGCATCCAGTCACAAAGGGGAGAATACCCATTGTTGACCTTATCTGATCTTTCAAGTTGCAGACACAGGAAAGGACACTTTTAAAGAAAAGCAGTCTGATTGATTAGTTCAGGCTTTGGATAATTTTGAGAGCCAAAAATTGATATTAAATTATTATCAGTCCATAGTTGAACTCAGGTCCTCCTGACTCCAGGGCTGGAGCTCTATTCACTGTATCACCTAGTTGCCCCATATGAATGTTTGTTGAATTTTACTGAATTTAACATGTATGGCTAGAAGATAAAGTAGTTGCAGTTGGAACATTCATGGGATGAGATGACAAGTGAACTGTCTGAGTATTGAATTGTTATATATTTGTACCAAACACTGAATTTTCCACACACCCACCAGCACCTAATAGAGCAGCTACTAATGTGGTTTGCAAAACCTGTGGCTTTTTATTTTCAGTATTCTAAAAGTGATACAGAATACTGGCCTTGGTGTCAGTAAGATGATTCAAAACTTGTCTCTGACACTTACCAACTGACCGACTCTGAGCTAATCACTTAACCCTCTCTCATCCCATGTTTCTTCATTTGTAAAATGGGGGTGGGTAGGGGAGACGGCTTCTAAGGTCCCTTCCAGTTTCCTATACATTAAAAGACCTAAAGGAAGAATGCTGGACAGCTCCTCTTCAGAGAAATGTCTGGGAGAAGATGGAAAAGAATTTCATAGGATGAGGTCTGGATGGGTTATAATCTTAACCAGTGGAGACAGCATCCACATTGATGAAATCATGGAGCCATCACAGTATTGAAGCATTGATAGCATCTCACATGCATATGGCACTTTACAGTTTTAGGGAAATATCCTAAGAGAGAATCAAGTAGAATAGAGTCCATTCCTTTCATCAGAGCCTCTAAGAGAGAACATTTGACTAGTGTCTCCACCTTTGCAGAGCCACATGAATGAAAGAAATCAGAAAGTTCTATCCCAGAACTCAGTACAGTTACATTGGTTCTCACTACCCATTCTCTCCAGACTACATTCCAGACTTTTTTTTTACCATACCCCTGCCTGGGTACCTGCATCTCTCTCCACTTCCTACACATCTTCAACTTCCTCTTATATGTTGTCTTTCTCCATTAAAGAGTAAGCTCCTTGTTGCCAGGGACCAGCTTTTTTTCTGCTTGTGTATTCCCAGAGCTTAGTACATAGTATGCTCTTAATAAATGCTTGCTAACTGTATTCAAAAGCTACTTTGAGCTAGTTTAGTATATTCATTTCTTTGTTTTTTCCACTAAGATACCTACTACTAGGCATTTTTCCCAGTGATGAGGGACCGAGTTAAATTTGTAGCTCTCAGAATAAACCTATAGCATACTTCATAACCTCTCTGATTCTCTTTTGGGTACATTGTCCTTATTTCTGAATAGTACAAGACCTGATTGTAGACCACACAAGACACCAGAGAAACACAGATGTAATACGGGAAGACATTGTCTCCAGAGGACCACACACAACAGCCCTGAGGGAGATGGGAAAAAAGATGCCAGACTCTCACAGCCAACTGGACCACAAGAAACTTCTTAGAACATATCTGTACTCAATATGCAGAATGACTCATGTTTTTGGGCAGGGCCAATATGGGCATTTGTTTTGCTTGATAATGCATATTCGTTACAAAGATTTTGTTTGCCAATTTTTCTAGTGGGGGAGAGAGCATTGGAAGGGAAGGGGGGGCAATGCTTTGTAAATGATAATGTGTGTGAATGTGGTTTTAAAGAACCATACTTCTGCTTTACTTTCTCCACTCTCACACACTGTACTAGAAACGTGACTAGTCAGTCAATTAGTCAGTCAAATAGCATTTGTTAAATAACTATTATGTGGTAGGCACTGTACTAAGTGCCCAAATGATAGGCTGTTCTCACCAGCATACACCAGGCTGGAGGCAGCACAAAGCTGGAGTTAGTGCCTCTTCCTTCCCTGTAGGGCAGGGTAGGACATCATTGTTCTGTGGCCCATAAGTACTTCTTCACCCTGGTCCCCATTACTAACAATTTGAGGCACAGCATTTGTTATAGAAGAGCAGAGGTTCAATGGGATGGGCCAACCATCCAGTGCAAACACTCCTGATGAACAGACAAACTTTAAATACATTCAGATATCCCAAGGACCTATCCTGGAAGGCCCTCCCTGCCCCGCCCCATGACACTGTGTAGGAATGACTGCCAAGTGTATGTCCCAGGCTGCTGTCTCTGTGGGGGGCTGAAAACAGGCCAAAGAGGAGTGAGATAACCAGGAATTGGGGTATTTTGAATACCTACCCTTGGGCTGGATAGAGGCAGGGCCTAGGGATAAGGGGTAATCCCAACCTGTCCAAACCCCTCTCCCTCCTCCCAGGTTTCTGCTAGAGTTTCAAGTCCTTCCCTTAGGATCACTAAAGCTGTTTCTGGTTTTCTGTCCTATCAGGAAACTACTGCTGTAGTCACAGCTATGAGCCTTCCAGGATGGGCAAGCCCAGATCAGCGGCCAAAGCATGTGGGTTTGTTGTATCACCATTCAAGGCCATCAACAGTCACTGGACAATTAAACAAGACAGGGAGAGGTGGGGATTATAACTTCACAAATGTTTCCAAAAGAACTTGAAGAAATGGAAGTAACTTCATTCCAAAAGCAAGTGGTTAGATTATAAGCTCCTTGAGGGTGTCAGTCAGAGCAAACCGGCCTCTAACCTGCAGATGGCTGTATCTGAACAGAGCAGGCTAGAGACAGGAGAGGCAGGAATCAAACAGAAGTTTAATTTCAAAGGGAGGGAAATGTATATATTTGTGACTAGACAAAGAGTCAAACAATGTAGAGTAGCAACAGTTGTGAGACAGAACTGTCTAGTGCCAAAAGGTCTATTCACAGCAGGATCTCATGTCCCAGCCTCTGTGCTGTTTGCCCAAGCTCAGGGACCATCAGTTCTGTGATTTGGATGATTGAGATTGAGATTTAGCAATGATCATTCAGAGGGTGAGCACAAAGGATAGTTGTTATGCCAAGCTCGGGGAAAACAGCTTCCTTGCTGATCCTTAGCTCTGAAAAGCAGTGTGTCTCCTAATATCTTGACAAGGTATAATGTTAAGGGGATAATAAGATCTTCCCCACCCAATAATAGGCCTCACATGGAGCCATTGGAAGAAGGACTTGCCTAAGGAGGAACTTGTTTAGGAAGAGGCTTACTTGTAGGAAGGCTTCTACATCTTTTGGTACTAAATTGATTAGGCACTGAGTCACAAGGGTAGTGATGCCTTCTGGCTCTGAGAAGTGTATATATACTCTGAGTTGGTATTTTACTTTGGTGATTCACTTAGGAGAAAGACCATTTGATTTCCTGGTCAAGACTCTGAATAGCTGTATGTTCAGACCCTCGCAACTGCTCAGATGTAAAGGCTCTCTCGATCCAGTGGTATATGTAAAGTGTATAGCAATATTACTTTAATTCAGATGGTCAGAGCCCTGTCTGTTGGTCTTTCAGCTAATTTCTCTGTTTGTATCTTCTCTGACATTCCCCTGAACTACTGAATGTAATTAAAAGTAGGATCCATAACCCCTTTTTCAGCAGGCTTTCCTAGAAAAGCAGAGCAAAGAACCCGTGCTAGCAGCCATCCTGGGTATGCTATGGTGCTCGCTGCCACACGAGGGCAGGGACTGTCTTCTGCTTCTTTTTGTACCCCCAGAACTTAGTAGATCCCAGCGCCTGGCACATAGGAGGTACTTAAACGTCAGTGACTGATTGATTAGAGACCACAAGAAGCCACCAGGTGTCATTCTTCTACTCCCATGGTCATGTGGTCTTACCCATTCAGATATTCTCTCCAACGATGCATGTCTGGATGGAGAAACCCATTCATTCAGACACTACCAACTCTATGACCATCAGCAAGTTATTTAAGCTCCCTTTACCTCAGTCTCCTCACCTGTACAATGAGGGAGTTGGACTCTATGACCTCTAAGACCCCATCCAGTTCAAAATCTATGATTTTCTGATTTATTTGTGCCTGCTCATTCTCCCTAATTCTAATTCATGTCTCCCATAAATCTTTCCCTGGAGTAATTAGGGAAGGGACCTACCCAATATGTTTCCTTCCTTCCTCTAGTTCTCTTAGCATTGCCCAGATATACATGGATTAAGAAGGCTGTCAACTGGATGCCTCTTAATTTTTCTGAATATGTAGGTGGCCCACTTTTGTTGTTGTTCGGTCATTGCAATTGTGTCTGATTCTTTGTGATCCCATTTGGGGTATTCTTGGCAAAAATGCTGAAGTAGTTTGCCATTTCCTTCTATCGCTCAATTACAGATGAGTAAATAAAGGCAAACAGGGTTAAGTGACTTGCCCAGGGTCACATAGCTAGTAAGTGTCTGAGCCCAGATTTGAACTCACAAAGATAAGTCTTCTTGATTCCAGACCAAGTGCTCTATCCATTAGGGCACCTAGCTGTCCATGGACCTATTTAGTGTTTTACATATGAAACACTGCCCCCTCCACTGCTAAAAGGCCAGGTATATCACCTTTCACCCCTCCCTCAGGGTTCCTTGGTACCCTTAGGGGATTTGGGGGTGGGGTGTCTCTCCTCTCAGCCACTGAATCAGGCTCCCGCCAGTTATGCCCCCAATTTTAAGGAGACCTGAAGTACCTCAGTTACATTTAACCATTTATAATAGTTTTTACAGCAGAAAAATTACTTCAAAAGTATAGCAAAAACATGAAAACATTTCCCCGAACAAATCAGGGGCATAATCCCTACCCCTTACATCACCCCTCAGTCTCTAAGAAGGGGAAAGGGACTAGGTTCAGTTTAGCTCAATTCCTATATAGTTTAAGTCCCTCCAAGTTCAGGTTCCAAGTCTAAAGTCTTTCTCCCATCCCTGACCTGCATCCTGGGACCCTGGTCTCTCAGGGCTTCCTGGCTGGACAGATTACAACATCTGGCTTGTAATCCTGGACTTCAAGATTGCTATGGCTCAAGCCCCTTGTTCAGGGACTCCACTCCCTCACCTAGAGCTGAAAAAAAGACAAACCAAACAAGACCAGAACGCCAACCCCATTTCTCAGGGCCACAGGACCTAAGGGAAAGGGAAGGTGGCCCTCAGGCCTTTCCTTCCCCAGTTTAGTGCACAGTGCCCATTCTTTGAGTGAATGATCCTTCACCCCTGGATGCCACAAGAGAGAGAGAAATCTTCCAAATCAGATAGTTTCAAAGATGCAGCTGATTCTGGCTATTCCGCCAATGGAAAGAGGCTGACCACAGCCACCTGGCAAGCAGGTGCAGAATGTCTATACCTTCGCCTCTCCTGTCTCCCAGAGGGAGGTCCCAAGGGTCTCTCCATATGGGTTCTTCCATCTTAGGTGACTGGGAATGTGCCAAGCCTCAGTTACACATTTACCACATACTGTATGCTCACCCAACAGTATTTTGACTTTAATTTGATGTCACAGGTAGGCTTCCTTACTGGAAACAGACATTTCTTAATCCATCCAGCTGGCATTATTGCTTAGTCAACATTCAATAAATATAGATAATTATGGTCAATTAGCCCACAAGAGAAAAAGAGATTAGACATGTCCTGTTTGGTCCTGGGACCAGAACCAGAAGCAATAGAGTAGAGGTAAATAAAGAAGCAAGTTCATGCACTTGTTGACTTGAGAGCCTGTGGAACTGAAGGGCATTTCCGACAAAAACCGACCTTGTGTGTATTCGGAAGCTGGCTCGTGTTCTTCCCAATCCTAACAACTCAACATCTAGATTATAAAGAGACCTTACCCTTGAGGCTCTTCCTTATCACCAACCCATGTCTCCTCCTATTCATTTCCTCATGTAAACCCCAGGATAGAGTGAAAAAGATTATGATAATGATATTAAAAAGGGCTTTAAAGTTTGTGAGACTTATTACCTGCATTATCTTACTGATCATCACAAGAGCCCTATGAAATAGATGCTATTATTACCCCCATTTTACAGATAAGGAAACTGAGCCCAAGAAAGATAAAGTGCCACAGGTCCCACAGTTACTTAAGTTCCCAAGGCAGGATTCAAGCTCAGTTTGTCCTGACTCCGAGTCAAATGGGTACATTTACGGGAAATAGAAGCAAAATTACTCAAAAAGCTGGCCTCTATCCCCTTTTGAGGGAAATAAATTGAGCTCAATAAAGAAGGCTTAAATAGTTGGTTCTGAGATGATTCTTCAGTTCTCACTCAGTTCTGGTCTTTGCTGATTTCACATCAAGGCCTGAGAGCCAATCAGCTGCTAGAGCCTGGAGGGGTCCAGACTAAAAGGTGGAGGAGCTGTGCTTCAGAGGCTGCTCCAGCACTCGCCTTCGACCAATTCAGGGACCTACTTAAAGCATTTTGAAATCTAATCTTGAACCTGGGTAGCCAGGATCATATTCTGTCAACCCACCCTCTTGTTCAGTCCCTAGCCCTGATGTGCCCAGTCCTGCTCTGTCCCCTTCTCTTCGCCCTTTCCCCAGCTAGCTCTCTCAAGGAGGAAAGCTGTGTTAGAAACAAAATGTAACTTCTTACGTGACCTCAGGTAAGTTGCTTTGTCTCCATGGGCCTCAGGCACCTCCTCTAGAGGCATTAGGGTATCTCAGGGGTCATTTCAGTCATGTCTGACTCTCTGTGACCCCATTTGGGGTTTCCTTGGCAAAGATACTGAAGCGATTTGCCATTTCCTTCACTGGCTCACTTTATAAATAAGGAAACTGAGGTAAACAGGGTTGAGTGATTTGCCCAGGGTCACACAGCTAGTATCAGATGCTGGATTTGAACTCAGGTCTTTCTGACTATAGGCCCAGTACTCTATCCAGTGCACCACCTAGCTTCTCATGAGTCAAGGAGACCTGAGTTCAAATCTGATCTCTGATACTTACTAGCCATGCAACTGTGAACAAGTTACTTAAAGTTTGTTTGCCTCAGTTTCCTCAATTATAAAATTAGGAGGATAAAAATAGCACCTTCCCACGAGGGTGTAGTGAGCATCAGATGAGGCCATGCTGGTAAAGCACTTAGCACAGTGTCTGATATACAGGAAGCATTTAATAAATAAATCCTCCTCCCTTATTTCCCTCATCTGTGAAATGATGGGGCTGGGCTGGGCTTCTGTGTTTCTATGGTCCTGTACATATGGGATCTTGGCACTGGGAAGAGTTCTTACGATCATAGACGTAGAACTGGAAGGACTTGAGGCTTTCTGGTCCAACCCCTTGTTTTACAGATGAAGAATGGGGCTGGTGAAACAACTTGCCCAAATTGACACAGGTAATAAGTGGAAGAATCAGGATTCAAACCCAGGTCCTCAGACTCCAAAGCCAGTCTGCTTTTACTCCACCACACCGGCTCCTCTAAGATGCCTTCCACATCCTCTAGCTCACACCCCGGAGGGGTTTGGGTCCTAAGTAAGGTCTCAGTGATTCCTAACAACTCCTTATTTAGATCCCTATATAAGATCGATCGATTGATCAATAGATAGATAGATAGATTGATTGATTGATAGAAAGAGAGAGATGATGGATGGATGGATAGATAGATACATAGATAGACTGATAGACAGATAGATAGACAGACAGACAGACAGATAGATAGATAGATAGATAGATAGACAGATGTATACACATACACATATAAGCTATATTTTTTGTCAGAAATCCCTCTCCCATCAGGATTGTTTTCAGAGATCACCTGGGAAAAGTTATTAAATTCTCCAGTCCCTTAGGCTCGGTGATCACACTCCTAGGAATGTAAGGACAAGAAGAAAAGATTCATACAAGCAATGAGAGAGGGAGAGGGTTTCCCCTTATCTGCTAGTTGATGTAGTCACAGGAAGTAATGGGCAGATAAGAGAGGTATTAATAATATAATGAAGGGTAAAAACTTATCTAAGCCAATCATCCCTTTAGAAAACGTGACATGCTTCTCTTTCTGATCAGAAGGGCATCCGGCCATTGATTGGGAAATCAGTGCCATACAGCAAGTTCTGGTTATTCAGTCAGTGGGAAGGGGCTGCTCCCAACCACATGGTAGGCAGGTGCAGAATATTCACACCTTTGTTGTTGGTCAGACCCCTGGAGATCTTTAAAAGGCTAAGCCTGACACGTCTGTAAAGTCACCACTGTAGTATTTTAACTCTAAGAAAGATTAAATTATGTTCCTTATCATTTTAGGATAAAGTGCATTATGTTTCTTGTAATTTCTTTTGAAGTATCTTAATAAATGGTCACTCTTTATTAACCAGAACATTTCCTTTCCTGACCATGTCGGATAATGGAATTTACTGTACGTAGTTGAGGAAAAACAATAAGCAAATTTGTCATTTAGATTCCCACTCATACTATACTACATATAGATTTCCCATTTATGGGGCATGCTAGGTGGTGCAGTGAATAGAGCACCAGCCCTGGAATCAGGAGGACCTGAGTTCAAATCTAGGCTCAGACACTTGACACACTTACTACCCGTGTGACTTTGGGCAAGTCACATAAGCCCAATGGCCCTCCAAAAAAAATTTAAAATTTAAAAATAGATTGCCCATTTATACGTTATACAACTGTTTTTTATTCTGAACTTAACCACCAAGTGGAATGAACATGTCTGTCTATAAAGTGGAGCAGAAAAGGATTATTGTATACGAGAATACAGCTTGCTTTTCCTTTTGAGTGTATAGTGAATTCAATATATAACTTTCAAAAATAAACATCTAAGTCAGCCAAGCTCTGGAGACAGTGAAATAGGTGGTACTACTGCTGCCTCTATCTGAGGGAAGCAGGGAGGAAGGACATTTGCCTCTTTTCCCATGGGCCATTATGTCCATTAGGAGACATTGCATCCAACAAGAAACAGTTGGGAGAATCAAGCTGTTTGAGTCTAGGAGCAGATACACATAATTTCCAAAGAGACAGAGGCAAAGAAAGAGTCAAGGGCAGGAAGCAGCTTCAAGGAGTTGTGACCTTTGACAACAGAACAGAGTTGATTATGGTTTCAAATGAACTAGTCATGTCCATTGAGAGTTGAGCTACATAAGGGAGCAAACCCTGGCAGCCCATCTGGGCAATCCACCCAGCAACACTGTGTCCTAAAGGTAGGGGTGGGAGCCAGTGTCAAGAGGGGACAGGGGGTATCATAGGGACGTTGGATATCAGAGTCATGAATTGCCTGGGCCATTTGTATTAGCTACATGCGCCCCTCACTTTTAGTGCTCTAGAAAGGTAATATTCTTCTAAATAATATTGTGTATATTTGTGGAAAAGTGCCTCAGCTATAAGGGGGGAAAGTTTGGTTATCTGCAGCCATCTTAATGTAAATGCCTTTGCTTTGAACTAATTGTGTCTACTTGCTGACTCTTAAGGCCAAGCTCTCTGGTGGGAACACCTGGGCTCTTCCAGTTCTAGGGGTACTCTTGAACTCAAGGTAGCAGGCACTCCCACGAGGACCCAACATGCAAACCTATGAATGCCAAGTGGGAAGAGGGGTAGCCCCAACGGGATACTATGAAAACATGTACAAAAATATTAATAACAGCCTTATTTGTAATAACAAAAACCAGGAAATAAAATGTGTACCTGATGATCGGGTAATGCCTGAACAAATTGTGTTATATGAATATAATGGAATATCACTGTGCCATTAAGAATGTCAAATATGAAGAATTCAAAACAGGCAGACTTGTATGAAACTATTCAAAGAAATGACAGCAGAGCCGGAAGAACAATATACACAACTCTGGAAATAAAGACAAAACTAAAAGGCAATGAAATTCAGGTCAAAGATGACAGACTAGTGTTGGTACCAAATAATGAAAATTAAAGTACACGTCCTTCCTGTTAACAATTGGTAAACAACAAAAGTGGAAAGTAACATGTGCTATTGGTTTAATCACCTTCTGATGTGGTTTAGCTTAACTGTTTTCAGGAAATATACTTTGTGGGAGGTTTGAGTGTTTGTTGGTTAGTGTCTGTTGAGTCAAAATTTATGGATACAAATATAAGAATAAAATAAAATGCAATTTGTTCAATGTTAAAAAAAAAGGAGCTAGGTGGTGCAGTGAATAGAGCACCAGCACCAGGTCTGTAGTCAGGAAGACCTGAGTTCAAATCAGACTTTAAACACGTATTGTGTGACCATTATTCTTCTAAATAACACTGTGTATATTTGTGGAAAAATACCTCAGCTATAAGGGGGAAAAGTTTGGTTATCTGCTGCCATCTTAATGTAAATGCCTTTGCTTTGAACTAATTGTGTCTGCTTGCTGACTCTTAAGACCGAGCTCTCTGGTGGGAACACCTGGGCTCTTCCAGTTCTAGGGATACTCTTGAACTCAAGGTAGTCGGCACTCCCATAGGGAACCCAACCTGCAATAACGGCAAGTCACTTAACCCTGTTCGCCTCAGTTTTCTCATCTGTAAATTGAGCTGGAGAAGGAAATGGCAAATCCCTCCAGTGTCTTTGTCAAAAAATTCCAAATTTAGTCAAGAAGAAATAGACAAAACCAAAGCAAGAGAAAGAAACAAAAGGTTTCCTAGACACCTTGCCCAAGGAAATGAACCTACAATGGTGGGATTTAAGACACTGTGGCAGGTGGCTGAAAATGGGAGAAAGTTCAGGGTCCTTCTCACATCATCACCTCACAACAGAAGTGGTCAACCTAAAGTCAGAGTCACAGTTTAAACTCTCCCCCCATGCAAGATAGGCCAGTTTTTCCTTTCCAAGACTTAATTTGCTCAGGCTTCTAAAGATTTAGAAATTTGCCATAGCTTCCTGGTAGCCTAAAGACAAAAGCCAGGCTGCCAGTCATCCTGTCTCCTCCCACAGATTTCTAACCAGCACATTAGCCACACAACCAGCAGCAGCACAGGCTGCATCAACGGTGCATCCTCACTGAGTAACTGTTCACCATTCTTAACAACCCTCCTCTGCTATGGCTGCAGGAGCTTCCTCTGTCAACTATCACATGTTCTACTAGAGTCTCATTTCATTCTATACTCTAACCTGAATTCCCAAACTGGCCTGAATCAGGCCTGGCCTGCTACACTACCTAACCCTAAGGTAAGTCCAGACCTGGTTGGTGATAACAAAATATTAATGTCATCTCTGGTCACAAATGTCCAAAGAGTCACAGAGGTTTTGCAATCACTGTTAACTCTGAAAATACCAAAGAGCTCACACAGGTTGTGAACAAAAAGCTTTCTTTATTCCATTGGATGACAGAAATTAGACACATGTGTCAGGGCCTCCTCTAGTAGGAGACCCCAAGCAATGGGGCTAAACCTTGATTTATATAATTGTG
>CM053596.1:248609032-248623097 GCA_028646575.1 Pseudocheirus occidentalis | reverse complement strand
AGAGGTCTTGGCATAAGGATCCTGACATTAACAGCACCAACAATGGATATAGCACTTTTTAAGGTTGGTTAAGTATTTTATACATGTTATTTCAGCTGAGCTTCCCAACAACCCTGTGAGGTGGGTACGACAGGCATTATTATTCCAGTTTTATGAAGTGATTTGCCCATGGGCATAGAGTAGGTAAATATCAGCCCTTCCTGACTCCTTGGCTGATCAATCCTTTCTCTTCCTCACTGCGTCGATCTGTCAGATTTACTGTATTTTGGTACACTGCCTTCCTTGATCTTTGCAACAACCCCATAAGATATGCATTATTCTCTGGGATTATCATTGGTGACTTTACAGCTAAAGCTTAAACAGATAAAACTACTTGCTAGTGTCATAGATAGGATTTGAACCAGGGTCTTTTGTTTACAGGTACAAAACACTTTCTACAACTCCACTACTACACTTTCTACTGCGTTATAACGCCTCGGAATCAGGCAATAGCCACATCGTTGTGAACAGAACATGGTGGGGACTGTCGGACAATTAGAGCTTGGTAATTATTAGTGTCCAACCCACCTTATGTTAGAAAAGGCTTTTATATATTCCATAGTGCTGAGGCCAAGAATGTCACAGGGACTCCTCAGAGAGACGCATGGTCACTCAAAACTTACATTTCGTGCATGCAATTGGATATGCAAACTGTTAAGTTATGGGCATTCTATGGAGATTGATAGAGAGCTTGGCCCAGAATTGAATATGAGGAAGCAAATGGCCTAGATTATATTTGGGAAATTGTGATGCTTTCAAGTTGTTACAGAATCCCCCCTTTATAATGGACATCATAATCACTCACTTTATCAGTCACTTGTGCCTCGCTGGTTTTCTTTGGTATGAGAGTGGGTTCAATATTGGAGGAGGAAATCAAAAGTAGTTATATTCAAAAATGCCCAAATAACAAAAAAAAGCCCCCAATAAAATGTATTTTAAAAATATAAACCAAGTAGAGTTTGGGGTGCTGCTTACTTGGCTCCATTTTGGTGACTTCTTCGGGTTTAATATATGTTCTTGAAAGTAACATGTTAATAGAGTTGCCAAAAAAAATGAAAGAAAGAAAAGAATATCATTGAATCACTTTTCAAAAATGCATAGAAGAGAACAGAAGGGAGGCCAGAAGGAGACACAGACAAGCACGACAGCCCTGAAAGTTACATGTTGAATTGAATATATACTTAAAAGGAAAACCAAGATGAAAGTAATGGAGATTTGAAGCTTTGTGCACAGTCCTCTTCTGTTCTACTTTGAATATGGAAATACTCTGTTTTATTTGGCGTTTGATAAGTTCAGAATAAAAAAATTAAGAACAGAATGTCCTTCCTCCCCCTCTTCCCTCCATCTTGTTCTTCCAAATGAATCATGTTTCATAGAAATCTCAATTCTTGTCTTCCAACAACTCTTCAGATATAAATGCGCACCCTCGCTATCCAGAGAGGAGAAACAATCTTTTTTCTTGCTATGCCTACAAAAGAAAGAAAAAAAAACCCGAGCAAATTCTTCCATATATACTCCCCTACACATAAAATTTTAGGGGTATTTCCTTTCACAGAATGAAAATAGTTCCATCTTTGATTTGTAGAATAGAGAATTTAGCCAATCATCTGAATATTTATTATAATGACATTCCAATTAAATAGTATTGGTGGGCATTGAGAGGTAGCAAGGTGTAGTCAAAAAGAACACTGAAAAGGAATAAAAAAAAAACTAAGGGGCAGTTAGGTGACACAGTGGATAGAGTGCCTAGCCTGGAGTCAGGAAGACCTGAATTCAAATCCAGCTTCAGACATATACTGTGTGACCTTGGGCAAGTCACTTAACCCTGTTTACCTCAGTTTACCTCATCTGTAAAATGAGCTGGAGAAGGAAATGGCGAATCACTCCAGTGTCTTTGCCAAGAAAACCCCAAATGGGGTCATGAAGAGCTGGACACAACTGATCAACAGGACAACAGCAACAAGACTACCTGACTATGAGAGCTTCACCAACTCACTCACCCTCAGTGTACCTCAACATTCCCATCTGTAAAATGGGGGTAATGCCGACCCTGCCTGCCTCATAGGGATAAGCAAGAATCATATGCAATAACATATAAGGGGAGAGGAAACAAGGATTTATCACAGCTCTTCTGCGTGCTAAGAACTTTATAAATAGGGCTTCATTTGCTCCTCCCAACGACTATGGGAGGTAGATGCTTTTATTATCCCATTTTATAGTAGAAGAAACTGAGGCAAAGAGACACAAAGCAACATGTCCATATCTGGTAAGTATCTGGGGCCAGATTCAAACTCAGGTCTTCCTGACCCAAGTTCTACCCCCTCTATCAGGGCTCTGTCCACTGTACCACCTCACTGCCTCTGAAAGATCCCCAAAATAAAGAGTCTCAGAGTTAGAAGGGAGTATCCATTGATTGGAGAGTTGCTACACAAATTGTGGAATCTGAATGGAATGGAATATTATTGTGTGGTAAGAAATGATGAATATAAAGAATTCGAAGTGGGGCAGCTAGGTGGTGCAGGGAAGAGAGCACTGCCCTTGGAGTCAGAAGGACCTGAGTTCAAATGCCCCCTCTGACAATTAACACACACACACACACACACACACACACACACACACAAAAACCGTGTGACCTTGGGCAAGTCACTTAACCCCAATTACCCTACCTTCCCCCTCCAAAAAAAAGAAAAAAGAATTTGAAGAAACATGAAAATACTTGTATGGAATGGGAATCTAGTCCAATCTTCTTTACTGTGAAGAAACCCTTTCTATAACATCTCCGGCAGCTGGTTGTCTAGCTTCCAATTGACCAGTTTCAATGGAAGGGAGCTCATTATTTTGTAAGAATACATCTTCCATTTTTGGAAAGCTATACTTTTGAGAAGTTCTTCATCGTATTGAGCAGAATGTTGCATGATAAAGACATCAAAAGTTGCAAACCAGAATGCTTCCCAGGAAGAAAGGCTGTTGCTGAGAAGGGAGATCAAGTAATCTATTTTTCTTCGGTTATTTCAATCATATCTGACTCACTGTGACCCCATTTGGTGTTTTCTTGACAAAGATACTAGAGTGATTGTCATTTTCTTCTCCCCCTCATTTTATAGATGAGGGACTGAGGCAAACAGGGTTAAGTGACTTGTACAGGGTCACACAGCTAGTAAGTGTCTGAGGGTGGATTTGAACCCAGGAAGGTGAGATTTTGATTCCAAGCCTAGTGATCTATCCATTGCAGCCCCTAGCTGCCCCTCCTCTGAGAATCACCAGGCCCCTTTTTGTGGTTCTTTTACATCTTACCTTTATTCCCCCACTAGTCTGGTCTTAGAGTTTTACCTGAGCATTTTTCAAAATTTGTAAAAACACTTATCACAGTGCCTATCATAGTAGGTGCTTAAAAACTGCTTATTCCCTTCCCCTTTCCTATTCTCTTCCTCTGCCTTCTCCAGTGATCACTTAAAGCCCTTATGATCATATTGAGGAATCTTCTGCCTAATTTTATTTCTTTCCGTCTTCATGAGACATTTTGTTCCTTACCAGGAACGCATCTTTTTCTTTTTCTTTTTTTTTTAAATCATAAGGCACGTTCTAGAAAATCAGCTCCTGTTCTCGGACACCATTTATGCAGCCAACCATTCACTTCCCGTATTCTCCTTTTTCTGCCAACATCATGACCTTCCACTTGAATCAGAGATTAAAACAAGACTGTACACCGGCATCCTTCAGTTACCTTTCCAGGACCCCAAAGTCTTTAGAGATTCATTCCATGGTTTTGCCTTTTTTTTTTTTTTTACAATTCTGTCATTTATTCTCAAGTGAATCAGAAGTGTGTTGATATAAAGGTATTTTGAAAAATACAAAATTCCCTATAAGTAGAGAGTGTTACTGTCTGAAAACACTGAGTGCCTAAGCATTCTGACTCAGTTTACATAGTCAGGTTTTTTTATTGATTTGAAAAGGCCATTACACTCACTACACGTAACAGAATTTATTAAAAAATAAAGTGAAAAACTTCTTTAAGGGACAAAAATCAAGACCGGCAAATGGAGATAGTATAATCAATCTATAAGTGATTGTCATTTTAAGAAAAGTGGCTAGCTTTACTCTCTTGTGAGTTTATTTCTATCCAATACGGTATTGAGAAAATCATTTCATAAGGTGATAGATTTAGAGCTAGAAGGAGCCTTAGATATCTTATTACTGTCTCTGTTTCCTGGCTTGTTAAGCAGAAGATAGAACATTCTAGAACAAATTATCACAATTGGGGAAACAAGGCAGAAGGGCTGTGAGATCAGGAAAATCGTAAATGCTGTTGCCCATAGGTCCAACAAGGATTTACCTATCTCTGGCTCTGTAGGCAGCTTTAAATTAATGAATTAATTAATCAATCAGTAAACATTTATTAAGTGCCTCCTATGCTCCTAAAGAAGCAAAAACCAGTCCTTGCCCTCAGGGAGCTTACAATCTAATGGGGGAGACAACATGCGCACCAATGCATAAAAAGCAAGCTATACAAAGGAGAAAGAGTAAATAATTAATAGAGAGAAGGCACTAGAATTAAGAAGGGTTGGAAAAGGTTTACTGTAGAAGAGGGGATTTTAGTTGGGACTTGAAGGAAGCCAGAGGAGTCAATTGTCAGGGCCAAGGAAGGAGAGCATTCCAGGTATGAGAGAGAGTCAGAGAAAATACCCAAAAGAGGGAGATGAAGTGTCTTGTTTGTGGACCAGCCCCAAAATGAAAACAGGGCCCGCCCCAGCCACTGACCTGGAATTTTGGAAACTTGACTCTAGAGTAGAGTGTGTTGACCAAAGGGAAAGTCTAAAAAAAAAAAAAAAAGGTTAAACTTCCTTGCGACAAGCAGGGTAATTCTGGAGACTCATCTTCCCTTCTCTGTGACTTTTTTTGTGTTTTCCTGTGTTTTGTATTCCTCAGATAAAAGTCTAGTGCATTAGATCATGTTGTAAGCTGCCTAAGATCTCAGGCTCAAAATGAACTAAAAAGCTTGGTGGTAGTGATGATGAAGATGATGACAATGACATTGACTTTGTGTCCTAAGGTCATCAAAAGCCAAGCTATGCTCTAATCTCTGGGGCAAGTCTGTGAAGAATCTTGAGACCCTGGCATTAACTTGACTAACCAATGAATGAATATTTGGTCAAAAATGTTTTAAAATCAATGTATTAATTTTATTGACTTATAAAACCTTACTCATTCTCTTTTCATATTTTGGAAAGAATACTCTGCATAGAATACACTGGGTGGTCCCCTTGCAATGACACCAATGCTGCATGATAGGGCCATTGTTTGGGAGAAGCTATCTTACATTCTCCTACAACACCCTTCTAAATCTGCTGTAAAATATCCAAAATATTTTGCTTTAGATTCTAAATCCTTTGCCTCTGCCTAATGGCTTAGTCAGATTTTCGAAAGGAGGCTTACAAACATCAGCAACCATCCATCTTCCTTAAACCCTCATTTTCTCTTCCTTCTGCCCTCCACTCTCCGCCTCCCCACCGCCCCACTTCCCAGGCCTAAAATACTTGATGAGGCTTTGGCTCAGCCTCAAGTGAGTACTTTGGAAAGGAAACCACTGATGAGTAGATTAGAGCTGATTGAATATATCTGCCTGAGGGAATTTCCTGGGAATTGAAAGCAGACAAGATTCCTCCAAGCCATAACAATATTGTTTCTCTTTCTGTATTGATTATAAAGGGCAGATTTGGGTCATATTAGTGGAATGATTCTGAAACAAGGGAATAAATATTCTTACTTGAGAGAGCGCTTGTCAGAAGAAGCGGTGATTCCTTTACCTGGCATTCGATGCCCTCTACACTATTGTACTATATGTCCTCTCTAGCCTAAGCCTAGAGGATTCTTCCTCCACACTTGATATGTTCTAGACAAACTAGAATTGTTCCTTGCCCTTTTCTGACTGTGTTCACCCTCACACTTTTCCCTACGTCTGCCCATTTCTTGAAATCCAACTTAAATACTACCTCCTCCATGCCTAGGATGCTATCCCTTCTCACCAATGACCTTCTTCCTTGGGATGTGCTTTCTTTTCCAACTTAAATGCACTTATGCACTATTATTCCTGAGTTTTTCCAGAGGTACAAGTTTAAAGGGGTCTTCATGATCATCTAGTCCAATGGTTCTCAACCTGTGGGTTATGTTCAATTTGTAACAATTAAAATACATCCTGCAGATCAGATATTTACATTATGATTCATAACAGTAGCAAAATTACAGGTATGAAGTAGCAATGAAAATAATGTTATGGTTGGGGGTTATCACAACATGAGGAACTGTATTTAAAGGGTCGCGGCATTAGGAAGGTTGAGAACCACTGATCTAGTCCAACCTTGTTTATTACAAATGGGAATATTGAGACTTGGAGAGGTTAGGTCATGTTGACCCAAAAGTTTGGTTAAAAGAGGCAAACAGGCTAGGTGATATATTTATCTTATTTATTCCTTATAACTAACAGATACATGATCATGGAGCCAGAAGGAAACTCCTAACTGATAAAAAGAATGAGAAGGTTTAAATACACTTTAGAACAATCCAAACTTAAATTGATGGTCTTTATAGATTTTTAAACATACCATGAGAAAGGAAGTTTCTTAGTTGAGTAAGTCGTAAATACAGTAAGACAAGACAATTGACAATGTAGTGTCAATTGGAAATTACTATCTCAGAATGTCTGTGTTTCCCTTGTATAGCATATGCCCCTAGGATACCAAGATAAGAGAAGCCCCACCAAGCTGGTTGGAGGCATCCTGTCCTTAAGGGTCACAAATAGGAAGAATACTTCTTGTCAACCTTATCTGGTCTTTGAAGTTGCTGACACAGGAAAGGGTATTTAGAGCAAAGCAAAAAATGTCTGGTTGATTATCTCAGGCTATGGTCTTCATCAGGGTTCAAATGATCTGAAGGGATTATCATTAACTTGCCTAAGTTTACACAGGTAATAAATAGCAGAATCAGGATCTGAACCTGGGACCTCTGACTTCCCAGTCCACCATTCTTTCCACTATACCTGGTCCTACACTGGATTGTAAGCTCTAGCAGGGCAGGAAGGTTGTCTTCTTTAGACTTCTTATGTCCCCAATATCTATTATTGAACTATGCTCACAGAAGGCATTTAGTAAATGTTTGTCAGTATGATTGAATTTATGTTGCTTTTTTGTTTTGTTTTGTTTTAGCATAAGGGGTGCTGGTGTACATTAAGTCTGTCATGTACCAGTCTGGTTAATATTTGTTTTTATATAATGTTTATTTCCTAGTATATTCCTCTCCCTCCCTGTCCCCTTTTAGGACCCAGAGAGCCATCTCTTAGAACAAAGAATAAAAACAATTTTAAAAAAGAATTCAACAAAACTAACCAATGCATGAATCAAGTGATGGTTCATGCTGTATTCTACCTCCAACCACTCCTTCTCCTGTACAATCTTATATCTCTTCTTCAGGACCAGCCCTGGTCATTATAATTGCATTTTCAACTTTTGTTGTTGGTCTTATTATCATTTCCATTTACACTGATGTATAGTCTGTGTCTGTGTGTCTTTCCAGATTCTGCTTACTTTATTTTATATCAATTCATATATATCTTCCTATCCCTTCCTATATTCTTCATATTCATCATTCTAACAATAATATTCATTTTACCATTCTTTGTTTAACCATTTCCCAGTCAACACACATTTAATACACTTGTTGAATGAATGAACCTTTACTGTAACCTATTTCCCAACCCACCCCCCACTATCAAAAGACTACACAAAACTTTTTTTAGATAGAAAATAATCTTGCCTTCAGTATTCCATTACTGATGACTGACCTGTGTCCAACCATTCATCCAGGGTGCTAAACACAAAAAGCAAAGTAGCTGTGTAAGTCACAATTTGTTAAGTCCAAACCATTTGTTTAGAATGATAAAGACTGACAGATGGAATTTAGAGAAGGAATCTGCCAGAGTAGACCAAGTCACCCCTATTCAATCAACTCCAGTGGCTCCCTATTGCCTCCAGAATCAAATATAAAATCCTCCATTTGATTTTTAAAGTCCTTCCCAAACTGGTCCATTTTTAGCTTTCCTGTCTTCTCACACCAGCCCCAAGCCCACCCCACTAACTCTGGGATCCAGTGACACTGGTCTCTTTGTAGTTTCTCTCCCAAGACACTCCATGTGCCGACTCTGGGCATTTCCAATGACTGTCCCCCATTCCTGGAACGATGTCCTTCCTCATCTCCACCTCTTGGCTTCCTTCAAGTCTCCGCTAAAGTCCCACCTTCCACAATAACCATATCCCAGTCTTCCTAATCTTAGTACCTTCCCTCTGAGATTATGCCCAGTTTCGTAGCTATATAGGTCAATAGATACAGTTACGAGTATATGTATGTATATGCATTTATATTGTGTGTATACACATATATATACATATACATACATATCTTGTGTGTATATCATCATCCCCACCCGTCTCCCCAATTAGACTGTGAATTCCTTGAAAGCAGGAACTTTTTTTTCCCCAAGAAACTAGGCAGGATACAATCCTAGTAGGGATTCAATCCAATTCAACAGAGACAATCATCAGAAAACAGAAGAGATACAGCGAATCCAAACAGGGCTTTTGTAATCGCAGGAAGAGATTTTCCTTAACTTGCATCCCCTGCCTATATAGGCAAGGCAGCTTAGATTTTCACAAAGAGCTAAAAGAAAAGGATAAGAAGGTTCACATTCAAGGTTCTGGTTCCATCTAGGAGAGCCAATGAAAAATGAAAGGGGGAGATAAAGCAAGATGAGGGACCTCAAAATTTGGACAAGAAAATGGGTGCAAACCAGGAGACCACCCTTCAGTGGTGCCTAGCTCCACTGTTTCCCTTCCATCACCTGACAACAGACTTCAGTTGTGGAGGGGTCAGTTCTTTTCATGACTGTAAGCTTCCCATCAGTTGTGGTCCCTGCTCTGAGAAGTTATATTTACTGATGTTCTTGCTACTTGGTTCTAGTACTGAAATGCAATACCTTTTTTTCTTAAAATTCAATTTATTTTTTTTACATCCTTTTCTTTTTATTTTTTTTATTTTTTTTTATTTTTTATTTTTTTGCTTTTTGGAGGGCAGTTGGGGTTAAGTGACTTGCCCAAGGTCACACGGCTAGTTTTTTTGTGTTAAGTGTCTGAGGCCGGATTTGAACTCAGGTACTTCTGACTCCAGGGCCGGTGCTCTATTCACTGCGCCACCTAGCCACCCCATCATCCTTTTCTTTTTAAATTTTGAGTTCCAAATTCTCTCCCTCCCACCCAACCACTCCCCAACCCACTGAGAAGGTAAGCAATAGGATATCCATTATACATGTGAAATCATGCAAAATACACTTCCTATTAGCCATATTTAAAAAAAAACAAGAGAAATAAAGAAAGTAAGAAAATGATACTTCAATTTTCACTCCAAATTGATCAGTTCTTTCTCTGGGATGCATAGTATCATGAGTCCTTTGGGACTATCTTGGATCATTGGATCACAGCTGACCATCATTACAACACTGCTGATTTTGTGCACAAGGATCTCCTGATTTTTCTCGCTTCACTTTGCATCCGTTCATATAGGTCTTGCCATGTTTTTCTGAAACGACCCTCCTCATCAGTTCCCACAGCACAGTAGTACTCCATCACAATCATACCATAACTCGTTCAACCGTCCTCTAACTGATGAGCATCCCCTCAATTTCCAGTTTTTTGTCACCACAAAAAGAGCTGCTATAAATATTTTTGTATTTTTCTTTTCCTCTTCTCTGATCTCTTTGAGATACAGACTACATGTGGTATTGCTGGATCAAAGGGTATGCACAGTTTTATGGCCCTTAGGGCATAGTTCCAAATTGTTTTCCAGAATGATTGTAACAGTTGGTTACTCCAACAGCAGCTCATCAGTGTATCAATTTTTTCCTCTCCCTGTCCCCCCACCCCAGCATGCATCATTTCTGGTAGGTGTGAGGTGGTACCTCACAGTTATTTTAATTTTGCTTTCTCTAATCAACAGTGATTTGGAGCATTTTTTTCCATGTAACTATAGATAGTTCTGATATCTTCTGGGAACTGCCTGCTCATGTCCTTTGACCATTCATTAATGGGTAAAGGGCTCCTATTTTTATAAGTTTGACTCAGTTCTATACTCAATATATATTTGAGAAATGAAAAAAAAATGCTCGATATTACTTCATTGTCTATCATTCCTTTTAACACAATGTCGTTTCCCTGATTATCCCACAATGTCTTTTAGATGCCAAAGGCACAGCCTCTGTCCAACTTGCAGGCTCCATGTTCACTAAGGTAGTAAGGCTCAGAGGTAGGATCTGAGCTTGGTTGATCGTAAAGCCAATACTCTTTCCACTATTCCATGCCTTCATGGTACTCTTTGGGCCAAGCCCAGAGGACGGGGGAGGGGGGACAAGGAGGGAGGAAAGGGAGAAAGGGACAGAGCAGGATTTGGGACATTTTTCCTCTATTACTTATTTATCCTGGATATAGCTTGCTTTGTATATATTTGTTTGCGCTTGCTCCCCCCCCCCCCATTTGATTATAAGCTCCTTGAGGTCAGGGGCTGTCTGTTGACTTTTTTTGTATGCCCAGTATTTATTACAGTGCCTGGAGCATAGTAGACACTTGATAAATATTTATGGATTGCTCACCACAGTATTTAAAAGCAAATTTTGGCCGGACACAAGGGAAAATCTCCCCTCCCCAAGAATGCGATGTATTGGAAAATAAGTGTCTGTGTGAAAGGTCCTCTCTTCTCTACAGGAACTCAGCAATGAAAGCCAAATAAGTCCCACCAACCCAGGGAGGCGCAACCTGCACCCCAGGGCCAAGGGGAATTTCTCTGTGTTGGGAGGTAGTAGCCATGTGGGGCCTTTTAGTCATATACATAAAAAATATCAGTAACCAGAATGAAAACAGCAGCTTACTTATATAGTAACAACATTTTAAGAAACACTTTGCCTGCATTAGCTCATCTGATCTTGGCACAGTGTATAAAAAGCTGGCCTCCCAGCCAGGAACACCTGGTTTCAATTCTCTTCTCTGCCATATACTCAGTATATGACCCTAGGCAAATTACTCAATCTTTCAGCGCTCTAGGAAGCTTGCAAAGACCATAAAAGTGCAGAGAAGGTGCTGTCCTGCATTGTTAGAAGTTCCTGTCCAGAGGTCCCTGAGCCAATGAGAGCACAGGTCCTGTTTCTATCTGTCCCTATCCTAACATGCTATTGAAGTCATTAGGGTCATTATTATTACCATTTTGCAGATGAGGATCCCATGACATTGAATACAGGCATGTCAGAGATTAAATAGGGAAGGAGTCAGAAGACACTAGGGAGGACAGAGCTGTCACTAAACTTGGTGTCCAATATCTCAGGCAACTTCTAGCATAGCCTTCTACACAAGACTTTTTCAAGGAGGGAAACAAAAATGCAAGAGAGAGACTAGAACAATATCATATATATAAATAATGGGAAGGAGAAAAGGGATAGGAGAGGATTTGGGACATTTTCCCTATAGTAATCATTTCCTATTTATATCATGGATATAGCTTGCTTTAGAATATATAAAAATACATAAATATGTGGAATATATAATTATAATCTATAATTATATGTTATAATTATAATCTATACATTATATATTATATATAATTTTAAATATGTGTATATATTATAAATATATTATATATAAGTATGTTGTATACAAAATATATATCTATATATAATATGCTTCTTATATATCTATATCTACATATATGAAAGACGGAGATAAATTTTCAATCATTTCAGTGTGTCTGACTCTTCATGACCCCATTTGGGGTTTTCTCAGCAAAGATAGTGGAGTAGTTTGTCATTTCCTTCTCTAGTTCACTTTAGAGAGGAGAAAACTGAGGCAAACAGGGATGAGTGACATGCCCAGAGTCACACAGTATCTGACTCTGAATTTGAACTCAAGTCTCCCTGACTCCAGGTCCAGAACTCTATCCACTATGCCACCTAGCTGCATCATTCACTGACTTCTTCTCTGACTCTGGAAAGAATACTTGAATTTAAAATAGGAAGACTTGGATTTAAATCCTAGTCTGAATTTTTTAATAAGATTTTTTTATCCTAAACTTAAACACCAAAAAAAGTGCATTTCTACCTACACAAAAGAACATCAAAAAAAATTCTTAATGAAAGTTCATCTCCATTTCACCCTGCTTATCTTTTTTAAAATAATATATAACTTCTATATGTTACTTTAAAATTTTTCCTGCTAATTTGTGCTTCTGATCTCTTCTATACATTTTTAAAAAATATTTCAATGACTCTTTTTCTTTTGCATCACTCTTGCTAACACACCCTCCCTCATGAATTAAGAACCAATAGCAAATTAATTTGTTTTTTAAGCAAATGAGCATATTTCAGCAAAATAAGTCAACACAGCAGACATGTCTAAAACTGCATTTCTTTGCATCTTATGTCTGTGTCAGTAGATGGGTGATATGCTTCACCATCATTCTTCTGAAGACATGATTGATCAATATTTTTGGCATAGTTCTTAAGTATTTCAAAGTTTCTTTTTTACTACAGTTTTGGACTTAAATAATTTTTTCTTCTGGTTTCACTCACTTCACTACATCAATTCATGCTACATAGAATTCTCAGAAATCGTCTTTTTTGTTTCTTATGACCCAGTAGAGTTCTATCACAATCATATACCCAAATTGGGTCAATTATTCTCCAGTTGTCATCTATTCCTTTCAATTGCTCAAATAAATTTACCCATCTAGTCTTCTCTGGACTCTTGTGTTTGTATTTAAAAGTTCTTATTCAGCTCCGGTCTTATCATTAGAATTAGTGAAAAGTCCTCTATTTCATTGAAGATTTGTCTTTTCCCCTGCAGGATTATACTCAGTTTTGCTGGGTGAGATATTCTTGGTATGAAATCTTTTTTTTTTTTACCTTCACATTAAACTTTAGTCAGGTTGTAAAGGATTATAATGAATGGAATGAACAATGGGAAAGAGGAATCAAAACAAAACAAGAAAAAGAAAGAGAGCAAGTAGTTTGCTTCAATCTGCATTCAGACTCTAATTCTTTCTCTGGATGTGGATATATCTCTTTCCATCACAAGTCTTTTGGAGTTGTCCTATAACCTTATATTGCTGAGAGGAGCCTAGTCTATCAAAGTCAGTCGTCACAGATACAATGTGTCTGTAATTGTGCACAATATTCTCCTGGTTCTGCTCTTCTCACTCAACATCAGTTTATATAAGTCTCTCCAGGTTATTATGAAGTCCATCTGCTCCTCATTTTTTATAGTACAATAGTATTCCATTACATTCATATACCACAACTTGCTCAGCCATTCCCCAATTGATAGGCATCCCCTTGATTTCCAATTCTTTGCCACCACAAAAAAATATGCTGCTATAAATATTTTTGTACATACAGGTCCTCTTTCCACTTCTATGATCTCTTTGGGACACAACCCTAGAACTGGTATTGCTGGGTTAAAAGGTATACACTTATTTATAGCCCTTTGGGTATAGTTCCAGATTATTCTCCAGAATGGCTGGATCAGTTCACAACTCCACCAACAATACATTAGTGTTCCAATTTTTCCACATCATCTCCAGCATGTATCATTTTCCTGTTTTGTCACCTTAGCCAATCTTTGGTAGCAAATCTTTATCTCTTGCCTTTTACAATATTGCTCCTCTAAATCTCTGATCCTATAAAAATAAGGAGAAATGTTGATGGGCTAAACTAAGTATACACATCAAGTGACACAATTTTGAAGGCATTGAGGAAACTGGTTTTTCATGTTGTCTGAATCAGGATATACAAAACCTATTGCCTGGAGATGGAAGGGAATCGCAGGTAGTAAGCACTACTATGAAAAAAAGATCTAACTATAGAGACCAGAAAATAAACTAGATTGGTTGAACATGCCCAGACCATTGGCGTATTCATAGTATTTGATACTCTGAGTCGATAATT
>CM053596.1:248593089-248608532 GCA_028646575.1 Pseudocheirus occidentalis | reverse complement strand
TATTAGAGTCATTTGCCATTTCTTTCTCCAGCTCATTTTACAAATTTTTACAAAAGCAAACAGGGTTAAGTGACTTGCCTAGGGTCACACAGCTAGTAAGTGTCTGAGACTGGATTTGAACTCATTGTGATGAATCTTCCTGATTCCAAGTCCAGTGCTCCATCCACCATACCACCTAACAGCCCACCTCATCTATACCAGAAAATTATTATGACGGATAATCATGAAATGAAGCAAGCAATAATGGCAGATAAAATGCAGGCAATAAAATGTTTCTTTCTCTAACTTCTAATAATTATGCCAGTCAACAAAAATTTTAAATAAAATAATTGAGAATTGAAAAAGAACAATTAAAAAGATAATAGATTAACATTTTAAAATTACATCAATGTATTTTAAAGGAAAAAACTTAGACCTACATATTGCTCTCCTGGCAATACATGATAGAATTTCTGCTTTTTTAAATTCTGAAAATTTGTCAGTTGCTTCATCAAAACTGATCTTCTTTTCATATTCATGTTCAATAGATAGTATAGCCATATTTGTCCATCTATCTTTGCTCAGAGTTGATCCAAGAATACTTTCTACTGATTTTCATTTCAAAAAGTTTCTTTCATATGAAGCAACATGTTCCAAGTTAGGAAAAGTCTTAAACATAAGGATAAGTTTGGCAGAGAGTCATAAAAGTTCCATTTCACAAGTGAATTTTTATAAAACCAAAAACATCTGGAAAAGGTACAATTACCTTTGGCAGTTGCAAAAGGCAACTCTTCCATTATATCACTGATGTAATGTTTTATTTTCTTAATCTGTTCTCTGGTTTTAAAACAAATTAACAATTTAAAGAGATACTTTTCAACTTTAAGGATATTCAAATTCAGTAAAAAGAGTTCATTTATGAACTAAAATTTGCACTTACCAAACCAAAATATCACACCTCACAGTTCACAGTTTCACTGTTTTAAATTTTAAACCTAAATAAAAACCCCAAGTGATGACACAGAATGACAGAATCGAAGTCTCTCTAGCTCTGTTTGTCTTTGCAATCACTGAGCTGCTATTGCTTACTCAGAATCTACTGTTTCAGTACAGGAATAGGTAGTGCCAGCAAGGATGGAGAGATGAACTGCCTGCCATGCCCAAAGCAAGTTCAAATGAGCATAAACTGTAACAAACTTACTCTCCAAAGAAATGCGGGCAACAGAGTGGTCAGGGCCAGGGGCTGATTTTGAAGTAAGAGTTCTCCAAAACTCACTTCTATGTAGAATGCCATGTTAATTTTTTTTTTAATTCCCTAAGGACAATACATTTTTACCTGTCCTTGGGACATACTGCTCCCACTGCCCTGACCTTGATATGCCAGAGCCCCAGACTGGTCCATTGGCACATGCACACACATATAAACATCCATCTGCATATATACACATATACATATACCCATGTGTGCATATAAATGTCTATTGCAGAAGTGTATATAGCTAGTTATAGCTATAGCTAGCTATATATATTTATATGGACATATTTCCATATAAATATATGGATATATTTCCATATTTCCATATATTTATATGGATATCTACATAGAAAAATCTATATCTCTCTCTATGTACATATCAACATGGCTCTATAACTATATATAGTGTGGGTATAGATACACTGGGTTTGGCATGTGCCCAGATCACCTAATAGGGAAATAGGCCCTATAAGAGAAGATTAAGCCCCCTTAGCTGGTGGGTGCCTGGGATTTATTTGTATGTTTTTCTGGCAATGTCTTTGAAGTAAATATTCTTTTGAAAAAGCTAATTGGATTGTTAAATGGTTAAATGGAACTGGGGTACTGGGAACCCCTAAAATTGGGGAAATACAATTGGTTGGGGCTTGAACCAATAACAGAGTTGAGGGACACCTTCAAGCCCCCTTAACAGAAGCTTAGAACCTTAGAAGAACCTTACTTTCTCTTCCTTCCCTCCTCCTCCTCTTAAATTGCCTTTCATGTATTATCTTCTCCCCCTAGATTGTAAGTTCCTTGAGGGCAGGAATGGTCTTTATGCTCGTATTTGTCTCCATAGAAGAGCATATACATGTATGTATACACACATGTTGTTCAGTTGTCTTCAACTATGTATGACCCCATGGGCCGTACTGTCCATAGGGCTCTCTTGGCAAAGATACTAGTTTGCCATTGTCTTCTCTAGTAGATTAAGACAAACAGAGACTGAATGACTTGCCCAGGATCATACAGCAAGTGTCTGAGGCTGGATTTGAACTCAGTCTTCCTGTAGTCCGGCGATTTATCCACCAAACCACTTAGCTGATGCCCATATACACACACGTGTGCACACATGTATTTTATAAATACACACATGTAAAACACACATGTGCATACATACAAACATGCGTGTATGTGTTTATACTTCTATATGGGCATGTGCATATACATATATAATAGTCATACAGTGTGTGCATATATATACTGTATTGTTTATATGTATATATATTTATAAATACATGTATAAATGCATATATTCATTCATTCATTTGCTTGTTTGTTTGTTTATCCTGAACAGATGCTACACATACTTAACAAATTGAGTGTAGTATTTTCTAGAAGGAAGGAAGTCCTTTTGCAGCACTTTTAATGATCTCAAGTTTTTCCCCCAGGGGCGGCTAGGTGGTGCAATCAGTAGAGCGCTGGCCTTGGAGTCAGAAGGACCTGAGTTCAAATCCGGCCTCAGACACTCTACCCAAAAAAAACTAGCTGTGTGACCTTGGGCAAGTCACTTAACTCCAACTGCCCTCCAAATAAATAAATAAATAAATAAATAAAAAGTTTTCCCCCAAACAAGAAGCTCACCTTTTTAACATCTCTATGCTTCTGATGATGCTACATAACAGCAAGTCATAGAGGAACACTGTTGCAAAAGAATTAAAGTTATGGCTTCCCCGAAAAGGAATGGAAAGGTAAAGTGTAGGTTGTAAAAAGCTGCAACTTTTCAACAAGAAAAAAATAGTATAAAACATGTCAGCCAGGTGGTTCAATGGATAAGGTGTTGTGCTTGGAGTCAGGAAGACCTGAGTTCAAATCCAGTCTCAGACACTTACTAACTGTATGACCCTGGACAAGTCACTTAACTTCTGTTTCCTCATCTTTAAAAATAGGTCTAATGATAGCATCTACCTCCCAGGGCTGTTGTGAGGGTCAAATGGCGTAATATTTGTAAAGTACCTGGCACATAGTAGGTACTGTATAAATGCCATCATCATCAATCAGTCAACAAGCATTTACCATTATACCAGGCTGAGGATATAAAGAAAGACAAACAGTCCCTTCCTTCAGGAAGCTTACGTTTGGAGTAGGGTTGGAAATGTTAAGGTCATGCTGCAGAGGACCATAAGTATATAAGAAGCTTCATCAGAGAGAAAATGAAAATAATACATGAAAAAGCCATTTGAAATTCAAATACAACAAAATGTGGTTTAAATTTTTTATGAACATATCTGTGATTGATCAGAATTATCTCAGCTGAAAATTAATAACCAATATACAGCCACGGTTGGTGACTGAGAAATTAGGGGTAGAAGTGATTAAGAGAACGAAATAACCATAGAGTACTAAAATTGGAAGGAATCAGAATCACAGAATGGAAAAACTGGAAGGAAGCTCAATAGCCATCTACTCCAACCTATACATACAATCAAAGAAATCCTATAACATATCTGAAAAGTGGTGTAATGGAAATGGGAATTTGAAGATCTTCCCTCCCCCTTGTATTGGAAAGCTAACAGGTACTTAGCACTTGGTTTCAGGTTAAGTGTTAAGACCTAGAACTTGTGAATCCCACAATGGGATGGACTTGCTGACATGATGGGAGGTTGCTGAACAGGGAGAGGATGGTGCCATGTATAGGAAAAAACCCAAGCTAATTGAGGCCAGAACAGGAACTGCACAGAGAGCTGGATGAGGAACTGGGAGCTGTCTGCCTGTGAACTCAGGTGGCAGTTGATTGGATTTGGGCAGGAGCTGGAACCACAAAAGAGGAGCCATGGAAGTTGAAAGCCTGCCTTGAGTCAAGATGAAAAGACCTCTCCTTGGGTATTTAATGCTAACTGATGATTTTGTAAAATAGTTGTGACCTACCGGTGGATGGCCTTCGTGCTTTCCACTGCCCCTTGAGAAGGTGCTTGGTGGTGATTGATGTAATTTAGTTGTAACCTAGGAGTAGAAAACTTTTGACCTTTGGACTTTGTGATTTACTAAATGAATGTACTTTGTTTAAGAAGGATGACCTTTTGATTAAAGAGATTAAGAGGGTGGACTTTATCTTTGACTAAATGAAGGAACTTTGTTTAAAAGAGAACTTTAACTTTTGTACTTTGTAATTGAATTAAGAACTTGAGTTACTAAATGAATGTACTTTGTTTAAAACTATGTGACCACTTTGGTGAAAACTATTGTGGCCATTTTAGTGTTAAGTTGTTGAGTTGTAGCAGTGAATGCTGTATTTTGGTTTCCTTTGTCTTCTTTTGTTACTGAATAAATGGAGAGTGCACTATGCTGTACAACAAGAACCTTGAAAGCTGTTCACAGCAGCAATCCTCTGGAAAGCTGCTCGTGCTTGCCTTTACAAGTGGTCACCTACTCTCTGTTTGAAGACCTCCAAGGAGATGGAACCTACTACCTCTCAAGTCAATCCATTCCACTCCACACTTGGAACAGCTCTAACTCTGGACCTTCTCTGGACCATCCCCACCAAGCCTCAACTGCCTCCACCTTCAGTCTCTGAGGGCCTCTTCCCAAATAATGAGTTCTCAGAATCTTCTTCTTGGAGAAGGACCCAGATCAGTCAGCCCTTAATCTCTGGTCTTCACAACACTCTGCCTCAACCCAATTACTTTCTCTTCCTTCCTTCCTCCTCCTCTTAAACTGCCTTTCATGTATTATCTTCTCCCATTAGATTGTAAGTTCCTTGAGGGCAGAAATGGTCTTTATGCTTGTATTTGTCTCCATACTAAACAATAAATGTTTGTTGGCTTATAATTTTTAGGAAGATTTTCCTGACCTTAAGCAAGAATTTGCCCTTTTTGCAGTTTTCAAACTTAGAAATCATCTTGTTCGACACTCTCATTGTATAATATTCAGGGGTGAGGAACCTGTGGCCTCTAGGCCACATGTGATCCTCCAGGTTCTCAAGTGTAGTCCTGCCTAGGGTGCCACATGTGGCTACACGAGGCTGCAGGTTCCCCACCCCTGGATAGCTAACACAGTGCTTCAACATTTGCAACATGCTTAATATAATATTCCATTCAATCCTCAAGACAATCCTGTGAAGTAAGTGTGATTATTATCCCCATATTACAGATAAGGAAGTTTTTAGACTTTAAACATTAGACTGTGAACTCCTTGAGAGCAGGGACTATCTCTTCTTTGCTTTTTATCTTTAGGACTTAACACAGTGTCTAGTAAATGCTAATTTCACTAGTTAAGTGATTGGTCCAGGGTCACACAGCTGATGAATGTCTGAGGCAGGATACGAACAAGATTTCTCACTACATGTCCAGATTCTATCCCCTATGCCGCCTGGCTGACTAGGCTAAAAAAAACCCAAGGACTAAAGAATAAAAAGCTATGAAAGTTATCTAAAGCCACATGGTAAGTTACAGAATTGGAACCAGGTCCTAGAATATTTGACACCCAATCCTCCACTACTCCACTACAATATAAAAAGCAAGGCAAATAAATGTAATGAGACACTTGCAAGAGCTTAGAAAAAGAAAAAAACACAGATATTGATAGCAAGCCTAGAAGCAGCCAAATGGCATTCACTTTTAGCAGAAGAGATCAAAGCTATGATTGAAATGGACCTTTAAAAAAGTTGCAGGGAAATTTCAAGTACAAGACTCCTAACAGAATCCTTTTCTTTCATTATTTTTTTTAACTTTACTTTTTTTTTTAATTTTGCTTTTTGGAGTGGGGAAGGCAGTTCAAATCCAACCTCAGCCACTTGGTAGCTGTGTGATCCTGGGCAAGTCACTTAATCCTATCTGCCTTAGTTTCTTCATCTGTAAAATGAGCTGGAGAAGGAAATGGCAGTGATACTCTCCAATATCTTGGCCAAGAAAACCCTAAATGGGGTCACAAAGAGTCAGACACATTTGAAACTACCGAACAAGCCCAACAATAGGCTACTCCCCACTGCCACCTCTTTACCACCATTCCTGTCAAACCAACTCTGAACCATCCTGCACAACCAAGATAAATTCACATTTTCTCCATGAAGGAAGACCATTTCTGAACCATTCCAAACCACAGGGTCTTCCCTCTCCTCTATCAGCAGGGCAATGAGTATCTCCACCATTGCTTTGGCCATTATTTATTTCCTGTGTGTGTGTGTGTAACAGCTAACACATACAGGCTTTGCTATGTGCTAGACACGGTGCTCAGGGCTTGGCAACTATTATTATATTTCATTCTCACAATTACCTTGAGGAATAGGTACTATTATTATCCCCACCTTACAGATAAAGAAACTGAGGCAAATAGGGTTTAAGTGACTTACCCAGGATCACATAGCTAGTAAGTTGCTGAGTCCATACATACATATTGACTATACATACATATATATAATATATACACATATGTACATATATATTGACTATATATGTGTGCATATACACAAATAGGTATGTGTGTATGTGTATGTATATGTATATGCCATGCATGTGCACACACATATATACATATATATTTATTTTTGTTGTTCAGTTATTTCAGTCATGTCTGACTCTCCTTCATCCCATTTGATTATTTCTTGGCAAAGATACAAACCATTTCCTTCTCCAGATCAGTTTACAAATGAAGAAACTGAGGCAAACACAGTTAAGTGACTTGTCCAGGGTCACACAGCTAGTAAGTATCTGAAATTAGATTTAAACTCAGGAAGTTGAATCTTGTTCACTCCAAGCCCAGATTTCTATCCACTGTGCAATCTAACTGGTGTGTATATATTATATGTATACATATATGTGTGGTTTTGTGTATATATGTATATATACATATATGCACACACAGAAAGATACAAACATTTAAATACACATGCACACCTAGACGTGTAGCAATAATTAATTTTATATACATTCTTTTACAGCATTTAAAAAAACAGCTCTTTTTTTGGTATGTTTTCTGGTCTCCTCGGCTACCTTGTAAGCTCCTTGAAGACAGGATCTATGACTAATTATTCTGTGTGTCCTCTACAGTAGCGGTTCTCAACCTGTGGGTTATGTTCAATTTAAATACAACCTGCATATCAGATATTTACATTATAATTCATAACAGTAGCAAAATTACACTTATGAAGTAGCAATGAGAATAATGTTATGGTTGGGGGTCCCCACAGCATGAGGAGCTGTATTAAAGGGTCGCAGCATTAGGAAGGTTGAGAACCACTGCTCTACAGCACCTAAATCACTGGTAACACTTTAAGTATTGTGTGTGTTCAAGCAATATTGAATGATGCATGCATAAATGAATGAATGTTAAGGCCATGTGCACCTGAGTGATCTGTAGAGACAAAGTCTGCAGTGACCATGAGCCTGAAGCAGAAGGACCAGAGACCTTCATGGGTGAGCATGCGTGAGCAACTTTCTGGTCATGATAATGAATGGGGTCCTGTAGACTCATTTATCTGTACGGCACCAAGGCCATGTTCATTTCTTTCTCTTCCCATTTCTGTCTAGACATGGCCTGTGCTAAAAAGACAGTAACTGGAGGAGGTTCAGGTGCCATCCATGTAGTGCAGCATTAGGCACCTGGTGAGCTGTAAGTAAATGCTTGTTGCTTGAACATTCCCCCTACTTGGCAAAGAAAGAATTGCCTTCCCACCAACTGTGGCTAAACAAGCGTCTGCACACTGGTAGGCAAAGCCTTCTTGCTATTTTATGGAAATAACATTCAAGAAAACGCCTCTACTAGCTGCTCCCCTAGAGTTTGGACTGTGAAGATGACTTTTTTAAAAAAAAATACATAAAATCAGCTAAAATAATGTTTTAAAAAGTGAAGTTTCCAAAAGGATCAGCGGCTCCACAGGTTATTCAGGCTTTCTTCCCATCTGCTGTGACAGCAGGTGTGATTTCACAAGCCTACTCCCATCAATCATCCCTCTCCAACCTGTCTCTGGTGCCTGACAAGGTGTTTATGTGCATTACATGGAAACCATTGCTAGCTTGGGCAGACCAAATAAGGCTGCCTTTGAGCAGGGTTTGGAAGGAAAGACCTCAAGGGAAAACCCAGACACTTTGCTCATGGGGATAATTCATTCTGTAAATGGCACCCTCTCCTTCTAGTCTGTATTATCCTAACAAAGACCAATGAGGATTACTTTTGGTGCAGTGGTCTCTCTTCACATTAGCAATAAAATGGCTTCCTTACCATGTTAACTCAATTTAATGGTAATGAGAGGAGGACTAGTCAGTGGGGCCCACTCCTCCAAGCATGAGCAATGTCAACCTATGTGGATACTTCAGAGAAAGAGAGAGACAGAGAGACAGAGACAGAAAGACAGAGACAGAGAGAGACACAAAGAGACAGTGAGAGAGAGAGAGAGAGAGAGAGAGAGAAAGAGAAAGAGAGAGAGTCCTATTTCCCACTTGTACAAATTTTTCTGTGACTCTTCCCAGTTGCCTTATTTTGAGGTAGGAGAAAAGGCTTTTGATTAACTATTGAGTGAGAAAGTGAGTGTGTACCCAGAAGTAACAGACTGAAGCTCTCTCTCTTCCCTGGTGGCAAGAAAGAGCTGTTGTAGGCCTCCAGGTAGGGAGAGAGGTAGCTCAGACAGGGACTAAAGGAAGCTTGTAGCAGAGAACTGCAGGATCCTCCATGACAGCGGTTCTCATCTTGTGGGTCGTGACCCCTTTGGGATTGGACGACCCTTTCACAGGGGTCACAGGGGTTGCCAAAGGCCATCAGAAAACACATATTTCCGATGGTCTTAGGAACTGAGACACTGCTCCTCTGTCTCCAGGCGGGTCCACCCACATGCAAATACTCCCATATATGAGCATTAAAGGATCACAACATTAGAAAGGTTGAGAACCACTGCCTATGATAACATGTAATAGGACCCTCTATACATGTCATTAAGCATTTTCAGGTTCCACACAGGGTTATTAAAAAACAGAACGTAATACATATGCTCAAAGGACTGGGCTCACATTGGCCAATCTTGCAACCCTCTCCTTGTCTTTAATGAGATTTTAGGTTGGGGGGGAAGAGCTTGAAGAAAAATTCCTAGATTGCCAGTACTAATACTGACCCTAATTCTATAATCTATGTATCAGAAAGATAGATAAAATAATGACTTTTTATAGCAAGGAGAATGTGTTGCATCCTTTCCTCTGCTTCTCATCTCCCAGTTCACACAGGCAATGTTTTTCATAGTTCCTTCTTTCAGGGAACAGCCCAGTCTAAACTTAAGGAAGAGTCAATCTATATATTCTACCTGATATTCTCCAAGATTTATAACAGTGGCCCCTTTTACATCCTCATGAATATTTTCTTTTTATGTACTATAAATATATACACATATATGTATATTTTACATACATACATATATGTGTGTATACTATCTTGTATATTTATACATATAAATGTCTATACATATGCATGCATGCATATATGCTATATATTTACATATACACGTAATATATGCATGTATACATGATATATACACAATACATACATGTGCATGTGTGTGTGCCTGCATGCAAAGTAGAGTTGAATAAAGGAGAGGGAACAAAAGACTGTATCTAGCTCTGGAAGGGGCTTCACATATAATTTAGTACAACTCCTTTTTTTTTCTGGATGAGGATCCTGAGACCCCAGAGTTTAAGTGACTTGTCCAAGGTCAAACAGGAATCTAGGTCCTCTGACTCCAAAGCCAATTGTTCTTCTAACTAACTGCCACATTGGCCATTGAGTCAGAAATACTTGATTTCACTCAGGATATGCTCCTAGGCAAGTCAATTAACTTCCTTATTTTCCCAGGTAACTCTCTAATACTATAAGTTGTCAAGAAGGTGCTGACCTGAAGTGGTAGAAGAAGTTGGTGAAAGCTCAAGTCTTATTAAAAATAAATTTGTTTTGTTAGGAAAAGTATATGTCTATATATGTATGTAAATCTGTGTATATATGTATATGTGTATGGACATATCTATATTGATATAGTAATATATCTGCACTTAATTATAGCCTTGGATGGGGGTAGGAAGGACAAAAAGAGAACAGAGTAAAAAGTGCCCAGCAAAGAACGAAAGAAAACTTATAAGGAAGCAAAGGAAAGAAGAACAGCTCTCAATATAATGTGTAGTATTTATCATACAGGCTTTCTTGAAATGAAAATTTATCATTATATATTTTGAATCCTCTCCTATATTATGCTATGTGCACGATGTAGTTTTTTTTCTTATTTTATATATATATATATATATACATACATATACATATATATTCTCTATTCTGTATTTGTGTTCTGGTATTTGAGTCTAAAACTTTTTAAACAGATTTTTAATGTAAGTGAATATTCAGAAACAGTTGTTTCTTTTCAACTCCTTCCTCAATAGATCACATCTGGACCATCGTATTCACTTCTAGGCATCATAATTTAGAATATGAATAAGCTGGACAGTTGCCAGAGAAGGGTGATTAGGATGTTGAAGGGCCTTGGGAACGTGCTTTGTGAGAATCATTTAAAAAACTGGAAAGAACCTGGAGAAGGGAAAACAGAGGGGAGCCAACAGCTATATTAAGTATTTGAGGCACTGTCCTATGAAAGAAGGGTTAGACTTTCCTCTCTTTGGTTCCAGAGGGCAAAACCAGAACCAACATGTGGAAGTGCCAAAGATATCAATTTATACATTCACGTAAGGACTCGATATGCGAAATGAGACTTCCATTTTTGGACATAGCTAATGAGGCAATTTGATTTGCCTGACTATGTATTTGTTGGAAGGGGAAGAGGACACAGCTAGGTGTTGCAGTGGCTAGAGCACTGGGCTTGGAATCAGGAAGACTCCTCTTTATGAGTTCAAATTTGGCCTTGGATACTAGCTGTGTGACCCTGGGCAAGTCACTTTGCCATGTTTGCCTCAGTTCCTCATCTCTAAAATGAGCTAGAGGAGGAAATGTCAAACCACTCCAATACCTTTGCCAAGAAAACCCCAAATGGGGTCATGAAGAGTTGGCCGTGACCAAAAGATGATATCTGTTAGGAGACCTTTCCTTTTATTTTCAATTGAGACAGCAAAGGTAGTGGGAGAGAAAATAAATAAATGTTAGTATTTTTTTTAAATATTTGATAGGGCAAACTTTCTAACAATTGCAGTAATCTGAAAGTAGAGGGTTCTATCTCATGAGGTGGTAGGTTCCCATGGGCTGGAAGATTTTGAGCAACACCTAGATGACTCTTATGCAGGTATTTGCTAGACTAGACGGCCTCTGAGGTTCTTTCAAGCTCTTAGATTCTCTGATCATTAAAGTACAAAGTTCTCACTATAAAGGTGGGATAGTGACAGAGCACTGGACCTGGGGTTAAGAAGATCTGAGTTCAAATCCATCCTCAGACCCTTACTAGCTGTGTGACTCTGGACAAGTCACTTAACCTCTGTCTGCCTCAGTGTCCTCATATGTAAAATGGGAAAATAGCCCCTACCTTATATATATGGGTATAAGGATAAAATGAAATATTTGTAAAGTATGTTGCAAGCCATTAATCACTATAACATGATAGCTATTATCATTTTATGTACCCTACCCAAAGAGAGAGAATTGTGTTCCATAAAACTAAAGGCTATAACTCACAAAGCCCATTTCAGATAGACATTATGAATGCGAAGAATCTTGTAAGATCTGAGAAGTCAGTTGAAACTCCTGTATGTGACAAGGCCAGGAAAGGATCGAATCATTCTCAATTCCAATTACTCAGGTGAGTTATCCTATTGACTAATCAAATCACAAAGGATGACAAAGATCATTTCTTATTTCCATCTGGAGTTCATTTGAAACACAGATAGCTCTTGGGTATAGTGGCACCAACCTCTTAACCAGGAGTTCTTAACTTGAGATCTATCATGGATAGTTTTTAGGGAACATATGAATTTCAGTGAGAAAAAAAACCATTTTCCCCCTTGATTTTCACCTACCTATAGGTTTCCTTTGGAATTTCGATGTTTTATTTTATGCATTTAAAACCATTATTCTGAGTAGTCCATATGCTTCACCAGATTGACAAATGGATCCATAACATATACACACACACATACACACACACAAAATGTTAAGAACGTTATTCTTTCTTAATCAGTGAATATACTTCAAATTTAGCCGTGGCTTGACTCCCTACAGATACACTGATCTGATTGATTTAGTGGTCTGCAAGTTCAATATGAGTCAGTAATCAAAATAATCAAATCAGCAGGAGTGAGTAATCAGAAAAGTTCATGTGATCTTGGAATACATTTAGAGATACCCAGCCTCCATGAATAAGCAGGAAATAATCCAGCTTCACCTTGCCCAGGTGATACTCTGTGTGGAGCATTGTATACGGTTCTGGACACCACAGAATTCTGGACCACCCAGAACTGCCAAGTAGGATGAGGTGCAGAAAGCTCTGAGAAGAACAATCAGAACAGTTATAGGATCATGGATCTAGAACAGGGGAGGGCCTCAGAGTCCAGCTCGTCCAACTCCCTAATTTTCCATATAAGGGGACTGAAGCAAGAGAAGTTAAATGATTTGCCCAAGACCTGAATCCATGTCATCCCACCCCATAGCCCACAGCATCTTTTCACTGGGCTTGAGTTCAGGTCATGCTACAACTGTGAATGTTTACTCTGGAGAAGAAAGCAGTCTTCAGGTTATGTGACCAGGTAAAAGAAGGGTTAGATTTGTTCTATTTGGTCCCTGAGAGACGTTGCAAAAGGGAAAATCTAGGCTTTATACACAGACTAAGCAAACAATTAGAGTTAACTCAAAGCGGGATAGTCTCTGGGGAGGAAATGCATTCCTCTTTACTGGAGGGCCTCCAAAAAAGTCTGGATGACCACTTGTCATTTATATTGCAGAAGGATGCCTTTTTTCCCTTTGCATCTTCATTGGACTAGGTGTGTGCTGAGCTTCCTTCCTTGTAATTCTGCCTTGGAGGAGAAGAGCAGACCAACCACAATTCAGCTCTGGAATCCAAGATGGATTCTCCCTGTTCATTTATATTTTCCCCTGTGACCACTTTCCAAACAATTCCCACATTAACTTTGATCACATCTCCCTCCTTTCCTAGTGTTAGAAACAAAGATATTAATAAGATAATATTCATATTAAACTACTGGTCATAATGCATAATATACGAGATTTATTTCAGAATCTAGTGACACCACTTGCAAGTGTAAGCAAGTATAAGTCTCTGACCAGGCCAGAGACTCACCAATCAGGTGATTTGCCCTTAAGAAGAGACATCTTCAAGGTGGAGAAATTGCTGACAGAAAATGAAATCTGTAGAGTAAGTTGAACCTGGATTGAAATGAGCATATCTAGGGCCGCTCATAAAATGATGATCTGGCCTAGGGAGTCATAGGAAAGCATTAGATCTTGTGTTCTAAATGAAGACAATAAAGCATTAAAAACGTAGTTACCTCCAATTAAAATCAGAATATAGAGTTGAATACCACACCCTTTGGCCAAACCCTTTTGGTCAAATCCATAATGAATGAATTAGATGATTTTTCTAATCCCTTTCTGCTCTCTGAATCTAAAAAAGTAAAAGCATTATTTATCCCAGGGCCTTCTAGTTTTGTTTCCTTTTAATAGAGCTGAATGATTTTCAAAAATCTCTTTGTGTGTGAGCTATATGAATATTTTATTGATAAGAATGGTGCTATATATAAGCTGTTGTCTATTAAAAGTATGGAATTTTTTTAAGCTGTAATAATACAAAGCCAGTCTCAAAATCAACCTGCACAACTTTATTCATAAAAAAGTGCATTCACTGTCACACGTCAATTTTGATCAATTTGGTAGAAATAGATATTTAGCACAACTGTGGGGTACATCAGGGAATATCTTAATTCTGACTCCAGGTTTACACCCCAGATGGTGGATCTCAGCTTCATCTGCAGCAGTTTCAAGTAAAAGAATGTATTTTCACAGATACAGGAGGAATCAAATATTCCACATTGTGGCTCTGTAAAAAATCCAGGTGGTTTGACCCCATTGGCTTACTAGTTCATGGATGCTACTAGGTTAAAACAGACAAATGATGGAAAAGTTTTGACAGGTACCTTAGGGAGACATCATCTCTGAGGCAGGAAAGTTGCATTTGGTCAACAGACTACTTGTTGGCTACTAGGGATCAAACCCTACCCTACACATTATTCTTTTTTAAAGTATTTTGGGGAGGAAGAAATCAGTAGATTAAGGAAAAGAGAGGAATGAGGGAAGGAGAGGAAAAAATAAAAAAGGAAGAAAGAGAAAATGAAGGAGAAAAGAGTAGTATAGATAGAAAAGACAGATGGGAAGAGAGCGAGAGAGAGGAAAAGAGAGGGAGGAAAGAAGGGAGGGAAGAAGAAAGAGAAGGTGAGAGAGGAGAAGAAGAAGAAGAAGAAGAAGAAGAAGAAGAAGAAGAGGAGGAGGAGGAGGAGGAGAAGGAGGGAGAGCAAGAGTGGGCACATCAATTAGGTACTTAATATGTGCCAGTCATGATACTAAATTCTAGGGGCACAAATAGAAGCAAATAAGATAAGTCCCTAACCTCATAGACCTGACATCCCATTGTGTTGTAATGCCAGGCAAAGGCAACTTCCAAGGTTCTGATTACCAGCATAGCAAACCCCATTTATTCAGCAAACATTCACAGAACAGAGAAAGTCAAAATACAGTATAACACAAACATTTCACTAGTAAGTTCTTCATTCAGTCCAGGTACTACTCCACCCCTAGACAGGTACATACTTTTAGTCAAAGTCTCTTCTCAAATGGAGATCAGACTACTCCACCCCTAGAGGGTGCATTCTTCTCAAATGGAGATCAGACTACTCCACCTCTAGACAGTACAGTCTTTTAGTCAAAGTCTCTTCTCAAACAGAGAGAGTTCTTCTCAAATGGAGATCAGTTTCCAATCATAAACAAAGTATCCCCACAAAAAGGCCAAAGGTTTCCCACCTCTGGACTCAAAGTAATTACAATACCATCCATTAACAACATGCACTTTCTCAAAAGAGAGCAGGAGAGCACAAAAGGCTATCCACCCTTAAGCCATAACAAGGTCAAGATAACATCTCAGCATGGAAAGGCCAAGGAAAGGCTCTTCTTTCATCTTCACTTGAGGCAAGCCCTCAGCAATCTCAGTTCCTGGGGAGACAAGACTGTAGAACAGTCCCAGAACCCTTGAAAGTATCAGCAA
>CM053596.1:248564966-248592989 GCA_028646575.1 Pseudocheirus occidentalis | reverse complement strand
ACCATCAGGTGAATCTTAAAAAACAACATCAAAGCAGACAAAATACCGGCATCACAGCCATGCCTCCTCAGTTCTCAGCAGCTCCAGGTGGCAGTCCTCAAAAGTCCTGGGCAGCTCCAATGGGCTCTCAACAGCAACTCAGGCTTCATGATGCTGGACACTGCTCTCCCAAAAGTACTTCTTCTTCTGGCCTTCTCTGGGCTTGAGCCTTTCTTTCCATTCATGGCTCCTCCCAGGTCAGCCCCCTCTCTTCACGTCAACAAGTCCATCCCACAAGTGGGATTCACAAGTCTTACTGCTCAACCCAAAAGTCAAGTCAATTCAGGGGCATCTCCAAATTATATTACCATTAAATGTGATCAAAGGCAGTATATGAAGGGGAACAGGAAAGGGGAGAGAGGGAGAGAGGAAGAGTGAGGCTCCCTGGGAAGGGGGTGACGAATACTGGTGAGGAGATACATCAATCCAAAGAGTTAGCTGAGCTGGGAGTGAAATGAGAATGGCTGGGTCACTCATGAATTACTCACCAATCAGGTGATTAGCCCTTAAACAGAGACATCTCCAAGATGGAGAAACTGCTGACAGAAAATGAAATCTGGAGACTAAGTTGAACCTGGATTGAAATGAGCATGTCTAGGGCCACTCATGAAATGATGATCTAGCCTAGGATGTCATAAGAAAGCGGATCTCAAGGAGGAGGTATCTGCAGGGTGGGAAGGTTGCTGATGAAGAGAAGGAAAAGTGTGGAAAGGGCATTGATCCAGGAGTGGGAGCTCAGGCTTGCTGGAGAATAGGAGAGAATGTGCTAGCTTTAGTCCTAAAAATCCTACTTCTTTTCTCTCTCTCCATCCCCCAATTACTTTGTCTTCTTCTTTTTTTAAGAAAAACAAAACAAGTGGAATGGGACTGAGGAGAGGATGACTGGGACTAGAGATCGTGTTGGGTTGATTGGTTGAACCACCATCTCCCTCTCTGCCCTGGTGTGTTTTGCTTCCACTTTCCTCATGTGTGAAAGTACCTATCCAGAGTGCGCTATAGCCAGCTTGTACTGGCTGGAAAGAAAAGCCCATTATCAGGGCTTGAATTATTGTCTTGTTGATTGTCTAGACTTAAAAAAGTAATGGAAAAAATGTTAATAATGCAAATTAAACTTTAAAGTTTCCTGCTTTGGGGAGAGTTGGTAAATATTTACCAGCACAGCCTTGCTGGGGATTAAATGATGGGCACTATATAACAAATGAAATGGATTCCTCTTCTTCCACCATGACATTCTGTAGGAACAGGACACTGTGAGTAAAACCCCAGCCTTTACTACGTAAGGCAGCTCTAATTTGCAAGACCAAAAGGTTGCCTTCCAGGAAGGGAAAGGTTGGCAAGTGGCAAACAACTTTGTCTTCTGAGATACTGTCTGCTCTATGCTTTTCATTGGACAAGTTGCCTTGAGAGGTCTGGATTCCAACATGATGCATTGCAAACCTGAGCCTCTGATGAGACTGAGAGCCTTCATGTTTCCTGGGTCACAGTGTAGCAAACAGTGCTTTTCAGCAGGGGCTGAGGAAAAGATCACCTTACATACAGAGCACTACAAATTGATCCAGACACAGGGGTCGGATTAGTATAGGCTCTGGAAAGCTGTGAGAAACCTATATTGCCTTTGACAATTTGTGTTTGGGATCATAGAACTAGGACCGTGGATCCTGCTGGGCACACAAGTAGCATTCACTAGGCAGCGTGGCAAACAAGGGTAATAAATAGACAGTATATACTAACTGAAAATTTCATGTTTATTGGTAAGTTAAATCTTTAATGAACTTAAGGAGGTCAAAGTAGCACACAGATTGATTGCAAGTTGCAATGTGAGAACAGAATTTTTCACAATAGAAGGACTCTAGAAGAACTGGATCTGGCCAAGTACTGAAACAACATGGACAGAACAGAAGAAGGGATGAGGTAATGCTTACATGTGTTTATGGATAGTGTTTCCTATCATACAGGTCTTTGCAACTGGAGGACTGGCCAATGAGGGTCCTTTCCTTAGGAATGTACGATATGGAGGCGGCTAGGTGGTACAGTAGTGAATAGAGCACCAGCCCTGGAATCAGGAGGACATGAGTTCAAATCTAGCCTCAGATACATAACACTTACTAGCTGTGTGACCTTGGGCAAACCACTTAACCCCAAATGCCCTGCCCTTCCCCCTCCAAAAAAAAGAAAAAAAAAAGGAAATGTATGATATGCTCTGCCTACTACCAGTCTACGTGGAGGCTTGGTGAGCCTGCTTTTAGAAATGCATGATGGAGGGGCCCTTTTCCTATCTGGTTTAGAGCATAGCTATCCTGACTGCTTCCTGTTGGGTTACTGAATGACCATGAAAACGTTCCTATTTGGGATCTAAGACCAAAAGAAGTATGCATGTAAAAGACTCAAAGAAATAGAAAAACTTTCTCTTGCCTGACAGGTGAAGGGGGTGGTATTTAGGCCTTGCTATCCTTACTCAGGAAATATTCCTCTGTAAAAACTAATTGATATAAACCGTCCAACTAATATTAAGGAGATATTATTTGGTGACTGACATTAGAAAACTAGTTGATATTAACCTTTCAATTAATACTAAGGAGATATTTTTTGGTGGTTGACATTTGTAATAGTAATAAAATTTGAATTAGTAATAATAATAGTGATGAAATGTGTATTGCCAAGCTAACAGCTTCAAATTAGCACCTAGTTTCAAATTAAGCCTCTGTAAAGACACAAGGTATGAATCCATGTTGCTGACATAACAGGAAGGGGCTGAACAGGAAAGAGCTAACATGTGTATAAGGAAATACCCCAGCTGGGAGAGTTAGAATTTTCTTGAGTAATCATTGTGGAGGCAGAGCATCTGATCCCAAGGAAAGACAGAGACAGAGACAGACAGACAGACAGGGGGAGAGAGAGAGAGAGAGAGAGAGAGAGAGAGAGAGAGAGAGAGAGAGAGAGAGAGAGAGAGAATTTTTCCAAGGGAGCATCTGGAGGCTAAGCTGCTACTGCTGGACTGAACTGAGAGTTGAGAAGAACTGAGAAGAGAAATGAGAACTGAGAACTGACACAGAACTCGACTTGTGGTGGCAAAACTGGAACTTGTGGTGGCCAGACCTCCAAGGGCCAGCTGGAGCTACCAAAGACTGAGGAAGCATGACTGTGGTGCTGGTACTTTGTACAAATGTTGTGGCTTTGTTAATGTACATGAATGTTATTGTGGCTTTGTTAAGCCTTGTCTTCACAGGAACAGAGACTGTGAAGGATTTGGGGTGGAATGGATGCTGTGAGCTTCAGTGTGGAGCAGGAACTGCACAGAGAGCTGGACAAGGAACTGAGAACTGTCTGCCTTTGAACTCAGGTGGCAGTTAATTAGATTTGGGTAGGAGCTGGGACCATGGAAGAGGAACCATGGGAGCTGAAAGCCTGCCTCAAGTCAAGATGAAAAGATCTTTCCATGGGTACCAACTAGTGACTAATGAAATTGTCTGAGTAGTGACAGATGAAATAGGGTACTGAGTAGTGACTGATGAAATTGTAATTTACTTGTGATCTAGGGGTGAATGGCTTTTGTACTTTCCACTACCCCTTAAAAATTCCACTACTGAATAGTGACTGTTGAAGTTGTAACTTAATTGCACCCTGTGGGTAGAGGACTTTGACTTTTGTACTTTGTGTCCCTTAAGGAGGGAAGCCTCCTTAAGGAAGATTGAATGACTGAGTTACTAAGTGATTGAGTTACTAAATGATTATACTTTGTTTAACACTATGTGACCACTTTGATGAAAACTATGTGTCCATTTTAGTGATAAGTTGTTGAGTTATGTCATAGGAATGCTATATTTTTATTTCCTGTGATAAGCTGTAACATTTTGAATGCAGTATTTTGATTTTCAGTGAATGTTTTGCTCTGATTCATTATTGAATAAATAGAGAGTTTGCTGTACTATGTAATCAGAACCTTGAAAGCTGTTCACAAAAGTTCTCTGGAAAGCTGCTTGTATGTGGCTTTACAACATTAGAAAGAACATACTAGATAGTTGGTGTATAAGTAGCTAGAAACCCATCCCTCTTCCCTCAAGGTTATCTCTAGAACCCTGAGGGGAGATAGAATCAGTCAAGCTCTGGGCACCCAATCCATCAGTATAAATATGGGTCAAGAGAGTGAACCCCAAAGCCTATATGAAACACAAGGATAAACAAAACAATTGGGCTTGACATGCCTACTCACTCCTTTAGTCACTACACACCAAATGGGGAATGAAGTGGTTCCAAATGCTTACAACATAAAGCATTCAAATTACTGTGTCAGAAAGAACATTACTTCAAGAGACAAGAGCTATTGTCTAATAGTAGTATGCCACTGAAAAATATAGCTACATTTATCTAGCATTTCAGACGCCAACAGAAAGTGATCCAGCACAAAACTACATTTGAAAGCTTCATAGGATCCTAATATGTAGAACCATCAAGGAATTTAGAAATCATCTGGCCCAGTCCTCTCATTTTACTGATGAAACTAAGGCTTAGAAAGATCAAGAAACTTTTTCAAGGTCACAGAGGGAGTTGGAGGCAGAGATAGTATTCAAACTGAAATCCTTTTACCCCAAATCTAGTGCTTTTTCGAATACAGTTTGTTCCTAAGTAAAAACAGAGATGCTTCCCCCTCCCTTGTTCTTGGTCTCTCACCCCAGACTCAAGAGGTATAGACTTTCCTAGTGAAAGTTTTGTTGACTGGCACATGAGGCATTACCAGTGGTGCCATTGGAATTGGTTCTTGGATGGAACAGGGTGGAAAAACAATCTGTATTTCTCTTCTTTATTTCTGCCAAGGCATTTCTGTTCTGTACATATCCTGGACTTCTTCCAAAGGAGAAGATCTCACAATATTCTGTACTAGTCATAAATAAGGTTCTCATTCTTCTAAGAGAAGAAATCTTCCTTAGGGCAATTAGTGTGGATGATTAATTGCCAGGTTAAGGTGAAATAATTAATGATTTTCACCTAAATAGCAGGGTCAGAGGCAGGAAGGGGGTAGAGAGGGGCTTTTTTGTACACCTTCTTACTCAGGCCCATACATATCCACAGTAGGTGTCAGCATAGTCTATCTACTGCAGATACCTCTGTACAGAAACTCAGGAAGCCTGGGTCTGATGCCCTGCACTACCATTGCCCAATTATATAAGCTTGGACAAGTTACTTAATTTCCATTGGCTTTCTGTCTACAAAATGAGAGGAATAGTCCCTACTTATCTCTAGCTGTCTATGATCCCTTCAGAAGAATAGTATGGGAAAGTCATGGGAGAAGTTACGGTAATGAAATCTATATCCCCTAACCTAAAGAATGGTACAATAGGATTTCATCCTGAAGAGAACTATTAGTTTCCTATCACCCATATACAAGTGCATGGGTAAATTACCAGTAGATACAATATAAAACAAAGAAAGCTGAGTATTGTGTAATCAGTGTTTAAACAATTTATAAGACCTATGACCCAAGAGAAGGGGCACCCTTTTCTCTCCAAGGGGTGCCAGTTCTGAGCTCATTTCGTATCTTGGAAAAGCCTGATCCCTTAAGAGTGGGAATATTTTTTTCTTATTTTCTGATTCATTACATGCCACCCTTATACCTGAGCAGAACTCCAGGAAGATCTCTAAAACAAAACTTACCAACAGCTCATGTCTAGGATATTCCACAAAGAGATGAACAGAACCCTTTCAAGAAATCTATGTAATGTAACAAATTAGATCAAATGTTGACCAGTTATTTATTTCTTCTACTACAGTAGGAATGCTTAACATGTAAAAAAAAACCCTTATGTCCCATTGACAAATATTTAAACCTGATACAGTAACCCATCACTTCTGTTTTACTTTCCTATCTGGACTGCTAAACAGCTAGTTCACTTTGACTTCTGATCTGTGCCTTCAGTGGAACTGATAAATCCTAATCTCCTCAAAAGCTAGGATGTGTTTCAGGCTTTCTCACTCCTTTCATCTGCAAAAGCTTTTTGGAAATGATTATCTTGTCCTCCAAGGAATTGTGGGGCTCATCTAATGCAGGGCAATGAGTCATCTGGATCCAGGAGATCCTAACCTTTCAAACTCACCATACTGACACAAAAAGATAGAAACACTCATCTCTGGATCACCTATTCTTAGGGAAAGAATCAGAAGGCAGAACATAAGAGGTAGGCAGGGATTTGATAATCAATTTCAGGATCACCTACACAAACACATGTTTTCACTGACATGTGTGTCCAGTCACCATTGTTATCAGGTTTGGGGGAAAAGGAGGAGAGAGAGAAATCTACTCATTCACAGGAAGTCTGAAGGAGAGACTTCCTAAGGCCCAAGGAACATGCTTCAAAGAGAGGAAGAGAAACTAAGACCAAATTTATTTTTCATAATCCTGCTGAGTGGAAGGTTCCTTCTGACTCAGTGACCAATCTTTGTTGACACAGCCTATCCCCACCATCCCCCACCATCTCAGGGTCCAAGCAACCAACCAGAAGCCTCTTGTCCCATACACCCTTCATCAAGGAGGCCAGAGAGCATGTGCCACTGGTAATGGCCAAACTACATGCTTCACTTTCATTACACAAAGGGGCAAAAATTTAAAGTTGGGCCTGATGCTATAATACCGATTCATTCTTTTCACACATCATTCTGTAAGTATCCCTGTTTTTACATACTAGAAATTTCATCTATTATAAGGGACTTAATTCCCTTTTCTCCTTCCCCTAAGGGGAAGCAGGGGGGAGGCTTTCAGTTAACATCAAGACAGGCACTGGTAGTCCTGGCGCATATAAAAAGCTCATTTTAGACTAAGCACTAATCCACTAAACTCTTTCTCTACTCCTTTTAACCTACTAACCATCTCTCTGGGAAATCTAAATAGTTCTCTCCCTTTGGACCTTGCTAGTGCTGCCCCTTTACTAACCAGCAGAGGTCTCCATTATAGAGCCATTCCAGGACCCACCTCCCCATCAGAATCTGCACTGTAGCTCAGAAATACACCCAGTACTGGCTAAGGGGGAAAGGAGAAGATTCACCATCATCTCTAATAAAAGAGAAAATAGATAGTCCTCATTCCATCTAAATGGATAGTCAAGGAAGGGCACCCTTAAGCTTCAACACTGATTCCGAAGTGAACTTTTGTTGTCATGACACCAGGCTATCTCTCACCTTGACTATTTCTAAAGAAGGCTCATTTATATCACTCTTATATGTCACAGGGGACCTATAGGAATCAATTGGCAAATAGTTCTAAAGTTCTCTAAAAAATGAACAGTGCTGCTAAATAAACATTAATATTTTCTCATGTTATTAAGCTTATTTTATCTTTATCTCCAATTGTATTGTTTTTCCACCTTAATTTTATATATTTTTAACTTTCCTTCCCCAGATGTTTTCCCTTAAAGTTCCATTTTCACTTAATCCTATTTTAAACCACTTAATTGCCTTAATTTAACTTGACTTCTCATAGCATCAGTTCACCAATCTTGTCCTTCTTCTAAGCCAGTGTCACAGAAACTCCCCCAAAATTGGTAAAGCAAATTAAACTGAGTAAAAAAGGAGTTGTTAAAGAGAAATTAAAGTTGGAGTATGGAGAAAACCTGAATACAAAGAAATGAACAAAAATATTGTAGAGGAATAAGTAACGGGGGGGGGGGAAGAAGAGAGGGAGGGAGAAAACAGCAAACCTGCTTCTGCCTTCTCCACCTCTCTTTTCAGCACCAAGGACAGAGACACAGATCAGTTGGCCCATTGGTTTAGGGTCCCTCTCTAAGCCACCAGGGGAAACTCATGGATCTGAAAGCAGCTCTGAGACAAGCAGTAAGGTCTGATGGGGAAGCTGGAGCAGCAGCACACTACTGATTTCACCTTAGAGACAAAAATGGGTGATTTTCCTTTCTTTTCACTTCCACAGTTTCAGTGTCCTAGGAAAGGCAAACTTTGGCATTTCGGAGCTTGTATGCCAGTAGTGAATGACTGCAGGAGCTGAGGTATTAAACTCCATAGTCTACAGAAATCAGAAAGGATTTTCAGGGTAAGTAATTATTTCTTTTTGTTTTCTAAATTTGCACATGACGTTTCCCTGAAAGGCTGTATTACCGATTTGAGGTTTCTGTGGTTCTCTGAAAATATGCATCAAAACTACTTACATACTATTACTTAAAAACCTGAAATCTTGAGGAAAAATATCCTCCTTCCCTTTCCTAAGTGGTTTAGATGGCATAAATCTTTCCTTGTTCCTTTTTTCTTTTCCCTAAAATTGGATTCTTACAAGCTCTGAAAGTTATAGTAATGTAGAATTAAAAGATGGAAAAGAGAAAGGTGTTATTATTCCAAGGATTTATGAGAGAATTGATTGTATTTCTCTTGAGTGTCTCATTTAATTATGAGAATCTGTTACTTTAGATTCCCTAATTCAGTGTCCCAGTAATCCAGGTTTGAGGGCTTAGGGAGAGACACTGTTTTCTATGGTCTATTTAAAGTCAGGCTGTTTCCAATTCAAAATCAAATTATTCCCAGCAGAGATGTATAGTACTTGAGATGATGATTGTGTATGTTTTCTTTAATGATGGCATATGATTTTGAGGGTTATTGTTGTTTTTCTCGTGTGTGGAACTGCCATTATTTACCGTAGCATATTGGATCAATGAAACTCATCGCAATTAAGCATTAGTTCCAGTTCATGCATTTGGCTTAATCGAATACAATCAAAAATCACACATCCAAATAATACTGTAGCAATAGCAGTCATGGTAGAACATGGATTCTGACCACATTCTGAGTGCCTGTCCATTGGCCAAGATTTTGCTTCTGTATACCGTAATCAAGAGGTCAATAAGCTCTGTCTGCATTTGGTTCCCAGTAGAAAATAGTTGCCCCAGATTATACTGGTGTTTTGTTTTGTTTTGCTTTGTTTTTAAGACAAGAGAGACTGGGTGAAAAGAAAGGAGGGATACTAAATGTCACTATTGCTTAAGTTAGAACATTTTCTAGGGTCCAAATGGCTAGTATAGAGTGTGAGTTTTGAGCAGGTCAAGGGTAATATGAACTCTTCCAATTTATAGTACCTAGAAACCAAATGACAATACAACAGGCAACACAAATGGGATCTATATACATGAGAGTAAACCAAAAATCAACTGGGTGGGGAAGGGGGGAAGAGCCATTATGTATTTGACCTAGCATGTTTTGGCAGTGCTCAATAAATACTGATAGAGCAATTGATTGACTGATAGATTGTCCTAGCCTCTCTGTTCCTGAATAATACTGGAATGGCTGTTTCTTCAGGGGTGGTAGAAGGGGATGCTTACTGAGAAGGTATAGTTATGAAAACATTTCAGTCTTTCCAGGTCTGACCCTAGTAACCAAATGAAATTGCTGCACATATTTTTGCTTGGTACTATAAATGTAGATATAGAATGCATTTCTACTCACTTAGGAATTGCTAATTTTTGAAAGCTGCTTTGCTGCTCTTTGAGAGCATAAACTGCCATAGAAATGCTAAATGCTACTACTAATAACAACAATATGACGCCCACTAACTCAGGATTGTTGCACACCTGCATTGAAGACTCAGTCAGGTGATAGGTATTAGAGGCTTTTAAGAGACAAAGGTCATGATAATTTAAAATTACCTCCTAAATCATGTCTTCTGCATCATGATACTAGGCAGGACTATACTGGAAAAGCAGCAGGAGAAATCAGCAACCAGAAGGAAGACAGAGCTGACTGGGGGGTTGGGGAGGGGTCTGGAATTATGGGGAGATGAGAGAGGACAATGGTTCAGACCAAGAACTGAGTATCCATCTGTTACCCTGTTCTATGCTGGGGGGAGAGAGACAGCTACTATGTGATTTCTAAAAGAGTCAGCTACTTTCATGCTGGGGGAAGGGATGACTCTCTCATCTAGACTTTATGCCCACTCATATGGACCTGTAATCCTCAGATACTAAATCCCATGTGACAAATCCTTAAAGAAAGGTACCAAAGAATCATGGGATCATAGACTTGTAACTAGAAAGGACCTCAGAGGTAATCTAGTCCAACTCTAATTTCAGAGATGAGGGAATTGAAGCCCAGAGAAGCTATATGAGTTGTATAAGGTCACACAGGCAATAAATGACAGGGATGGGATTTGAACCTGGAACCTTTGACTCCAAATTCCTTGGTTTTTCCACTGTACCATTCAATTTTCAATTTTAACAGTGATGTTTTTTTATCTAGCTAAATGGTGACCTAGGTCTGGGGTAGGAAAGCCTGGTTTCCTAAACCTAACACCTAAAAGAAGGGTCTTAGATTAGCTGGTTTCTATAAAAGTTCTTCCAGTTCTAAGAGTCTGCGGAGTAACTGGAGCCCAGTAAGCATTTTATAAATGGTGCTGAATGACACCTCATCAATCAGCTTGGAGGAACATGGACAGCCAACTGAATCTTTTCTCAAGGTTGGGGGAACAGGTCAGGAGAGTGAAGCTTCAATTGAGCTGAGTGTGGGAGGCTCCTGATGCACCTGCTGTATTATCCTTGCCTATTGCTGCCAACCCCCCTCCTCTTTTAAAATAGATAATTATTCATGCTGCCATCTACAGACAGGCAAGAAAATGAAGATGAGATAGGTATGACCTTGAACAAGTCATTCCTCCTCACGCGTTCTCAATTTCCTGATTTACAAAATGAGTGTTTAATCCTTTTGGTTCTGTAGTCTATGACACTGTGACTTTAAAATTGGACACTTAGTAAAGGCTCATTTAAAAGCAAGACAAAACACTGAATGCAGTTTCATGGATTGAATTTTAAAATACAATTCAATCCAACAACACACTAAATAACACTTTCTATATGCAAGGCAAGAGTCATGGATATAGTGGATTAAGCCATCCTCTGAGCCAGGAAGATCTGAGCTAGAGACCTGTCTTTGACACCAACTGGCTTTGTGACCTTGGGCCAGTCACTTAACCTCTAAACGACTCAAGCAACACTTTTAAGACTATAAATTGCAAAGCAAATGCCAACCTCCACAAGGGTTTCATTAGCTTAGGCAACTCCCAATGATGAATTTTCCTCTACCAATGAAGATCTACTCCTCTTTAGAGTTGCCTAGAGGCGCTGAAGCATTACAGGACTTGGCCAGGATCACACAGCCACTGTGTGTCAGAAGAAGGACCCTAGCCCTGGTTTTCCTGACTCAGAAACTGTCAAAGAAAAAATAAAAAAAAAATAGTTCTTGATCTCAAATAACTTACATTCTACTGGGGTGGGAGGGATATCATATGAGTACAGGTAAGGATGATGCAAGAAAATCCAGTGAAGAGGGGGGCACTAACAACTGGCAGAGCAGGACAGAATTTTTGTAGATAACTTTCTGTTGCTAAAGCTGATGTTGAGTTGTTTCAGTCTTCTTTGATCTGAGCCCCATTTGGGGGGTTCTCTTGGCAGACACTGGAATGGTTTGCCATCTCCTCCAGATTTTTACAGATAAGGAAACTGAGGCAAACAGGGTTAAGTGACTTGCCTAGAGTCACACAGTTGTTGTTTGAGGCTGGATTTGAGCTCAAGTTCTCCTTACTCCAGGCCCAGAGCTCTTTCCATTATGCCACCTAGCTACCTTTCCTAAAACTGATGCCATGTGTGAAAATAATCAACAATACCATCCCACTTCGTTCAATAGAGAAACATAATCATACTGCTTCTCACGCAAAGGATAAAATGCTTCTCATCCAGTGCCCACGATACCATATATCTGAGTCAGTTTAGGGCAGCAAATTGTCCCAGTGAGGCTTTATTTCTCCTAATCCTGCAGACTCTGGTAGTCTATATGCATATCATGTCTTTCTTTAAAAAAAAAGATTGGAATTTAAGGGAATCATGGAGCCCAGGGGTTCTTAATCTTTTATGTTTCGTGGAACTCTTGAGCAGTCTGGTGCAGCCAATGGCTCCTTCCTCAGAATGTTTCTAAATATATAAAATAAGATGCATAGGATTATGAAGGAAACCAATTATATTGAAATAGTCATATATATGTGTATATATGTATAAATATATATATAAATTCACAGACCTGTTTAAGAACCTCTGATTTAACCCCAGATTAGATTGTAAGCTCCTTGAGAGCAGGGGCTTTCTTTAGCTCTTTCTGTATGTCCACTGCTTAGCATAGCCTGTCACATAGTGGGCCATTAATAAATCTTGATTAATTGATTCATTGATTGATTGATTAATTTGATCTCCAAAAAGGAGGGAGAACCCTTTTTTATTTAACTATTTCACCTTAAAAAAACCCCTATGGGAGACTACTAATGAGGATCTTTACCCACAAAGAATTGCCCCTTCTAGGCTCAGAGTGTTGCCTGGAGAAGTCCTTTTGAGGTTAAATGACTTTAACAGGATCTCAAGGTCAATATGTATATGTCAGAGTCAGGACTATTTCAGGGGAAACACGAGATTCTAAATCATTGCCCCAGTTTTCCAACTGATGGCCAGGCTGCTAGAAGATGAATGTTTTCACCCAGCAAACTCTGCTCTTAAGTCTTAATTCATAGATGTAGACTCCAACACCCCTGTCTGTCCACAATATTCAGGGCTGAGTCCTAGGACCTTTGGATTCAATAGATTGAAATGGAACTCATTCCTTCACTCTGGTGGCCTCACATTCAGATTCTCCAGGGTTCCTAACCCCTGGTATCACCCACCCTTGACATCATTTCTCAGAGGGAAGAACAGCTGACTTCATGACTAAGGGGAGCCAGCTGAGATTTCCTCAGCACTAGCCGGCCCCCCATTGTTCTTTTCACAGAGGACACTTAGAACTGTGGCTTAAAAGGATTTCTCTATTTGTATCACAGAAATATTTTGGAGACTCCAGAAATCCCTGTGCCACCATTCTCTTGTCACCATCCATCTGCTTATCAGTAGTAGCCAGTAAGAAGGTCCCAGTGGCATATCATGTAGCAGGTCTCTAATACAGTGTTATGAAAGCTGAGAATTGGGAGCTATAATAGCCCTCTGCCAAGGGGTCCCTCATCTGTACAGCACTCTCTTCTGTTACTATAGACAGTTTGGTTGGAAAGAAGAGTGGATTAGGAGACCTATATTCTAGTTCCATTTCTACAATTAACAAACTGTGTGACATTGGTCAAGTCATTCAACCCCATTATGGCTCAACTTTTATCCATATAATGGGGGCAATAACAGGTGGGTCTACCTACTATGTAGGCTAGCAGTGAAGATCATGTGCCCTGAGTGTTGAGTGAGGAGACAGACAAGATTCATTCATAAAGGTTTATCAATAATAAGCTTGCTTTGCTGCTATCCAGCGGCTTCCCTGACATTTGGTGGATATCTCTTATTTAGATGACTTCTGGTTGTTCAGTTGTTTCAGCTCTGTCTAACTCTCCATGACCCCATTTGGGGTTTTCTTAGCAAAAATAATGAAATGGTTTGCCATTGCCTTCTCCAGCTCATTTTATACATGAGAAACGGAGGCAAACAGAATTAAGTGACTTGCCCAGAGTCACACAGCTAATTAAGTGAAGTCGAATTTGAGCTTAGGTCTTCTTGACTCCAGACCTGGAGCTCTATCCATCTCTAGTTTTCTTTTTTTTCTTTTCTTTTTTTTTGCTTTTTGGAGGGCAGTTGGGGTTAAGTGACTTGCCCAAGGTCACATGGCTAGATTTTTTTTTTGTGTGTGTGTGTGTGTGTGTTAAGTGTCTGAGGCCAGATTTGAACTCAGGTCCTCCTGACTCCAGGGCCGGTGCTCTATTCACTGCGCTACCTAGCCACCCCTCCAACTCTAGTTTTCTTAAAAACAAGCCTAAAAAGACATGGAACGGGAGAACAAATTTATTACATACCACAAAGAATTCCAAGGGTATACACCTGAGTCTATCAACACTCAAGGATACTATCCCCTTCTCAGGAGCCCCACTTTCCCCCAGGGATCTAGGTTATTACTCCAGACTTGTAGTACTACCCTGGGATTGAGACCCCCCCATAAACAGAGGGAAAAACTCTTGGGCACTAAAAAAAATTTTTTGTAGCGCTATAAAGCTAACTATAAAATTAACTTCCCTCCCTTCCATCATCTGTATGACTTACAGTACGAGGAAAAGGCAAAGTATAAGTCTCCTCCTTGTGGCTATGTTTCTATGCATATCTTTTTTTTGTTACACCCCAGCAGTTTGAAGCTTGTGCTTGGCTTGATCTAAGAACATCTCCTGTATTTCATTAAGGACACTTGTCTGCCACCAGCTTATTTTCTGAGAGAGACTAGATTAAAAATGGAGGGTTAGGGGTGTCTAGGAGGCTCAGTGAATAGAGCACCAGCCCTGGAGTCAGGAGGACCTGAGTTCAAATCCAGTCTCAGACACTTAACACTTACTAGCCGTGTGACCTTCGGCAAGTCACTTTACCCCAATTGCGCTCCCTTCCCCCTCCAAAAAGCAAAACAACAACAAAAACAAAAAAATGTGGAGGGTGCATACTGAAGTTTAGAAGTCATCAAGTCTAGGATCTTAGAGATACATACCTGTGAAAATTAAAACAAAAAGCACAAAAGCTACCTTAGGAAATATTACCTATTCACATATATACTTAACATATGTGTACTCTATATACTTAAATACCATATTTTCCAAAAATAAAGATCTTCCCCCAGTAAAGTATGCATCTCTAAAATAAATTACCTTTGAAAAGAAAAAGTAGATAGATATGCTCTGAAAAATAACATCAAATATAGGCTATGATCAGATTTTATATAATCTAGGTCTGGGAAAAGAGTACAGTCTATATTCAAATTAATATGGTACTAATTACTTTGAATTATTTAACCATCAATTGCTCAGTTGGTGGATTCTCTAGGTACTTTGCTTCTCCCTTCTGCACCACATTTACTTCTTAATAGTATCTTAGAGGGAAAACTGGGAAAAGGAATATTCATACCTAGCAACTTTTTAAGCTACTCTAGATTTTAAAAAATTCTTAATAAGGTAGAAATCAGAAACAATAAACTACTATGTAATGTGGTGTTTATTGGAGCCTTTTCATTTCTTTTAATATTTTATGGGCTCCTTTTCTTCTTACAAACTTCTCCCTCCAAAATAAGCCCTCTCTTGTACTAATAAAAAATCATTAAGCAAAGTCAGGTGACATAGCATCCATACCTGATAGTGTGTTGCCCATCCTGCACCCATAGTCCCCCACCTTCCTCTGTTTTTTCTTTCTCTGTTTTCCAGAGTAAAATTTGTCATCACAATTATCCAGCATTCAATTTTTTTTATTTTTCCACACTGCCTTGATTCCCCAAGACCACCAATCACCAGGAGCAAACCAAAGAATAAGTTACTTCAACTGCTATTAGAAATAGAAGGAGCTAGAGACCAGAGACAGAGTAATGGGGGAAAAAATTGATCTGAAGTTAAAACCATCTGGCAGATGATATATAGTTGGGCTTCAGCTTGTTTTTGTTGTATTTTGTTTTGCTTTTTAAAATGTAATTCACTATTGACATTCAGCTGTACTATTTTTAAATAGCTGTCACAACTCTTGGTGGTCAGACAATACAATAATAAGTATCCTGATGTTCTGGGCTTCGTTTCTGTTTGACAAGTGAGATGGGTGTAAGCCATCATTACCCTCAAAGAACCATGCCATTTGGAGAGGTGGTCAAACTATCCCTCTAACTAATAGTCCAAATCATGTCAAGTCCTCTGGACTTGTGCCTTTCTCAAAGATGGAAAGATCCATCTCCAGGAAATAATCAGGAAGGCATTGTGTTTTTCCAAAAGCTCTTGGCAATGGCAGTACCATCACCAGGGCAGCAGCTACCCCTCTTGGAATAATGTGCAAATGATTATTATTAGCAACTTATTATTACATTCTAAAATACAGTGAGTACAAATAGTTGACAGGATGAAGTAGGGAGGATCAAAAAAAACAAAAACAAAACCAATCAGCCCTCAATTTATTCCAAACCTGTGGTCTGTTCTCAAGTGTCCACTTTAACCCTTTCATTTCCCAAGCTGAGAGGTCTTCATTCAAATAAAATGTGGCATAACATACAATGACTACAGAAATTTAAACACAACAGCACTGAGAGGAAGCCTCTGGTTAATTATAATGGGAACCAATCTTAACCCCCCAGAAAACAGATGAAAAAACACATTTTTCTCCCTGGTAGAGAGGTGGGGGCCAACAGGTGTAAAACTGCATATATATTGTCAGATGTGGTTACCCTCTTGCTTAGTTTTTACCTTTTTTTCTAGGCTACAAGAGAGGGGTCAGTGGGTGATAAGGTATATCTGAAAACAAATGTAGCATAAAAACAAAAAAGCATCCATAAAGCATTTTGAAAAGTAAAAGCCATGAAGAATTTAGAAATAATAAAAATAAATATGGTACGGATACACCAGGTTAAGGTGAGCCAAAGCCCTAAATGGGAACCTCTAGTAGCAGTGACAGTGATGATGACAGAGCCAAAGCATTACTTTCTTTTGCTAACATTTGAATTTAGAAGAACCTCGGGTCCAGGCAAAGGTGTATTTTTCTAGCTGCTTTTGAAGGAAATAATGCCTTTAGCTGCCTATTGGAAGCCTACTTATCTTTAAAAGTCTCAGATCACCCATGAGCCCTTTCTTCATTGTTATCCACTTGTTTCCATCATGTTCTACTCTTCATGACCCCATTTGGGGTTTTCTTGGTAACGATACTGGGGTGCTTTGCCATTTCCTTGCCAGCTGACTATTTATAGATGAGGAAACTGAGGCAAACAGGGTTAAGTGACTTGCCCAGGGTCACACATCTGGTAAGTGTCTGAGGCTGGACTTGAACTCGTGAGGATGGATCTTCCTGACTTTCAGGCCCAGCATTCTGTCTATTGTACCACTTAGCTGCTCTATGATCCCAATTCCCAGCAAATACAAACACACATAAATCAAACAAAACAAAAAAACAATCAGCCAGAAGTCATCTTTTCCACTCCCTGTAGGTCTTTTTTCATACCATTCTCATGCCGTGTATCATATTCTACCTTACACAATTAGATTATTACCTGTCATTTATTTCCTTTTCCATCCACCAAAGGAGCAATCAGGGTACACAGGGTACTGCCTCGTTACACAGGGTACAAGTGCTTATTAAAATAAATTGGATTCCCTCCAAACAAATTCATGCAACACTTTGAGATCCCAAGGAGACGCTTCCCCCAGAGCACTGCATGCTAGGTTAGCACCATTATGACAAGGGACATTCTCGACCCAAAGACACCATAGTCTGGTAGGCTGCAGTAACTTTTCCAGAAGGTCAGTTGCCTCAGTCTACCTGTAGGTATTAAGCCACCATAATCAAAGGGGTGTCAAATAAGACAATGTCATTAGCTGAAGTTGATCATCACAGCAGCACACGGTGTTTCACCTCCAGGGTCTCCCAGTATTTCCCGGAGTCTTTGGAACTAACTTCTAAGCTGGAATCTCCAAACCTACATCTTCTCGTGAGGGATGCATGAGAGAATTTTTTTAAAAGGAGAAGAGACAAAGAAAAGAAGCACATAGGCATGTGAAGACGGGATGACCTTTGTTTGAATCTCACTTGCAGCTCTTTGAGCTACGTCTAGGTGGTGCAACAGATTGGAGTCAGAAATACCTGAGTTCAAACCTTGCCTCAAACGCTAACTGGCTATGAGACTCTGAGCCAATCATTTAACCTATCTGCCTATCTCCTAAGGTTGTTGTGAAAATCAGATGAGATAATATATGGAAAAGTACTCTGTAAACTTTCAAGAAATATAGATATAATATGAAATATATAATGAATGTTATATATAATACACATATGTAATGTATAATAAAAATATACATTATATATGTGTATGTATGTATGTATGTATGTATATCTTCCTCAGAGAGGGAGGGAGATAAAAGGACAAGATCTACTGTACTGATCAATGTTGTTTTTCCATCTTGTTCCAGAGAGCTCCATTAGGACAATGACTTCCCTTCTTACAATGGCTCTTCTCAGTCCACTCAACAATTCTATCAACTCTACTTGCAGGAAGGAGAACACAACAGGACTAGGACTGCCCCACCCCCATGCCTACTATGCCCTCTCCTACTGTGCCCTCATTCTGGCCATCATCTTTGGCAATGTCCTGGTCTGTCTGGCTGTGCTGAAAGAGCGTTCCCTGCAGACCGCCACCAACTACCTGGTGGTGAGCTTGGCTGTGGCGGACCTACTTGTGGCCACCTTGGTGATGCCCTGGGTGGTATACTTGGAGGTGAGTGTGCCTAGTGCCACAGGGCCTGCCTGGGGAGCTTTGTTCGTGTCTACTGCTGTTCAGAACTGTGTGCATAATTATATTCAATCAACCATCTTGCTTCCAAGGAGTTCAAAACACATTCCACTTCACAATACACCCTGATGAGTAAGGAGGACAGATAGTGTCATGCTCATCTTAATGAGTAAACTGAGGTTCCCTGAGATTCAGTGACTTCCTGATGTCACTCAGCAAAATCAGAAGCAGAGAATGGGGAATGATTCCATTCCCAAGTGCCCAGTATGGCGACCAGACTGAAGAAATGCTGTCAGGGGCTTCACTAACCAAGAATGTCCCAGGTTTGTGTGAATCATACATGAGGCCCATGACAGTCACTTCTTCAACTGCTTCGTCAGTGGGAGAAATGAGGAAGAATTGGAAATGAACCCACCTTAGCCCGATCGCTTTCTAAGGCAAGAAACCAGAGAGGCAGAGATCAAGCAGAGATAGAAGGAATTAGGGAACAATGGGAAAGTGGGAATGGGGAAAGGGAAAGGAAGAAAAAGAAACAGAAGAGAGAGGGAGAGGAGAGACCAGGAATTAATATGTAGCCTGACCAGGGCACCTCTCAGTGACTTAATTTTTTCTGAATGGGTACTCCATAACAGACTTAGGCAGAGCCTAAGACCAGGGCTTTCCATGAACAATGAAGTTACTTAGATTAACATCATAGAACTGGATAGAAGATTGTTTAGGGAATCAGGAAACTGAAAAAAGGTTCAGTTCAAGAACAAACTCTTCTTATATGAAGCCTTTCCAGGTCCCAATCCCCAATTTGCTTGTGTCTTCCCTTCTGAGGTTCCTTTCCTCTGTGTGTGCGTGTGTGTGTGTGTGTATGTGTGTGTCCATAGATCTAGGTATATGTTATCTCTTCCATTAGAATGGAAGGACTGTTTCTGCTTTTTATTTTTGTAAGGTTAAAGATGGGGGTCAAAGTAAGTCAAAACTCCTTGTCTCCTTGTAAAATGTCAGGATGCTAGATAGATAGTTATAGATAGATAGATAGATAGATAGATAGATAGATAGATAGATAGATAGATAGATAGATAGACAGATAAACAGATGGAAAGATGGATGGATGGAGATATATGAGAGAGAGGGAGAGAAAATATCTCTCCTATGTATATGGTAACAGCACATTTCAACTGATTGCTAATGTTGTTTCTCCATGACCTCATTTGGGGTTTTCTTGGCAAAAACACTGGAGTGTTTTGCTGTGTCCTTCTTCAACTCATTTCACAAACAAGGCTAAGTGACTTACCCAGAGTCTTCCTGATTCCAAGTCAGGTGCTCTATCCACTGTGCCACCCAGTGGCTTCTAAGTGTGAACAGTGCCTTGACAATTAATCAGTAAACATTTATTAAGTTTACAAAAAGAGGCAAAAGACAGTTCCTGCCCTCAAGGAGTTTACAATCTAATAGGGAAATCAGTTGGGACTACATGAGGAAGTCAGTTCAGATTGGATGAGAGGCTTGGCCCTCAGGACCTCTATAAAAGCAGGAGCTAGTTCTAAACCAAGGAGGGAGAACTTTCAGGGGGTCTGGCAACTGGTGACCTCAGGAGCTGAGTCAGAATTGGCAGGCAGGAGTAACAAGAAAAGAGAAAGTAAGACTGATCTGAGGGAGAGGAGGGAAAGACTAAGAAGACCATCAGCATTACAGGCATCTCTGAATAAAAGACACAGGTTGACACCACCAGCACTGTACCCACATTATCCACCACTGAGGAAAGTTCCAAGAAAAGTCCTCTTTCCCCAAATTCCCCTGCCAGCGCCTCAACATTTCTGGTAAACTGAATTTTGCTTCAACCACAAAGGGTCCAGGGTTAGCTAGAGATAAATATAAATGTAAATTAAGGCAGAGAGCCAAGCCACTGCCTAAAGCTGTAGAAGGCAGAAGTGAACCACATGGACCTCAGGGGCCATTATATATGGCCTGGAGGCTTAAAATGGGCTAATTATTGTAATGGAGTGTTACATTTGTATTCCTAGCTCTCAGCACTTTGCCAGGCATGTAGTAATACAAGCACAGTGCCAGGTACTTAGTTAGAACTTGATAAATACTTGTTGATTCTGTTGTATTTGTGGAGGGAGCCCTCATGTGGGGAGCTCCCTAAACCCATGAAATCACAGGGCCAGGCCCTCCTCCTTCACCCCCACCCCCAGCACACAAAATGGCTCAGGCACTAGGGAATATTTATTTTCTAAAATATTTTCATTTGAATGTGTGAAATGAAATAAGTCCAAAGGTTATCAAGAAAAAACATCTATTCTGTAACAGAGAAATCAGGGTGCAGTCACCTATTCACGGAACAGATACTCTTCCTGGCAAAACATATAATTACTGGAGAGATTTTTTTCCCCAAAAACACCATAATACACTATTATTATTTCATCTTGACAGTTTGTGTCCTTCTTATAAAAAATGTCCAATGGAGGATCACAATGGTGCTATGATTAAGATTCATCAAATTAATATCTCAGCCGATATTAATAGTGAAGGTGACAGTTAATTATGTATGGCATATCACAGGAGAGCAAAAGCCTCAAACATAAAGACTACCTTATGTTAGTACTAATATGAAAGAATGGCTGAGAACTAAAATTAGGCATTTGATCTCAAGGGGACAAAGACAAAAGAAAGAAAAGGAAATGGAAAAAAAGGGAAGAAAAGAAAATTAAATAGGCCAGACAAGAGCAGATCTTGTGGTTACTGGAAAGTAATCATTTGTCTAAATTTAATTTCATTTTACCACATTATTTTCAGAAGATATGTATTCAGAATGAAAATCTGTTGGGGGATGGCTCTTTGGACCTTGTATGTAGCAGCTGATCAATCACAGGTTAATAGACGTAGAGCTGAAAAGGACCTCAGAGGTTCAGAGAGGTTGAGTGATTTGTCCAAGGACACACAGGTAGTAAGTGACAAAGTCAGAATTTGAATCCAAATCCCACGGATATAAATCCATCCTTTATTTTCCATTGCACATTTTGAGGCCCCTACTCTTGGTGGTTGATGTTTTATTTATTTTCCTGAATCCAGCAATAATGAGGCAGTTTCCCTTAGTGAATAGGGAAAGAGCATCACATCATAGGTAGAAAGAGAGCCTCAACGTTGGGAGGACCTGGGTTCCAGTCTGCCTCAGATACCTATTGACTCTGTGATCCCAAGAACATCACTTAACCCCTTAGTGCTCTGGGCCACTCTCTAAACCTAGAAATTACAGAAAAGTTACTCAATCGACTGACTGAAGGAATTTCCTTATCAAGGAGTTCCCTACAGGAATGAAATCTCAAGTCCAGTCCCTACCAATAAGGAGCTTGAAGAAAAATTGAAATTAGGTAAATACGTACAAATGTCTAAATGAGATTGAGGGAGCCTTTAGACTCTGTAAATTGATAAAGATAAGACAACCATTCTGACCATCCACATCCAACAAACTGTCTCCAGCATCCTTGAAGATGCCCAACATTCCCACGCAGGGCTCCTTAATCTTTTTCTCTGTGATGAACTCCTTTGGTGAAGGCGGGTGAAGCCTTTGGACCTTTTTTTCAGAACGTTCTTTTTTTTTAATTTCTAATTGGAAAAAATGTTCAATTTCAGTTAGAAGTTACTGAAAAATAAAATGTAACTTTCTCATCCAAGTTCATAGATGCTTAGAAATCTATCCACGGATCCTTTGCCCCTCCAAGAATCTGATATCCCAAGGCTGAGTAGAATAGAAAGGTGAGCAGAAAAATTAGCTTCTTAACAGAAGGCATTTTATTCCTCCTTGAAATGTGGTTCTGTCTTCTTGGGGGAGACATTTAGGCAAAACCCTGGCTCTTCTTCCTGCCAACCCTCTTTGGGTTTCTATTGGTGAGGTTACAGCCTTCCATCAAACTCTCCCAAGTTGCAAAGCCTTCCCAGATAGGGGCTTGAGCTTGGTCTGGAGACTCCCCCATATTAAGAACTTAGGGTTTCACTTTATAGCATGCATTGTCTCTCCTTTTCTTTCCACAGAGTACCAGTACAAATTTATACAAGGCTGCTTCTTTTGAAAGAAAGTGAAATTTTGTTAGATTTTTAAAAAATAAATCTTAAATATAATTATTGGTGTGGTGTGGTGGAAGAAGTGGTAGTTATGGAATTAGAAGTCCTGGGCATGAATCCTCCTGTCACTTACTGTCTTTGATCCTGGGATCCCATTGTTCAGAGGAATATCATTGTTGCTGTTGTTATGGTTGAGTCATTTCAGTCCTGTCTGACCCTTTGTGACCCCATTTGGGGTTTTCTTGGCAAAGATGCAGGAGTGGTTTGACATTTCCTTCTCCAGCTCATTTTACATCTGAGGAAACTGAGGCAAACAGGGTTAAGTGACTTGCCCAGGGTCACACAGCCAGTAAGTGTCCCAGGCCAGATTTGAACTCAGAAAGATGAGTCTTCCTGACTTCAGTACTCTATCAAGGTACCATCTTCTCATTTCACAGATAATAAAATTTGGAAATAGAGAGATAAAGTGACTTAACCAGTCATACAGCTAGAGTAGATAGGTCTTCTTGTCTAGGTCTAGAGCATTATCCACTGTGCCATGCTTGGTCTACTTGCTTTCTAGGTCTTAGTTTTCTCACATGGCTATCTGATTTTTCCGCCCACCTTTTTACCATATTCAGCCTTGGGAACAAGGGTACAAGAGATCCATGGACAGGTTTCAAGTGGTCTATGAACTTGACTGGGGAAAAGTTACATTTTCATTTTCAATAACTTCTAGAGCAAAGGGGTTGGGCTACATCAGCACTTCTTACACTGTGGGTTGGGACAAATTTTGATGAAAGTAAGAGGTTTCTGACCATGCAACAACCAGAAATGAATTAAAAATCAAGCACGTAATGGATCCAAGGCGTTTCTAACAGTGCTTTCCCGTGTTGCATAGAGCAACCTCATTGCAGCCTTGGTTCTGAACATAAAACATGTGCACTTTGCATTTCATGTGCCCTCAGGCCACACAATGCCAATGAACACTGCCGAAACTCACAAAGGGCTTGCCAGTGGAAAAAGTTTAACAAACCCTGGGCTAGATGACCTATAAGTTCTAAATCTATGATCTCGTGTTCCCATGATCCCTTTTCTACATTATTCTATATCACCCTACATTAGTGAGCTATGCTTTCTCCATGGAAAACGTGTTGTGTGCTCTTAAAACATTCAGCAGCTATCACAATGTAGTATTAAAGTAAAATTTATAATGGATGAAGTACGCTGTGGGTAAAAGGCTGGTAGCTAGTACACGGCTTCCTCAGTCCTTAGTTAAGGCTGTGTAATGTCTTTCCCTGTCACAGGGTCTGAGGTTAAGAGAAGTCAGCCTGGGTTCATGCCGAAGTGCTGAGTTGGGAGTCAAGAAATCTTCAGCTCCATTATTAATGCCAAATGATCTTGACCCTCACCCCTAACCTTCTTTTCCATGGATATACATCTTAATGAGTTGGGAGAAAAGTTTGTAGAGTTCTTAGGAGAAGAGGACCACAGGCCACCAAAAACAGTGTGTCAGACAGAACCGCAAAGTACCACTGTCATTCGTGTTCTCTAATAATGAAATCATTTAAGTAGTTGGCAAGAAGAAGCACCTGATCTCTGTATGAAACGGGAGAAAATGGAATAAGGGGGATGAAGTCATGTTGATTGTGGAGAGGATATAACCAAAATGTGACAACATCCATAAGAAAAATGCTCTTTTGGGTCAAAGTAACCACAATGAGTTAAAAAAAAAAACTTGTGAAATTTGTTTGCAGAGAAATATAGTCCAACTAGGGTATTTTTTATTTAGAGGTACACTTTTCTTTCTTCTTTTTTTCCCAAACTTCCTTACTGGGAAGACTAGCTTATTATCCAAACTAAGGGTAATACGGGCATCTTGGTTCTTTGGGGATTTGTCAGAAACCCATCTTATTTGCATTAAAATTATTTCAGAGTTCAGAGAAAGGCAAAGTAGAGTACTATGGCCTAAAATCCCTCAGTAGTCAGCTCAAGAGAAGGTGAGGTGCTCTCCCTAATTAAATTTTAATGACAAAAGGGCCTGTTAAAGAACCTGAAAGCAATGCACTGATAATTTCCACCAACACAGATTTTGAAAAGGCATGGAAGAAGGAACCAGTAACCACAACAAATACAAAAAGAAAAAGTGATACAGAAGATTGTCAGGATTGTGAAAGCTAAGAATGATCTGAAGCCAGGATTCAATGAATGTTAATGTCAAAATATAGAGAGGTAGTGGTGAATTTTTAATGCTAAGGAAAAGATAAAAGCCAATAAAGGGACAGGGTCATTGTTCATAGTAGAAGGAGCAATAATAATGAAGGAAGGAAAGAAGGCAGAAATACTCAACTCCTATCTGTTACTGTTTTCAGTACCATAAAGGAGAATGATCACTGTAATGGTAAGGATAGAACAAATATTACAAAAGGGAAAGTAACCTCTCAAGATAAATGGGGAGATGGTAAAAGAGCACTTACCTGTCCTCAATAAGATTCAACTTGACAAACTACATCTCAAGATTCTGAAAGTATTGGTACATAGGATTGCTCTTATATTGGTGGTGATCTTTGAAAAAAAATGCATAGATTGAGAGAGGGGTTAAACTGAAGACAGATGAATATCCCAATGTGTTAAGACACACACACACACACACACACACACACACACACACAAGAGGTAGGATTCTTCAAACTCTAAAAGTTGATGAGCTTGACCTTGATTCCTGACAAAATTATTAAATTCATTGTTAAGGGGGAAGATTTATGAGTGATTAATAAAGGAAATGGTGATTACTAAGAGCACTGTAGGTTCAACCAAAACATAACTTTCAAGATTAGCTTATTTTCCTTGTTTGAGAGTGCTATTAGATTGGTAGATTAAAGCATATGCCTTGTATATCTGGATTTCAGCAAGATACAAGGCAAAGTTTCTCAAAGTATCCTTGTGGACAAAATTAAGCTACAGTTACATGGATATGAAATGAATTAGATGACCTGAACTGAAAAGTGATTAATAGATTAATGTCATCTCAGAAGGTGACCTTTAGTGGACTGTGCCTAACAGCTATCCTTCACTCTATTCTGTCTAAGATTTTTATCAAGGAATACATGCTTATTATGTCTGCAGGTGATCTAAAGTTGGTAGTTAAAGCTAAAATATTGAAAAAAAAAAGAATCAGGATTTTTAAAAATGTCAACAAATTAGACCACTGGGCCAAATCTCTTAAGATGAAATTTAAAAGGCATAAATATAAAGTAATTTGTGTATAGAAAATTAACTGTAAAAATACAATCTAGTAGAAATGTGACTAAATGACAGTTTATTTGGAAAAAGATCCACAAGGAGAAGGAGAAGAAAGAAAGAGGTGGAAGAGGAGGAGGAGAAAGGAGGAGAAGAAGGAAGAGAAGAAGGAAGAGGAGGAGGAGGAGGAGGAAGAAGAGGAGGAGAAAGAGGGGAAGAGAGAAGAAGGAAACAAAAGAGGAGAAGAAAGGAAAAGAAGGAGGAGGAGGAGGAAGAAGAAGAAGAAGAAGAAGAAGAAGAGGAGGAGGAGGAGAAAGGAGGAGGAGGAGGAGGAGAAGCCTAAATATCATCTTATGCTGGGTTAACAGCATAGGATGCAAAACAAGGGAGCTCACTGTGCACTCTGCCCTTGTCAGACTCCATTTGTCTGAACTTATGTTCAGTTCTCTGTACCTCATGGTCAAAAAGACATTGACAAGCTGGAGTGTGTCCCAGAGGTAAGCAGGATGGTGAGGGTACAGGGATCCATGTCATAGACAGATCAACTAAAGAAACTAGGGATATTACCCTGGAGAAAAAAAAGACCTGGAGGCATATGACAGCTGCTTCAAGTATTTGAAGGACTTTCTCATGGAAAAAGGATGATATGTGCTTATTTTTCTTTGCCTGCCCCAGGGAGAAGAACAAAGTATAATGGATGGAAGTTGCAGAGGCAGACGTTTGGTTGAAATAAGAAAATGCTCCCTAACAGTTGGAGCAGTCCAAAAGTGTGTATGTAGAGATTGGATGCCCTCTTGTGAGGGAGATGGTGCAGAAGGTTTCTACTCAAGAAAGAGTTGGCCTAGATGATTTCTGAGAATCTATGCTTCTCTAAAAATGTGAAGACTGTTCTCTGTCCAGTCTAGGATCAGTTTCATTAATGTCAAAAGCCAGTTACATGAATAAGACACTAACACAAGGTTTATGCTTCATTACGGTCTCTCATGACCTTCACACCAGTTCATTATTTCTTGACTTAGCGTATGGTCAGTAAGAATTATAACTATAGAAATTTAAAGGATGAAGACAACATTAACCTGGAGTTCAATTCCTTCCCCTTTAGTATCATGGAAAGCTCTGAGAGGCCCAAGTTGTACTTTGTTCTCTTGGGTTATACCATGCCCCAGGTGGGCTTCCCTAGTCCATTGCATGTCCTAAACACAAAGGTTTAAAGTTACAATTCTGCTTACCATGGTTCGTGACTCGATCACAACTTATCTAATACAGGCTGTAGATGTGAGTCTAAATATTGATGTACAAGGTAGGAGAATGACTTCCTTATTAAAAACCTAGTTTAAACAAACTCTACTTAACATTTTCTGTGTGATCTTGGACAAATCATTTCCTTTCTCCAAACCTTAGTTTCTTCTTCTGAAAAGGAGGCATCATAATGTTTGGTCCACTTACCTCATAAAGTTGTTGTCAGAATCATAAAAAGTCATGAATGTAAAGTGCTAGGGAAGAGTAGGGGATTACTACCATTAGCAATAGCAGAATCCAGGACACAGAGCAGGTTTTGCCTAGAGGTGGGGAAAGGAATTTCTACTGAAGTTTCATAGACTTTAGACCTAAAAAAAAATTCACAAATCACCTTGTCCAATTCCCTTTTATAGATGAGAAAATGGAGGCCCACAGGCAGCCAGGTGGCACAGTGAGTAGAGCACTGGCCCTGGAGTCAGGAGGACCTGAGTTCAAATGTGCCCTCAGACACTTAACACTTACTATCCATGTGACCTTGGGCAAGTCACTTAACCCCAATTGCCCTGCCCTCCCCCTCCAAAAAAAAAAACAAAAAAAGAAAGAAAAGATAATTTAAAAAAAAGAAAAGAAAATGGAGGCCCAGAGACTTTTAAGTGACTTCCCCAAAGATACAAAGTAATAATAAATTGCTTATATTTACAAATTGTACAAATTACAAATATTCTCTCATTTGATTCTCACAACAACCATGCAAAGTAGATGCTATTATTATTCTTGTTTTACAAGAAAACTAAGGTCATGAGTGGTTAAATGACTTGCCCAGGGTCAAACAGTCTGAGGGATACTACTTAAGACTTCTTTCCCAATAGCCCCTTATTAAAATGCAAATACTCTATGAAAGAGAAACATGCTAAACCTTTATTAATATCTGAGTACACTAATTTAATCAGATTACCCAGCAAATACCTAAGGGATTTGGATTCCGAAGGGTCATAGGGATAGGTTCCATTTTGAAAAAGGGAAGGGAAGAGGAAGGAAGATGGAAGGGAAGGAAGGAAGAGAGAGAGGCAGGGATAGAGGAAAGAAGGGAGGGAGGGAGGAAAGAAGGAAGGAAGCAAGGAAGGCCGGAAGGCAGGGAAGAAGGAAGACAAGAAGGGAAGAAGGAAGAAGAGAGGGAGGAGAAGAAGGAAGGAAGGA
>CM053596.1:248547221-248564466 GCA_028646575.1 Pseudocheirus occidentalis | reverse complement strand
TCTCTCTCTCTCTCTCTCTCTCTCTCTCTCTCTCACTCACTCCATGCCCTCCCTCCATTCTCAGACACACAGAGCATCACTGTCTCATTGTCAAGGAATGGGACAAATAGTGGACTTAACCAGTCAGAAACTAGTTGTCAAGCCCCACTTCACTGCCAAAACCAGCCTCCTCCCTGATGTTATTGTATCCAGTGACCCTAAATCCTCATAACCTTGGCACTCCACAGAAGTATAAAACATGTTTAAATATTGCATGGCTTTCTTTATCCCTAGTATAAAAGCAACAAGCAAATGAATAGTACAGAATACCCAACAATGCAGACTAAAACATCCAATGAGTGGTTATAAGATGATGCCTCCTCATCGTATATATGACATATCCCTTTATATCTCAAGGAAGCTTCTTCTAGAATTCAAGAGTCCTAGGAAGTGGGGCTTGATTTTGATTAGCTCCCCATCACTGCATGCTCTTCCAGCAAGACAATGAGTGACCTGTTGATGCTTGGTCCCTTCTTTCAGCAGCGATGAAGATTTGAAACTCTGGAAAATGTAGGAAGCTACGGACGCCGGGTCTAGTGTGGGGATTTTCATAATTCTCCAATCTGCAGGAAAAAACACTGAAGGAGAGCTCTGGGCCAATGTCACTTTATTAAAGGGTCCATGGTCCTCTCTAATGAAGTGGACTTTAGATCTTCCTCCTGATTTAAGATGCCCCCTTCCTCCAAGGCCTTCGTTTTATAGTGCTTGATACTGGACAATACAGGCAAAGCAGGCCAAAAATACAGGATCTCATTGGTTAATAGACCCTGCCCTTTGTTCCCTAGGTGGACCTATACAAAATACAGAATCCCATTGGTTTACAAATGGGCCAGTGAGCAGACTTTCACAGACCCAGCTTGACTTTCCAGGAGGTCCTACTAAAGTCGATGAGCAGGCTCATGGGGTTGTACTGATAATTACATGTTAAAACATCTATGTGGAACAGCAAGCAGAAGAAGAGCAAGTTTCAGACTAGCAACTAAGGTCACTCATTGGCTACATGCTCATGGTCAGATCCCGATGTTGGGCAACAGAGGGATGACAAGGGATGGAGGAGCAATGAAAATAGCTGGGAGACTTTCCATGTAATTGAGTCACCTCTGTCATTCCAGGCTTGGTGACCATAACAAGGAAAAATAAGGGTGGAGATCCTCTAGTTAGCTTCCTATGACTAAACAAGTGAACTTACAACCTGCAGTTCACAACTCTGGGGCCTGACATGATGCAGAACTTACAATCACCACCCCTGTGGAATCATTTCAAACTGATCAATACCAATTGGAATAAAATAGGGGTCCAATAAATTAGGAGTCACACTAGGTGTAAAACTCTGTCTCCAAAGAGAACCAAAACTTAGAAGGGCTGCTATTTATTGGTCCTAACTGTTTTTGGCAGGATCTATGATCTCTTCTCTTCTAGCTTTGACAAGCCCATCACAAAGTAAGGCAAGTAGACTCAGCAGCCAGGCCTCATTAGGAACTGTACTGTGATCAGGCTGTCTTGATGTCCTTCTCTCCCTTTGACCAGAGTTTCCCTCTGGTCCCACAGCTTTATCGCTTCACTTTCTAGTGTCGGGCAGGTGGAGTGGAGGAAGAAGGGTCAGCTACAAAATGGGGACAGCACACATCAAGTTATGAATTCCAGTGGCTCCGTATTATCTCAGGGTCAAACGTGAACCTTGTATTTGGTGTTTAATGCCCTTTACAAATTGGCCTGCTCCTCCCTATCCAGTCTTACACCTTATGTCTGTCCACCCTCTCAGGAAATTTTATATATATATATATATATATATATATGTACGTATGTATATATGTATAAAGCTCTGTGAGAAATGAGTCATTTGGACCCCTACTCTATTTCAATCAGTATCAATAAGATAGTTTACATAAGTCAAATAGGGATAATTAGATAAGATAGGTTCTTATAGCAGGCTTTTACAACAGGCCTCAAAGGTTAAAGTAATATTCACTACTTGTTTACCACAAGAATGCCAATGAAGATGTCTCCATCCTGTTTTATTTAAACTCCGTGTCTAAACACAGCATGGGTGGGATGCCTTGATTCTTTGGAAAGTCTCCCAACTTATTTTTGTAACTCTTTCTCTTGTTCAACATGAGCAAGGGACTATCTTATTATCATATTAGTCAGTAGCGATGTCTCATGTTTTACCCAATCTTTGAACGCTCACCCTCACGCTGATATGTCATTGCTGGCCCTCAGGAGGAAGGTCCCTGAACCAACGAGAGTACATATTTTACCATGTCTCTACTGCACATTTGGATATCAAACCTTACAAAATGAGGTCCCTGGACCAGGGGCATCTCAGATCATGAGGAAGATCTGAGGTCCACTTCATTAAAGGGGATCATGGACCCTTTAATAAAGTGCCATTGGCTTAGAACTCTGCCTCAGTTTTTTTTATTGTAGGTTGGACAATTTTAAACTCCATAGTTCTTTACAAACCTAAAGCACTATGTATTATTATTATTATCATTGTAGAAGTTGAGTGTCTAGAGCTGTGGTTCTCAACCTTCCTAATGCCACGACCCTTTAATACAGTTCTTCATGTTGTGGTGACCCCCAACCATAAAGTTATTTTCATTGCTACTTCATAACTGTAATTTTGCTACTGTTATGAATTGCAGGATGTATTTTCATTGTTACAAATTGAACATAACCCACAGGTTGAGAACCGCTGGTCTTGAGGATGGGATTATTTTGTTTTCTGTCCTTAGATTTTTTTGTCTTTGTATCAAGTTTCTAGGTCAGTATTTTTCACATAGTAGGCACTTAAATGATTGACTGAATTGAATGCTGAGGAAGAGCTGTGAGCCACACAAATTGTCTTCTTCCATCAAAATAGCCTCCATCTGAGGTTGGTGAGGAGAAGGATGGATTAATCACACACTTAGCTAGGTAGACCAAGAAGAGATCAGGGGCGACCTCAGAGAAGGAGAGATAGAAGAAATAAAGTGAATAGTCAGTGGAGACATGATTTCTGTGGAGAGAAGAGAGGGATGAGGAAGGGCAGAACCTGCCAGGCTCTGGGGAATGAAGAGGGGAGGAGGCTGGGAGAAAGGGCACAGATTCTTCAATAAGATGAATCATTCTGTGGTAGCAGAGAGATAGTTATCCAATTTCTGAGTAGTGAGAAATTGGGGAGAGGGGAAATGACTTTGGTATCAGGAAGAATAATGACTTCATTAGATGAGGGCTTGAGTTATAATTCAATTTTAGGAGAAAAGAGATGTAAGTATAAAATAAATGTTGAGGTAGAAAAAAGGAGGACAAAGCAGTCAATTCAATTCATTTCAACACATAACTTTTAAGCACCTACCAAGGGCATACAGAGCATTTGCCAGGGCCCAGGGGAGATACCATCCCCAGATAGGACTTGAGTTTTAAATTTATAAAAATTTATAAAATATTAATGGATAGGACAGAGATATTTCCTATGTTTAAAGAATAAAGAAAAAAGTAGTTGGCTCCCCTTTTATTCCAACCCATTCTCTAACAGGAATTTCAAAATACTTCAATTCTCATTTTAAAGTCATGTAACAGTCAGAAATGTGGTAAGGATTGGGTCAAAAAGAAGATCAGAGAAGAAACAACTTTTTGGTTGCTTTTTTGGGGGGTTCTTTTTTGGAGGGCAATTGGAGTTAAGTGACTTGCCCAAGGTCACATGGCTGGTAAGTGTTAATCACCTGAGGCCAGATTTGAAGTCAGGTCCTCCTGACTCCAGGGCTGGTGTGCTATTCACTGCACTACCTACCAGCCCTGAAGAAGCCATTTTCTAAAAGGGAGACCAAGAAATAGTTGTCTGTCTTTATGGTCTCTCTGAGGTCACTTCAGGAGAGAAATCAGGGACCTAAGAAGTGGCAGAAGTGTGGCCTTCCTCTGACAGAAACACTTAGAATGCCAAAAGGAGAAATGCATGATAATAAAAATTTTAGCATCCTCCTGAGGAACCTTAATGCGTATTTTAATGTGGTCTTCTAAGAGGGTGCTGATTTTAAGCAATTTTCTGAATATTTTTCTGGAGAAATAAGCCAGAGAAAATAGCTTTCTATTCTGCTCCCAAACAAAATGAGACTCATTTATTATATCCCTTCATAAGATATGCCTGCAATCCTTCTTTATTATAACCAATTACTTTCAAATTCTAACGGTGATAGTTCAACATGAAAATTTATACAATACTAAAATCATTACCTTTTAATTAAGAAAAATTAAAGAAAATAAAAACATAAATTAAAATTCCTGTCACAATTTCCTAAGGGTTGTAACCTTTAAGTAGCAAGCCCTCAGCAGAATGGTGTGAAATGCTCCATCATATCAAATATATGGCAAGGTTTGGGAGGACTTATATTTATTTTTCTCTTGATCTTTAGATCTTTTTAAAAAAATCTGAACCTAATAGACACCAAATAAAATTAACATTTCTGTAAGCACAAAATAGAGGACTGTACATTAAACCATAAATCTTTATTATGTACGGCTTGCTTTTCTTTTTAAATATACTTGACCTTAGACTCAACATTTGTCTTTCAAAGCCATCCTGTCTGTCTATGATTCTTTCTGGCCTTCTTTCCTTTCTTCTATGAACATTAAAAAAATGGGGGCAGCTAGGTGGTACAGTGGATAGAGCACAAGCCCTGGAGACAGAAGGACCTGACTTCAAATGCGGTTTCAGTCACCTACTATCCATGTGACCCTGGGCAAGTCCCTTAAATCTAATTGCCTCCCAAAAAATGCTTCAGTGACCCACTTGTCTTCCTTTTCTTTTTGGCTGCTCTATTTTTTCCACCCTTTCTCTCCTTCCAACCACCGCTATTTCTACATTAGGGGAAAAAAGAACAAGAAAACCCTCAACAAGGAAGCAAAACCAATTCCTACTTCAGTCCAGTCTGAAAATGTATCTATTATCCTGCCAGCTGAATCCATCATGGCTCTGTCAAGAGACGGGCAGCGTACTTTATTACTGGTGTTCTAGAATCACAGTTGATCATTACATTGATCAGAGTTCTTACATCTTGGCAAGACCTTTTCCTTTACTATGCTGCTGTTTTTGTATAAATTGTTCTGATTCTACTCAATTCATTCTGCACCAGTTCAATATTCACAATGTGGAATCTAATCTAGAAAGCCTTCCCCAACCCCTCTTAATGCCAGAGCCTTCCCTCGGTTGGTTATTTCCTATTAATCCTGTATACAGCTTGCTTTGTGCATATTCGTTTGCATGTTGGCTCCCCTGTTAGATTGTAAACTCCATGAGGGCAGGGACCGTCTTTTTGTCTCCTCAGGGTTAAGCATAATGTCTGGCACATTGTAAGCACTTAATAAATGTTGATTGATTGAATAATATGGAGATGGAGGGAGAGGGCTAGAGAAGCTAAATGCCATTTTAATCTTTGTTGCATGTACTTGTGCTGTTTTATGTGGCAAAGTAAACCTGCTTGTGTCCAATGCTAAATGTTAAATGTGCTTCATTTTATTCCAATATCAAAGAGCCATTGAGTAACACTAAAAAGACCACTTTGACCATACCATAAAGAAAATGAAGGGGAGTAAACTATAATCAGGCTCTAAAGATAGACTAGAGCTAGGTTTTAAATGTCAAATAGAAGAGCGTATATTTATTTGCTCCCAAAGTTGGAGTTTACTCAATAGGGGTATCCCAAGGAAATCACTTTGTCAGCCTTGTGGAGAATGAACTGAGTCAGGTAGAGATTTGAGTCAAGAGGTGTTGAGGTCCTGTCCTAGGTGATGGCTGCACGAGTGGAGAGAAAGGGGAAGACGTGAGAGATGTGGAGAAATAACAAGATCAGCAACCGACTGAACATGCCGGAGTGTAAGGTCAAGCATGACATCAAGGTTGCAAGCCTTGGGGACTGGATGAACAGTGAAACTCTTCAAAAGTAGGAAAGAATGGAAGAGGAGTGAGTTTGGGGAGAAAGATAACGAGCTCTGTTTGGGATACTGTGTGTTTGAGAGAGCGATGGGATATTCAGTTTAAAATGTTCAATAAGTAGTTTGGGACATGGGATTAGAGCTCAGGAGAGAGATTCAGATTAAGTGCACAAAATGTATGAACAGCAGCTCTTTAATATAGGTTACTACTCCCACTCCATAACCTATTCTTTACCTTTTGATTAAGGCATAACCACTGAGAATCTGATTTCAATATTAATCTCATCCTCACTAATCAAACTTACCCCATTGTGTAAGGATCTCTAGTCTAGTCTAACTTTTTCCTACCCTGTGTGTGTGTGCACGCACACGTGCGCATGTGTATAAAACCAGATAGAGGGATAACTTCCTACCAGGAAGGCAATGGACTCAGGGTACAAATGGATACATATATTTGGATAATGTATGTATTTTTACAAAAGGTTTTGGTTTTTTTTCCAATGGGGGAGGAAGGTGAAAGAAAAAATATTTTTGTTAATTAAAAAATTAATTTTAAAAAATGATACATGAGATCTCCTCCCACTATTCTCAGATATTAGAACAAATTTGCCCCCTGGTGTCAGAACATTTAATTTGCCTGCCTTATTTCCTCTGAAAATCTGTGTGTATAAATTTAAAATACATATACACTATGTGTGTGTGTGTATGCATGTATGTATGTGTATTAAGTAATTTTTCAGTCACAGTCAACTCTCTGTGACCCTCTTTGGGGTTCTCTTGGCAAAGATACTGGAGTGGTTTGCCATCTCCTTCTCCACTTCATTTTAGAGATGAGGAAATGGAGGCAAACGGGGTTAAGTGACATGTCCAGGAACATACAGCTAGAAGGTTTCTGAGGCTGGACTTGGACTCATATATATGTATATGTGGGTACATATATTTGTATATGTATATGTATACACATATATACATGCGTGTGTACATACACACACACACACAACACACACACCCCTTTCTACCAGAAAGGTAATAGACTTTTAGGATAGATACAGAGAGAGAGAGAGACGGACAGACAGAGAGATGGAGAGATAGACAGGCAGAGACAGAAAGACAGAGAGAGAGAGAGAATGGTGCCATTTGTTTTGCCTGACTACATTTATTTTCTACAGCGGTTTTGTTTTATTTTTTGCTTTTGTTTCAATGGGAGAGGAAGGTGGAAGAGAGAGAAAATAGATTTTTGTTCATTAAAAAATTATTGTTTTAAATAAAGAATTAACATGTGTAATCTTGAGCCAAAAGCATTCTTTCCACCCATTTCCTAAAACTGCTTGCTCTCGCACCCCTGCCCTGGGGTGGTGTGAGATGGCGTGTCCTCGTTCTCTGGCTGGAACATCAGAACAGCAGGTAGGAGTTCAGGAGAGCATTCACAGCAGCAGTACTGGGTGCATTAGCTATCTTGGCACAGGAACCAAATGATTATAAATCCATGGTCTATACTCTCACCATCAATGAGATCTGAATAGGATCATGGAAACTAGCTCTAGAGACTGCTGCTTCTCAGGAACTGGAGGCTTAGGACTCTCAGCTCAGGTTCCTCTCCATCTCTCACATCCTTCTTTCTCTTACTCCCTGGCTGCCCCCCACTGTTTGCTTCCTTCTCTACTGGCTCTGGGATCAGTCATCAGGATCAGGTGATTTCTCATAACTTTGAATGCACACACATACCTGTCCCTTCAGCAGGTGGAGGCTAATCTCCCTTCATGTTCATTCCTTTTTTCTGTTCCACAGAATTTATTGTGCAATTTTTTTTGAGGGGGGAAGGCAGGGCAGCTGGGGTTGAGTGACTTGCACACAGTTAGTTAAATGTCAAGTGTCTGAGGCTGGATCTGAACTCAGGTCCTCCTGACTTCAGGGCTGGTGCTCTATTCACTTTGCCACGTAGCTGCCCCAATTGTGCAATTTTTGTGTGGACAAGGAATGAACATAGTGTAGAGTGGTTTATGAGCTCCTGTAAAGTGGAATTTCCCTGAAGGTAGGGATTATTTTTAATTTTGATCTTTTTATTCCACACACCTCATAGGCACTTAAAAGCTGGCTAAAGTGAATCTGAGGGGAGTAAAAGACAAGGAATTTGGAATCAAAAAACTTGTCCTATTTCAGTCCTATGTACTACCCTTGGAAATGACAATCTCTTCAGGTCTCCCTCAGTTTTCTCATCTGTAATATCAGAGAATAGCATACATGACCTTTGCAATCCTTTCCAGCCTAACATCCTATATTTTGTGTCCTCAAAGAATCCTTTCTTTGGCAAAGACAGAAGCTAAAGCGAAAATTTCCAGCTTCCTCTGATTTGAATGTCTTCTTGCTTTTCATTTACATTTAAATGCATCAGAACACTTTGGAGTTCGGTCAGAACATAATTAGTATCTCAGGACAGCTCCTCAGTCCTCTCTGGATTACAATGCAAACTGCAGATATCAGGGACAGGAAGAGGATCAAGGAAAATCCATTAGCCAGAGTCTTCAAATAGTCATGTACTCAGGGACTATGGGGGTGGTAATGGAATAAAATAATAACTAACAAACTATTGTGATAAAATTACACAAACTATCTTATTTGCATCCCTTATCAACTTTGCAAGACGCCTACTCTGGATTCTACAATCCCCATTTTACAGAATCAGAAACTGAGGCATAAAGTGATTGGTCACACAGCTACTATGGACCAAGTATGGCACTCAAATTCAGCTCTGTCCTGATCCCAAGTCGATTCATCTTTCCAAGACGGCAATCAAGAGAGGTCAAAGAAGGGATGAAAGGGAGAAGGCATAATGGATTTCTGTATAAGACACTTGGTTTAGCATAGAGACTTTTGCCTTCTTCATTTCTCTGCTTCTGCCCACCAACAGGCTTTGTTAGAGAGCAGGTGTGCTCGATAACAATGGGTGAATGATTTATTTTTACATTCGGTATTTTCAGTAGCTGAATTGAGTGATATGATAAGCTGCAGGTGGAGTGGTGGAAGAGCAAGAAGTGGGGTATAAGCCCCTGTTCTTTCAGAGTACAAAGAATCTACAGTGGGGGGATAAAGTGACTGTCACTGTCCCTTCAAGCTGTAAAGGCACAGACAGGATTGCTTGCCCAAGGGAACTTATTATTGGAGGAGATCCGAGGAGGAACTTGGAAAAATCAGCCAATCATGTGAGACAGTACATAATTAACTTCATTATAATTACAGGCATTGCCTATAGGTATTCTAGGCATTTTGTAACCTATCCCCACCTTCTCATCCTCTGAGATTCTGGTACATGTTCTTTTATAGATCCTTCAAAGAGGTTCTACCTACCATGTTGGAAACCTTTCCTAGGACTTGTGGGTATCAGTGCAACCCTTGGGCTCTCTATTATTCCTAGCTCTCGAAAGATGGTAGACTCACCTGCTCTGATCATATATTTGCCCAGTGACATCTGTTGTACTATTTTCTGCACAAAAGTCGCCCCTGGAAATCCAAGGCATTCCCAAAAGTCTTAGTGTGGTCTAAGCTTGTTAAAGTTTTACATTAAACAAATTATTAAATAAGCTTTCATATGCATAGATTGCACCAAGACTTTTGGGATACCCCTGTACACTGCAACCAACCATAAGGCACCATGTGCTCACCAAAAATGTTTGCTACTGTAATGGAGGTTGTCCTGTCCAGGGTTCAAATGAAAGCTCTGGATGAGTATAGTGTTTTAATGAATTGATTACTTTAAGTAAACAATCCATCACCAAATATCTATTTGTACAATGCCTGCATGCCAAGGTATTGTACTAAGCTCTGGAAAACAAAGAAAAAGCAAAGTCAGTTCTTTTGGATTACATTCTAGTAGGAGAGAGACCCACATAAATCAGAAAATACAAGATAAACAGGGTAACTGGAAGCTAACTTTAGAGGGTAACATTATCAGCCTCAGGCAGTAGAAGGATAAGGCCCTTCCAAGCTTTCTGTACCCACTCCTTCTTGGATCACACAATCACAAATCAAGCAATCTACTCAGTATATAGCTACCTTATCTCTATACAGCTTCACAATGTTGAGGGGGAGAGAGAGGATTTTAAGACAGAAGAATTCACCAAGAAATCTGAAGCTAATTCCTGCAGAATTATACCAATGAATTTGCAAAGTAGTCATCCTGATGGTCACTTGGCAATGTGAGTTTTGACCTTCCTGGCCTCCTGCCCTATATGCCACTGTTAGTTGTAATAAGCCTGAATCCCATGGCTAAAAGCAAGACTAATCAAAATGTAGAAAGCAGCTTGCTCCTAATCAGGAAGAAGCAGATTCATCGTTTAATTTGGGCTTTCTCAGCCAGTTCCAAGTTGCTTTTTGCAGAAAAGAATTCCTGGACTAATAACTCCTTGGTCTTGCCAGTCATGGATGTTCCCTAATCTTTGCTCACACCATACAAAAGTAAAGAGTCAGGGGAAAATGTTCTCCCAAAATATTCTGTTTATTTTTTCAAAGACAAAACACACATTCACCCCAAAAGGAAGCTCCTTTAAGAGACTCTCAATGATCATGCCCCTAACAAACCTCTGGCCACAATATCAATGCAATTCACCAAACATGTATTATTTATCTTTTTGCAAGGCTCTGTTCTAGGAGCTAGGAAAATGAAAAAAAAAGGGCCTATTCAGAGATATAAGGGAAAGTATATACAAGCATATTTATGATACCAAATATCAAAAGGAGAATTGCTTGAACAAATTATGGTGTATTAAATATCACGAAATATTATGGTACCATAATAAACAAAAATTGAATTCAGAGAAGCTTCAGAAGACTTATATAAAGTAATGCAGAAGTGAGCAGACCAAGGAAAGCAATGTATATAACCCTGGAAGGGTTGGAAAAGTTTTTCTCCAACAATCCTGACTTTAGAACTCTGATCAACCCAGAGACCAGTCAGAGAGGTTGTTGACAAGAGATATGGAGTAAGTATATATTTTCATACACAGTCAATTTGTTTTGTTTAACTGAACTTTACAAGTGAGGGCAAGTCACAAGTTCCCTACACCAGACTCCTCATGTATAAAATGAGAGGGTTGGTCCAGATGGCCTCCGACAATATGAGGCATGGGGTTGGACAGCAATTCCACAAAAAGGCTGGTTTGGTTGGAAAGTAGAGGATATAAAATAAGATTGGAAAAGCTAGGTTGGAACTAGATTGTGAAAGGCTTTAAATGCTAGACTGAAGGATCTGTATTTTATCCTAAAGAAACTAGGGAGCCAGTAAGTACCTCGAAACAGGTATGATAAGGTAGAAACTGCACTTTAGAACAATCACACATGCATTGGTGAGTGGAGAACTGGCAGCAGGCAGACACATCAGAAAGCTGTTGTAATAGCTCAGTTTGGAGGTAATAGGAGTCTGAACATGGGTGGTGATGGCTATGTAAGTAGAGAGAAGAGGACAAGTGGAAGAGATGCTCCAGAAGTAAGCCTGACAAACCTTGGCAACTTTTCAGAAAAGGCAGATGAGGGAGTAGGAAAAGTCCAGGATAAATTCTAAGGCTACAAACCTGAGTAACTGGGAAGATGGTAGTGTCCTTATTAGAATTTAGAAAGCTTGGGGGCGGCTGGCTGGCACAGTGAATAGAGCACCGGCCCTGGAGTCAGGAGGACCTGAGTTCAAGTCCAGCCTCAGACACTTGACACACTTAATAGCTGTGTGACTTTGGGCAAGTCACTTAACCTCAATTGCCCTCCAAAAAAAAAAATAATTTAGAAAGCTTGGAGGGATGACTTTAGGAAAAAAGTAAACATGTCTCTGAGATCCCCACAGAACATCTAAATGGCATATCCAGCAAGGAGCTGGCAATGTGGAATTAAGAGTTCAGATAGGAAACTTTGTGATGTTGTTTAGTAGTTTCAGTTGTGTCTTATTCTTCATGACCCCATTTGGGGTTTTCTTGGCAAAGATACTAGAGAGGTTACCATTTCCTTCTCCAGCTCATTTTACAGATGAGGAAACTGAGGCAAACAGGGTTAAGTGACTTATCCAGGGTCACACCGTTAGTATGTGTCTGAGGCTGGATTTGAACTCAGGTCCTCCTGATTCCAGGTCTGGTGCTGCCATCTGTGCTGCCCAGATAGGAAATTAGGGCTGGGAATGCAGACAGAGTGTAATTTGTGTAATATAAATGACGCTATAAGAGTAGAAGAGATCACCAACAAATGGTCTAGAGCAGCGGTTCTCAACCTGTGGATTATGTTCAATTTGTAACAATGAAAATACATCCTGCATATCAGATATTTACATTATGATTCATAACAGTAGCAAAACTACAATTAGAAAGTAGCAATGAAAATAATTTTATGGTTGGGGAGGGTCACCACAACATGAAGAACTGTATTAAAGGGTCACAGCATTAGGAAGGTTGAGAACCACTGGTCTAGAGAGAAAAGACAGACAGAGAAAAGATGGACAAAGACAGGTCCTTCAAGCATCCCAGATTGGAGGAAAGGAAATGTATGATAAACCAACAAAGGATGAGACCAGGTAAGCAACAAGGTATCAACAACCAAAAATGACAGCAACTCATTAGATGATGCCCTTTTGACATAAAATAACTCAGGTACTGGTTAATCATAGAGGCTTTTTTATTAATCTTTTATAATTCATTGGAAGCCTAATTATTCTAGGTGTCTGACAGCTTTCTACCATAGAGGAAGGCAGCAAGGTTGAGTTGTAGCACTAATCCTAGAGCAGTGGTTCTCAACCTTCCTAATGCCGTAACCCTTTAATACTTGTATGTGGGTGTATCTGCATGTGGGTGGACTGGCCTGGAGTCGGATAGAGGAGCTGTCTCAGTTCCTAAGACCATCGGAAATATGTTTTCAGATGGTCTTAGGTGACCCCTGTGACCTCTCTGAGAGGGTTGCAAGACCCACAGGTTGAGAACCATTGTCCTAGAGTATCCAGAAGCTCATGGTGTCCACATTTTGGCTCAAATCAGAATCTTTCTCATCTCCTTCTGTGAAAAGGGAGAGTTGACTTTGATAGCTTCCAAAGTTCCTTACAGGTCTGCAACTTAAGATCCTATGATCTTTTCCTTGGCTTCTCCAACCTAAGATTCTCCCAGTTACAGGCATACATGGCTTCTTCCTGTTATAGATTCCAATAGGGCGGCTGGACAGTGCAGTGGGTAGTTAGGAAGTCCTGCAGTTAAATCTAGCCTCAGATATGTACTAGCTCTGTGACCCTGGGCAAGTCACTTAAACCTGTTTGCCTCAGTTTCCTCATCTGCAAAATGGGGATAATAATAGCACTTACATTCCAGGATTGTTGTAAGAATCAAATGAAATAACTGTAAAGTATTTAGCATGGTGATTGTAAGCATTATTATGTGTTATTTATTCTATTTAAGGGAATCATCCAGAAGGAATGACATCCTATCCATCTCTCTTATCTTCAAATTGTGATATCGGTATAAACATTCTGTGATGAAAGAAAGAGAATTATGCCCCCACAATTGTCTGTTTATCATTTGTTTTCACATATATCCTGCCATTTGCTCCTCAGAAACAAGCTTGTGAGGTGGGTACTGCTGATGTTACTTTCATTGTCTGGATCAGTCATTTCACTGGCACAATTACGTCTCAGTCAGGGAACTCCTGTCTACCAATGCAGAAAATCAACTTGTCTATACCTTAGGACAGGGTCCATGGACTCTCCAGGAATCTCTGGATGGACCTCAGGGGGTGGGGTGGGTCTGTGAACTAGGAAGTTAAAGATGGTATATCTTTATTTCAATATAATTGACTTCTTCTGTAATCCTATGTATTATATTTTGTGAACTTAAAAACAGCATTCTGAAGAGGGTGTGTGACACATATAAGGTTAAGAACTCCTGTCCTGGAGGGTTACTGAGGGCCCACAGAGACAGGAAGTGACTTTCCCAGGCTCTTGGGACCGGTCCATCCAAGCAGAACATGAATGTGGTTTTTGATGCTGAAGCCAAACCTCTCATTCTACAGATGAGAAAACGGAGACATACAACGTGAAATGGCTCATCTGAGGCTATCGCCGTGGAAAATAGCAGGGTAGGAGCAGAACCAAAGTGTTGAGAGTTAGTCTAGTGCTCTTTCTGCCATATCGTGCTACTAATATAATTAGAAGAGTTTCCAAAGCTTCTTTGATAATATTCCCCCAAGGACAAATATTCAGAACTATGGCCCAGCTCAGAATTTCATTCTACCTGGTTTACTACATTCACACATTTTGATCAAAATGTTTATTGCCTATTTAATTTTGTCTAGGTAGGCAAGATACTGTACTAACAGAAACTTTTTTTTAAAAGCACCAATAACAAAGAGATTTACTTAAACTGAAAAATACAAGGAAAACGTTTTGTTTTATTTAGACACAAATAAAACCCATGAATTTAATAGGGCTTCTTGGTTATTCACACCCTTGTAATTCCACGTTTTTGTACAAAAAAAAAAATCAACAACATATGAACAGTCATGATTAGCCACAGAGGTCAGACATTCTTTAACACCAATTACACTGTACATTCCTTGAAGGCAGGGGACCTTCTGTCCACTAGGTATCACTTGACTTTTGTAAGAGGGATAGGTTATAAATGCAGCCATGAATTTCCAAATACAAATATTCTTTGCAAAAAAGAATAAACGTCAGTTCCCCGGACCAAAAAATAATATAAGAGTAATGACGCTTTGAAGATTAAAAAAAAAGCACAGTATATGTTAGAACAAGAAACAAAATATGATATAAAATTTAAACTTAATATACCTTAAATAGATGCATAGCAAGAAAGCCAGTCAAGGAACAGAAGTCATGGAAGACTGAGAAGTGACACTGATTCAATTCTATTCAACAAATATGTAATAAGCACCTGCTAGGAACATAGTGGGGGAAACCAGGTTAGCACTGGTCCTGGAGTCAGAGGGACCTGCGTTCAACTCCAACCTCAGACACTTACTAGCTGTATTACCCTGGACAAGTCACTTAACCCTGTTTTTTCTTGTTTCCTCATCCATAAAATGAGCTAGAGAAGGAAATAGCAAATCATTCCAGTATCTTTGCTGAGAAAACCCCAAATGGGGTCATAGAGAGTTGGATACAACTAAAACAACTGGACAATAACGATGAACCTAGTACTGGGTTCTGTATAAAAAGCAGTTTCTTGTCTTCTGGGGTGGGACAGGAAGGAAGATGTGTTGGCTGAGAAGTAAATAGAAGATAATTTGAGGAAGGAGATCCAGAAAGGATTCTTTGTAGGAGGAAGTACCTTCCAGAAGATGGTACCATGAAAGATCCTAGGGACCCCAAGAGGGAAAGGGAAGTCCACATTCTAAGGCATGCATCCATTGAAAGTCTTTGCATCCTTAGGGTCTGCTGATGTCAAGCCAGCAATGAACTTCACATTACTCAGACTTTAAATCCTGCTACTCCTAACAACAGCTTATCATTATGCAGCACTTTACAGTTTACAAAGCACTTAACGTATGTTACCTCATTTGAACCTCACAATAATCTTATAAGTGACTGAAATACCATTTTAATCCCTATTTAAGAAATAAGGAAACTGGGGCTCCTAGAAATTATTTATCTAACCACCAAATTAATGATAGAATCATAACTTCCAGGTCCCTGACTCCCAAGTTCTTTCTGTTGTTGTGAGTAAATTCAATAAAGGTAAACTGAGGTATAGACTCCAAGCAAAATCCGTTTATTAACAGTTATAACTGTGAAAAAATCAGATCAGACTGGCCCCCTCAGTAAGGCCAGTGACCCCAATGAGAAGGGAGGAACCCTCTTTATTGACATGTAGGAAAAAAGTAGGGGTCTAGAAATATTACTACTGGCTATACTAAAAAAAAGTGGGTTGACATTCAGGTGAGGCTAATCACACACCTCTTAGGAAAGTAAAGAATGTTCATTGTTTTATGGGACTTATCTGCCTCTTGTAATATTTGCTGGGGGACCAGTACCACTGCTGTCCCCTTAGAGATCATTACCTTCTGCTATACAAAGACAGGCAAGGACAGAGACATAGCTTTGGGGGGATGGCACCAGCTTAAGCCAGTTGGGGCTTATAGACAACAAGACAGGGAAAACTGCATTTCTGAGCTTAACCAAAGTGTGTATAAATGTGGTTTAAGCAAGAATTCAAAATGGGACAGTAACACAGAACAGGGTCGCTTACAGAATAGAATCAATTATGAAATGAAATAGAATAATTTTACTTTCCTTATTATTGCATACTTCTTGCAGTCTCCAAAGATCCTGCTCAAGCATTATTTACTAGTATCAGATGGAATAAAAGATACAAAAACAATCTGAAAATAACACAATGCTATGCAAATCTGTGGCATTACTGTTCCTGATTTATGGTAAAAATAATAATAAATTTTTCATAGGTAAAGCAACAAAAGTCATAGGATTTAGAACAGGACCTTAGAAATCCTCTAAATCAGTAGTTCTCAACCTTTCTAATGCCGCGACCTTTTAATACTTGTATGTGGGTGCATCTGCACGTGGGAAGACCCGCCTGGAGACAGATAGAGGAGCCTTGTCTTGGTTCCTAAGACCATCAGAAATGTGTTTTCTGATGGTCTTAGGTGACCCCCTGTGAAAGGGTCATTCGACCCCCAAAGGGGTCACAACCCACGGTCGAGAACCACTGCTAAATTAATCCTTTTATTTTACAGATGAGAAAACTAAGGCACAGAGAGGTTAAGAAATTTGCCCAAGGTCACAAAGGTAATATGTAAGAGCCAAAACTTGAACCCAGGTCTTCTGACTCCAAATGACCTTTTTTAAAATTTTATTTCTCAGTTAGCTTTAAATACTGGATTCTTGCAATTCCTCCCCTGTCACCCTCTCACACTGGGAGGAGCAGCAATTCAATACAGGCTGTACCTATGTAATTACACAGGACATCTCCATGGTGGGCAAATTGTGAGAGGCTAATTATATGACCCTCCTTCCTATCCTGCACCCCCCCTTGTTTTGTTCTGTCCCTGTCCCTTTACTGAGATGTGTGCTTCCTGCACCCCTCCTCCCACCCCGCCCTTCCCTCCATCACCCCCCCCTCATACCTCTCCTCCCTATTCTCCTGTGTGGCAAGATACTCAGTTTAGAGCTTATTTCTTTCCTTCCCTAAGCCAAATTCAATGAGAGTAAATGAAAGTAAAGTTGTAACAGTTATCCCTTGCCTCTTTTACATGGGATGATTAACCCCATTTTGTCTCTCCCTGTCTCCTCTCATTCAAGTCCTCTCCC
>CM053596.1:248521067-248546721 GCA_028646575.1 Pseudocheirus occidentalis | reverse complement strand
GGTAAACGTGGGGACTGGCGGGAGAAGATTTGGGAAACTGGGCAAAGGTTCGGGCAAAGTCCGGCGAGGGTCTCGGTGCCCACCCTGCGGGACCTAAGGCCGCCCCTCTTTTGCGTCATCACGCGGTTCTCTTCTTCCTAGAGCCCTGCTCGGGTCTTCTTTGCCAGCCCCACCGGGTCTCGATGAGCCGGGGATCGGCCCCTCTCGAGGCCTTCTTGCCCAGGGGGTGGTTCGTCCCTGGGAGCCTGGCATCGGAGACGCCCTGGCGGGCATTTTAGTGACGATCGTCGAGCCACGTGCAGTGTACAAGTTGTACCTGGCTACGGTCACGATCGCCAATGTTCGGGCGGTGTAGTCATTCTGCGGATGAGGAAACTGACGGGAGTGGGGTAGGGACGAGGGGGAACTGGGGGATTTCAGGGCGTTGCTGGAGCCTGGCATTTGAACCCCCAGTTTCTCGTTCCAGATTTAGGGTTCTCTCCACTCCGAGCCACTTTAGTGGTGATTCCAGGTTTAGAGACAATCTGATTGCTTCCGGGACCCACTTCCAAACTAAAATCTGGGGTAGAACAGGAAGAAGGGGATTGAGAGAATTTGGAAGTCGGGTGTTGGCGGTGTGACCCTGGATTAAGTATGAGGTTAGCAGCACCTCCTCGGCAAGGAGTCCAGAAGTGTTGTTTATTCCATATCAGTGAAGGCGGCGTGGACTGGAGACCCTTGTTTAACTATGTAAAGATAGCGAATCCTCCACTCCGGCCCCCCATAATTGTAAATTATCGAACAGCTCCGGTGCGTGGTGCCTGCTCCGGGGCAGCCATGTAGCCCTGGTGTACGTCCCCAAGCCCAGACGTGGAATCCCTGGCCTTAAAATACCCATTGATTTTTAATAATAATAGTCATCTTTAATCCATTTGCATCTATGTGTTCATGAAAATTAGCACGGGCATTTTTATATTAATATGTACATGATAAACAATGACACCTACTTTTCAAATTTTCTTTTTGGTGCTGCCCATTTTATCTCATTTTATCCCATCCTCATTTTATCTCTTTTCAGTAGTTATGGTGTAGTCAGCAGTGTAAATTAGAAGGGCAGAGCTGAAAAAAGGGACAAAGTTAATTTTTAAAAAGTGCTTTATAAAACTTAATAAATAAGAGCTGTTATTATTATGAGGATTGACATATATTAGTAATCTTTGCCAGGTTCCGTTTTTGAGCAATACTTTTAATTTCTTGATGTCTTCATGCAGTTCATTTTCAGTGAACATACATTTTTAATTTTTTTTTTTGCTTTTTGGAGGGAGAAGATAGGGCAATTGGGGTTAGGTGACTTGCCCAAGGTCACAGGGCTAGTTTTGTGTTTGAGATCACATTTGAACTCAGGTCCTGTGCTCTGTTCACTTTGCCACCTAGTGACCCCTTTAATTATGTTCTTAGAAAAGAACTACAAAAAATATTTTTTAAAAATCACTTTATCAATGGATCAGTGAGTAAGGAGTGTATGATTCTTGTTCTTGAATAAGACAAAGTGCTCTATGTTGTTTTCTGAAAAATATTTTGCTCCTGTTGTCATAATATGTTTTAATGATTTATTTAGTATTTCCACTGTTGGTTTTATTAACATTACAACAAAACCTGAAATCATCAAACAGTAGTTTGTCTAGTTCATTACTTCCCAGTTCTTTGCAAAATTCATTATTTCCCAGTTTTTCTCATTAATTGTTGCCATTTATTTTATTATTTTTATTTTTTTAAGTTACCATTTTAAAGGAAGCATTTCAGCTCCTAAGTATTATGCTTAGATTACATCATCCATAAGAAACCTTCCATTTACTCTAGTATCACCCCTAGCCATATAACTTTGTATCTTTCTTTTCTCTGTTCAGCCCCAGGGAGCAGACTGCAGCTGGTGCTGCCAACTCACTACCACCCATTGTCTCTTTAACCTTTCAGTCTCACTTCTCATTCTCACTAATGTACTGAAGCTGTTCTCTTCAGTGACCTTTCTTAGACCTTAACCTTTTTGACTCTTCCACAGCATTTGACTTCTCTTTCCTCTCTATAACTCCGTAAGACTTCCCTTTCCTGAATCCTAACTGTTTATCTAGCCCATCCTTGTTCATCTTCTTTACTTCCTGTGCATTAGCGGGGAGTGAAGGAAAGGAAGGAAGAGAAAGACAGAAAGAAAAGAAAAGAAAGAGAAGAAGGAAGAGAGAAAGAAGAGAGAAAGAAAAAAGAAAGCAAGGCAAAGAAAGGAAAGGAAGGAAGGAAGGGAAAGAAAGAAAAGCTAGTCTTTGATAGGTGCCCTAGATTTGGAGAAAGTAGAGAAAAGGAAGGAAGTAATAAGTATTTATATTGTGTTACTTTGTGCCAGGCATTGTGCTAAGATGATCATAACAACATCTCTGCAAGAAAAGTACTATTATTATGTCCATTTTACAGTTGAGGAAATAGGTTAAATGACTTGTCCAGGGTCACAGACCTAGTTAAGTATCTGAGTCTGCTCAGGCTCAGGTCTTGAACTCAGGTCTTCCTGACTCCAGGCCCAGAACTTTATCCCTTTTACCACTAGCCCCCTGAAGAAGCTCTCATGAATCCATAGGAAGGAAGTCATCCTAGGAGAGATTCCTAGTTCTAGAGCTAGGAGAAACCTCAGAAGCTGATTGCCTAATATTTGCAATCTCTATTCATTTCCAGTTTTAGAAAATCAGGACAGGGGTGGCTAGGTGGCAACAGTGAATAGAGCACCAACCCTGGAGTCAGGAGGACATGAGTTCAAATCTGGTCTTAGACACTTAACAGAAGAACTAGCTAAGTGACCTTGGGTAATTCACTTAACCCCAACTGCACTACCTTCCCCCCTCCAAAAGCAAAAAAAAAAAAAAAAAAAAAAAATCAGGACATTTGCTCTTCTCTTCTCTTGTTCTATAGCACTTTTCTTTTTCTCTGTGATTTTAAAAAAAATTCCAAATCTAATTTTGTTATTTTTGCAAATTAGCAAGCATTTTTTCTTTCTTATATCTCCCATTGAACAATTAAAAACAATGAAATAGATGACTTTAATAACATATATGCATAGTTGAACATAAATAGTGGCCACTTCCAAAAATGTAGGTCTCATTCTGCATTTTAAGTCCATCTTTCTAGCAGGAGGGGAATAATGTACTTGTATTCAGTTCTCTGGAATCATGGTTTATAATTGCATTGATGAGAATTATAAAATCTTTCAAAGTTGTTTTTCTTTATGATGTCCTTGTATGAATTTGTTCTAGTTCTGTTCAGTTCACTCTGCATCAGTTCTTAGAATTCTTCCCAGTTTCCTCTGAAACTGTCCATTTTATGGTTTCTTGTTGAAACAATAATGTCCCATTATATTCACATGCCATCATTTATTTAGACATTCCCCATTGGTAGACACTCCCCTAAGTTTCCAGGTTTTTTGCTGGTATAAAAAGAGCTGCCATATTTTTACACAAATAAGTCATTTTCATTTTTTCTTATCCTTTTTTTGAGTATTTACCTTGTCGTGTTATATGTAAGTTAAAAAGTTTATAGAGTTTGGTGACTTCCTGTACATTTCTCCAAATTGTTTTTCAGAATGGTTGGACCATTTCACAGGTTTACCAACAGTGCATTAATGTTCCTGTTTTCCCATAGCCCTTGGGAAAGTCATCTTTCCCAATATGATTTCCCTGGTCCTTCACAAACAGACCGAAACCACAGGGGTTCAGCAGTTACACCTCCAGGTTCTTTCCGTACTTCGAATGTACAGTAGTTCCTCTGTGTATGATGACTTGGACTCCTCCGAGGCAGCCAGGTGCTTTTCCACCGTATCCTTCTTTACATTGAGTATCCACTCCCTCTTAGCCATTTCCTTTCTTTTCCAGTGTGATGTTCATTCTCTATGGCAGAAAACGCAGAATTGAAATAAGTTGAGCAATTTCATTTTCTCCTTAGTCATTATCATTGTCGCATCTACTTCAAGTGGAAGGCCTGTCCCTTCTTTGATCCTCCTTCCTTCTCCTGCAGACTAAAAATATCTTTTTCAGTTCTAAGAATGCTTCACTACACTATTTTCTTTGCTAGACCGTTTTGAGCTTTAGCTTCAGTGAAACAATTCTTAAAGGATCGTCAGGGCTTTTGTATTCATTCTCCATTGCTTGCCCTTAAATCTCTTAACCTGTCAGTGAACTAGGTAATGCTTAAAGACTGTAAATTGCAGAAAAGGTGCTTATCTGCGTTGGCTGAAGGAATTTCCTCACCTGGAAGTTGCCTATACCAATGAAATCATGGGTCTTCTTTCTAATGTAGCCTTAATTGCCTTTGCTTGCATCTTTAAAAATGTTTGTTCATATATTCCCTGAATATCCACATATATAACTCCCTTCCTCATTGTAGTTGTTTCTGTTTGTCTTTAGAATTTTAATTCTTGAAGGCTTAGCAGTCCAGGGGACACAGAATGGTACAATAGAAAGAGTGGTGGTCCTGGAGTCACAGGACCTGAGTTTGAATTCTGATAACACCTGGATCTCGGTTTCCTCACCTATGAAATCAGGGGTCTGTACTAGATTGGTTAATCAGGAGAATGTGTGTATATATATATGTATGTATGTATGTATGTGTACATTTATATTTATTTGCATAGGTTTCCTAGAACATTGTATAAAGCTTTTCATGCTGTTCTTGCAGACAAGATGGAGAGATCTGTTGGCTTAAACGAGTACAGTTAGGTTAATCTGGTCCTGTTTGAATGGCCAAACTAAAACTGTAGTCATTAATAATTTGATGTCAGCTCCGGGATATGTGCTGTTTAATCTTTTTATCAATGACTTAGATATGTTTATCAGATTTGTAGATGACACAAAACTAACAGGGATAGTTAATACGTTGGATAACAAAGTCAGGATCCCAAAAGATCTTGATAGACAAGAATACTGAGCTGACCCTAATATATGGGATTTAATAGAGATAAATGTGAAGTTTCATACTTGACTTTGAAAAATCAACCTCAGAAATACAGGAATGATTAAGTATGGCTAGATGGCCGTTTGTCTTTAAGAAAATCTGCAGGTTGGGGCAGCTAGGTGGTACAAGTGTAAGTAAGGAGGATTTTGGTATTTCTTTTTAGATAACAGGACCATATTAGTCACCAGGATCATAGTTGTAAGCAGTTTCTACTGCGACTGCACAGAGAGGTATAGGGAAACATAGTGGTTACTGCACTGGCACCCTGATAAGTCATGGTGATGAGGGTAAAGTTAGCCTGTGAGCTGCTTAACGTTGGCACGATGCCTTCTTGGTCTGTTTCTCTAAAACAAGTAGGCAGTGGTAAGTGGGGAATAGGCATGCACAAGGGCAATGTGTGTGTGTGCTTGCCCCAACCGGCCCCCACCAAGGCTTGGGGGGATTTGTTGAAGTGTATTACTCTCGAATGGCCCCCATCGAGACTTAGGGGACCTGTGGGAGTTGTAGTTCCTATTATATCCTTGCTCGCCTCTGAGAGAAGAGTAATCAGGGGGTGCTGTAGGAGTTGGTCAGCAGCCCTTTGAGAAGATTAGAATAAAGTAAGGACATTATTAGCCTCTTCTTCTTTCTCTGATCCTGTCTTCCTGTTTGCCCAGATCGAGTGAACCTGTTAGAAAAGCTCTCTCAGTATGTGTGCTTACAAACAGAGCATTGGTGAAATTATTATTTCTCTCTTATATTAATAACTAGTTGTTGAATTTGGACCAAGGTTTTTCCTCCTTCTGTTTCTTCATTCAGAAATTAATCCTCGTAGTCTATTCAGACTGCCTTCCAAACCAGGAAAACTTAGGTCTGATCAAAAGATGAAGAAATTCTAGTTTGGTGAATCGATGGCTTCTAGCCCATTATATCTTAGTCAGATAGATCTTAGTGGAAGTGGATTCCCCTTTTTGTCTAGCTTGTCCTAGACTGGGGTGGTCTGGGAAGAGATAAGTTTCTTTGTCCAAGACTGAGTTAGACATTCCTCATACTTCTCCAAACCTCTGGTTTACCCTTCACAAATCTGAACAAATAACACTTACCTTGAATAATTTTAACTGCAGATAAAATAGTCCCTTAACTTAGACTTTGACAATTTAGCTGCAGCCTTTTCAGTTTTATTGTACATTATTCTTCCTCCTCTACTCTGCGACCTGTTCTCTTCTCCGTTGTCTGTGCAGGCTGTCTCATTTGTGCAGGCTGTCCCTCGTTCTTGGAATATACTTTGTCCTCACTTTGCTTTGGAATCCTTCAAGACTAAGCTCAACCGGCACCTTCTCCATGAAACCTTCCTAGACTGGTTTTCTCCCCCCATCCCATCTCTCTGATGAAACCTCCCAAAACCTTTCTCTCCTTTTCCTGAGACACTTTGGATTTCTCTTTTGTAATATACAAATTTGTATAGGTTTTCTATTTCTCATTATTGCATTAGATTTCCCAAGTTACTTGAGGGTAGGATCCTTATTTAAAATTTTTTTTTCTTTTCTAATATGTAATATAGTGAAGGGATTCGTTTAGTTGATTTTAAGGGCCTTTCTAGCTCTTATTTTATGATTAATAGTTCCCAGCCAAATGAATGTTTCTTTGGGGGAAAGGAATAAATCTGATAAGGGAACAAGAATTTATTAAACACGCCTTTTGTGTGCTAGGCATTATTCCAACTGCTTCACACGTATCATTTTCTCATCTGATTCTCACAACAATTTTATGAGTTAGATGCTATTATGTTCCCCCTTTCAGCTGATGAAACTGAGGCAAGCAGAGGCTAAGTGACTTGGCCAGCGTCACACAGATAATAAATGTCTGAGGTCACATTTGAACTCATGTCTTCCTGATTTTAGTTCCACTGCTCTATCCACTAAAGTCACCCAGAGGATGGTTTTCTGTTTCTTAAGATTGTTCCTTGAGGGGGCAGCTAGGCGATGCAGTGAATAGAGCAGCGGTCCCGGAGTCAGAAGAATCTGGGTTCAAATTTGGCCTCAGATACTCGACACACTTATTAGCTATGTGACCTTGGGCAAGTCACTTAACCCCATTGCTTTGTCTTCCCCCCTCAAAAAAAAAAGATTGTTCCTTGAAATGCAATTTCAGAATATTTGCAAAAATAAATTTTGTTTTTAAAAAGTCATGTTGTGACAAACCCTCCCAACCCCCACTATATCAGTGCATGTTATAATGGGACTTTTGTGGATCCTTTCCAAACGTATGTTTGATATTATGAAAGGCACTATGATATTCATTTTACAGAATAAGGATGAAATTTCCAGGAAACTTAGAGGATTTTTGTTTTGTTTTGCCACTTGAAATATGCATCAACAAATAATGGATCAGGAGTCCCCGTACCTGATACTTCTGCTCTTATACTCAGTTTCTTGGAACACCTTCAGATTTCTGATTACCACCCTTTTTAACTGACCTGTCATTTGCACATTTATTCTTTGCACTTTAGCCAAAATACAATGTAGCTATGCCTTCCCAGCAAGAAAACCTGACATTTCCATAGTAAGAGAAGTCTGGTCAGATTGGATTTTTTTTTCTAAGTTGTTCAGTCTCTGCTTCTGAGACATTGATCCCAGCATCCCTCCGTATAAAATGCATAATCTATTTTTGCTGTACAATTTCATTATACAGTATTTTCCTGTTACCAAGGACTGTTTCCCATGTTAATGTGTTCCTCCAAGAAACAGAGGTGTTTAACTGAATTGACATTAAATTCTGGAAAATTGTCTTTTTCATTTCATTGAGTAGCTGAGGTATGTTACAAGGACATGATCTAGGCAAACACCATTACAGAGTGAAAAGGTGCCTTTGTAACATGCTCAGTTACTCTCATTGCCTACCCCCTTTTCTCCCTAATAACCTACAATGATTTTTGAAATGTATTAGCAATCCCCTGGGCTGGTACTTCTTATTACCTTTATATGAATTTCATTGAGAACAGGCATCTCCTATTACCACAGCCTGTAGTCTGAAATAAAAGATAAAATATGTATATTTAGGTTCAGCAATATTAAAAATACTTTACAGTTATTTTATAAGATGAGGCTCGGTTATAAGGACAAAGGGGCTTTTTGACTCTGACCTAGATTGTCTAAAAGTTGCTACCAACAATATGTTGATTCTCAGGGTATCCTTCCATTGTCTTATTTTGTTTTTTATTTTCTGTTCCAAATTCTTGCCCTCTCTTGAGCCCTTTCTCCTCTCCCCCAAACCCCCATTAAGCAAGCAAGCAGTACAATTCCCATTATACCTGTGAAGTCATGCAAAGCATATCCTTCTATTCTCAAGTACGACCGAGGGTGTGGTGTTCACGGTACCCTTTTTTCATTTGCCAGAGCCTTATTTTGATTGTTTTGACCCATTTTGTGGTTTGAAATTCATACTAACTTAAAAAATATTATCTTTCAATTATCATTCAGTTTTTTTCTCCCTCCTACCTCCTTCTACCCACCAAAAAGAAAGAAATAGAGAAGTACAGAATACTGTTATCACATAATCACAGTTACGTAAAACATATGAGGTGGTACTAATAGATGAATTCCTACTTCTAGCAGTGAGACTTAGTGATAAATGAAGCTAGCATTTTTATTTTTACTATTGTTATTGCTTCCTGAAACTTCAGTTAAACCCGGTTTTGGGGAAACTCCTAAGTTGAAGAAACATTTTAATTGTAATCTTTTTTCCTTTCATGCTAACACCTTTATTAGACATAGCTAAATGTAGCCTCAAAGATGCTCATCAAAAGTGCAGGGTTTTTTCCCCTCCTCTTTTCCCTCTTTCTACAGCAAAAAGTTTGACCTTCTCCCTCCTTCTATGATAAAGTTGCTTTTTCTCAAGGTCATTGTCAGGATATTTATTACTCTTTAGCTGAGTACCCTATCCATCCTGAGATAGCGGCTACTTCCCAATGCTGGTGACTGCTGACTACATAGTATCTTTAGGTGAATCGTGAGAAACAGACCATCAGAGATTTCTCCCCAGGTTAATGGGTATTTATGTCTAGGCTTATTGAGGGTCTTGTCAAGTCTGAATTGCCTGACAGACTGGTCCTGAGTGCTGAGGAGTCTGTCTGGAGTTCAAATACTTGCCACCTGGCCAAGTAACGTTCTTAAATCTTCAGAGACATTCCAGGAGAGAGATTGTGACCTGGTAACAACTGAGTCAGCAAGGCTTTTGCTTTATGTAAACAGCAGCAGCCCAGTCTCAGATTGCAGGGCTAACTGTATTTGTCCTTGGACTGTCACCTAGACACTGATACTTGTATCAAGATGGAGGAGACTGATGGAGGAAGAGAAACTTTATAAGCCTTTATCCCTTTGTCTGGAAGCTCCCTCCAAGGGAACCTGGGAAGCTTTCATCCTCCCTTGTACTCATTTTTCATCCAATATCTGGTTGTCTGTAATTTAGATCCTTCAGGAACCCCCACTGCAGTATATATATGAGTTCTTTTAATGGTGCAGAGCTCAAGTTTACCACATAATTATTCATTTAGAGAGCATCTGCTACTAAATCTTGGAGAATGGGCAGGAGAGTGTATTTACTTCTCCCACCCTTGATACCCTTGAAATTAACCTCCTGTCCCTAAGACATGTGATCATAAGTATGGGAATGGTTTGTGGTACCTTGCCCACCCCCAGGTAAAAGACAAACTGGATGTGGTAGCCGGAATCCTTTTTCAGGCTCTTGATAGGCATAGTAAATATATCCTTTTTCAGAAAGCTTGTTACTTAGAATGATGGGCATGAGCAGATAGAATTCTTTTGAGAAATGACCAGGGCAGAGTGTAGCAGGACCACCACTTCCCTTGCCTGTCTTAATTCAGCTTAAGGTGACAGCCGCATCACACTTTTGATTCATATTTATCTTCTTGTCCACTAAAGCCTCCATATCTTTCACAGAAATTGGAATCTAGCCCTGGCTCCCCTAATGTGTTCATATAAAATTGATTTTTTGAACCCAAAGTATAGAATTGTCTTTCTATACTTAATATACAAATTTCTATTCAGTTTTATCTTATTAGACTCAACGACCCATTAGCCAGAATTTTTTTTAGATTCTAATCCTGTTAACTCACACGTTCAATCATATGTCATTTGCACATATGATAAGTTGACTTTCATGTTGACATTCATCCATTTTCACTTTCCTGGGGAATTTCCTTTGTGAGAATTTTGAAAAAGAAAAAAAAGAACTTAGTTTCTCCACTAACAAGGTAAATAATATGAAACTTAAGATTTTATAGATCAGAGGTCATAGATATGGAACTGGAAGGGACCTTCAGAGGTTGTCTTACGTTAAATAAAAGTGTTGGATAACAGAGGATCAAGGACAGGTTCCTTAGGACACTCTACTGGCAACCCTCCCTCCCGCCCCCCTTCAAGTGTATGTAGAGCTACTGATGATTGTTCTTTGGTTCTGATTTTTCATCCAATTCTGAATCCCCCTGTCCCCCAGTCTACAACTTGTCTTCTTGTCCATGAGGATAACAAAAAAGGTTTGGACAAATATTTTGCCAAAGTCTAGGTCAATGATCCCAATTAACCAGAATCTAGGTCCAAACAGCAATTCCCCTTGTTGTTACCTTAAAGAACCAGTGCCACATATTTACTGGATTTCTCAGAATTCAGTTAGTATATGTATTGATTAATTTTCTTCCCCCTGCTTTTAGTGCTCTGGAGCACAGATTTTTAAAAGTAGAAGTTTTTCCACAAATGACTTCAGATTTTTGTGAGCATGATTTTTATTACTTGCGATCAATAATTGTCTGTACTGAGCATCGTCTGAGAAGACATACTGTGGCAGTGCGTTCTGTTAGTAGACTTGGGGCATTTTTGTTCAATTCAGCAAGCATTTATTAAGCACTTAATGCATGCAAGCCACTGTCCTGAATGATCCAAAATCAAAACCAAAAATGATTCCTGCCTTAAAGGAGCTGACCGAGTGATTCTTTTTCCTTGCATCATATAGTGTAGTGTATGTTTCATTAGGACACAATTTTTCTCTAGTTTATATATTTTTTTACAACTTTTAGGGGCATAAATATCCTTACTTTATCTGAACTGATTTCAGTTTTGATGAAATAGTTTTTTTATTTTATAGTAGTTATTATTAATTAAGCTAAAACAAAACTAACTTCCCCATTCCTGTGTATTTCATATACTCTATTATTTATGGCTACTTCCCTTTGATTACTCGAAGAGACTTCTAGTTTCAGTTGGAAGAAAATGGGCAGACTTCTTACATTCTCATTTACTTTATGCTGTGTGTATCTATTACACAGAATGACCAACATAAATTCTCTTATTGAGCCAGAAAGAGAAAGCTTTGTTTTTACAATTTCAAAGAGTATATTTGGCCTTAAGTTTAAGTGTAAATGCTCTTAATCCTTAAGGGAATAAGATTCACTTTCCTGGGGAATTTTCTTTGTGAGAATTTTAAAAAAGAAAAAAAAGAGGACTAAGGGTTGGGGGTCTCCCAGTTTTCTGAGTTAGTTTCTCCACTAACAAGGTGAATATCATTAAACTTAAGATTTTATAGAATCAGAGATAAAAGATTTTAAACTAGAAGGGACTGTCAGAGATAATCTGGTCCAGCTTCTTCATTTTACAGATGAGGATTTCATTGGAAAAAGCTGCAGAGAATGTGGTACTTAAATGAATCCATAAGATCAAGGGTTATTTGAAGGACTGATGACATGTGGAAATAAGTTACCTTGCCTTTGTAGAAAATTTCATGCTACATTTAAAATTATATCCCAGCTGACACTAGAGGAACTGGTTAAGATAGGAATATGGTGTGTTTGTTTTTTCTGCTCTTGGTCTGCAAGCTAGTATAGACCAGAAACATGTCAAATAAATGACTGAACTGTTTTGGGAATCACTGGAATTTACTGGTAGAAGACAGAAACTATAATCTGTAAGTCCTGACTATGAACTTAACTACCAATGGGAAGAACATAAAAACTGAGCTCTTAACAGTGGGGTCAAACAGCAGGAACACTACCTCCTTTTTTCCATTAGCTGTTAGTTTTCAGAGACTGTTATCCTAAGAGAATTTTAACAAATTCATTTGATTTTTAAAAATTTCCCACTTTTTCATTTCTTTCATTTTAATTTGTACCAAAAAAATACCAGTATAGCTGTTTTGTGTATTAAGGAAGGTCTGAAAACTCAAGGCACTGTGGACTTGAGTCCTGGGTTTGCCACTGAGTGATTTGTGATCTTGAGGGCTGGCATTTCACGTCCGGTTCCTCTCTAGTCTCCTGTAATGATAGTAGCCAGCAGTTATCTAGTCTTAAAGGTTTGCAAAGTGCCTTACATATGGCCTCTCATTTCATTCTTGCAGCAACTCTGAGGGGGAGGTGCTGTTATTCTTCCTAGTTTTACAGGTGCAGAAATTGAAGTTAATAGAATCTTTGCCCTCTTTTACTAAGGGTCTGAGACAGGATTCAAAGTCAGTTTTTTCTCATTCCAAGTCCATTGGTTTATGTTACCTAGTTGAGTCAAGGTGGGCATAAAAATATTAGCATCTGGGACCGATGGTAATATGACATATAATGATTGCAAAATGCTTGGCTTTTGTGTGTCACAGAATTCCTTCTAACGATTGCCTTTTTTTTTCTATCAGGAACCAGAGAATTAACTTCAGGATGAAACTGAGTCTCTCCAAGGTGGTTCAGGGTTGTCGCCTTGGATCATTAAATAACCTGGGGAAGAAAGGGGACCTCACCATGGAGTTTCCAGGTTGCCTGCTGTACACCAGAACTGGATCAGCTCCCCATCTGACCCATGACACGTTGCGGGCCATCAGCAGGGTTCCTGTCCTGACTCAGCTCACCCTGTCTTCACTGTAAATATTGGGCCCCATTGCCCCTGTTACTATCAATAACAAGCTTAGAGTAATCATTGCAGGCTGTTTAGTATCAAGGACCTGCGTTCTTTATGTGGACATGTACACATGAGATGTGTTTTAATTCAGCCGACATTGATGAAGGGTGTGCTGTGTGTGATCTGAGCTAGGTGCTAGGGATGCAACAGCCTCTGCCATTGAAGCGATTATTAATTCTATTAATTAGAGGGATGTGTAACCTGATGACAATAGCCCGCATTTATATTGTGCTTTAAGATTTGCAAAGGTTATTTACATATATCATTTAATTGATTGAACAGCCCTGTGATTATTATTAGGTACTGTTGATAGAATTAGGCGCTATTATCGGCCTCATTTTACAAATGAGAAACCTCGGCTTCAGAGAGTTTAAGTGACTTGCTAAGGCTTACACAGGGAGGCAGGCCTCAGACCCAGGACTTCCTAACTCTAAACCCAACCTGTTACATGGATGATTTGAAGAAAGGGATAGTGCTAATGATGAGAGCTTTGGGAGAACTTTGCAGAGGATGTGGCACCCAACTTGAACTTTGATTCAATTCAATTCAGTTCAATTCAAAAAGATTCTAAGAAGTGGAAATGCCTCCTAGAAATAATGGCCAGGCTATGCCAAGGTACAAGTGAGAGTTGGCCAGGACAGAGGCGCTGGCAAAGCTTCCTTGGTTCAGTCAGTATCATTGGGAAATGTGAAATAAATAAGTGAGAATACAGTTTGTTGCTGTTCAGTAGTTTCAGTCATGTCTAACTCTTTGTGACCCTGTTTGGGGTTTTCTTGCCGGAGATACTGGAGTGGTTTGCGGTGTCTTTTTCCAGCTCATTTTACAGATGAGGAAGCTGAAGCCAACAGGATTAAAAAGTGACTTGCCCAGGATCACTTGGCTAGTAAGTACCTGAGGTCACATTTGAACTCAGGTCTTTCTGACTCCTGGCCTGGCACTTTTTCCACGGTGCCACTGTACAGCACAGATAATGTTAGTTTGAGGTTTTTTTAAGTCAGTATGCTGCCACTGGAATGTAGTGTGAAGGATGACAACTGGGTGGCACAGCCTCCTGCAGTTGCTAGTTATGTGACCTTGGGCAAGTCCCTTAACCTCTGATTGCCTTGGTTTCCCCATCTGTAAAATACAGATAGTACCTACTTCCCAGGGTTGTTGTGGAGATCCATTGAGATATTTGTCAGGCATTTAACACAATGCCTGGCATAGAGTGGGAGCCATAAAAATATTGTTGTTATTATTATATATATGTTACAATAGCATAATAGAATTCCTAACAATATATACTCTATAGGAGCCAATATACGTAACATGTCGTAGTAGAAATATATTAGAATGACACACCCTACTCTATATAATGTGTAATATGCCGTATATAGGATGTGTACGGTAATGATAGCAGTACCGGTAATGATAGTAACAGCTAGCATTTGCACGATGCCTGCTACGCTCCCTGCAGTGTGCTGAGCATTACGGTGATGTGGAACATTTAGAAAGGTGGGCCATGTCCGGAAGAGTTTTAAGTACTGGCCCGGGGACTTTGTGTTGTAGCCTGTAGGCAAATGGGAAGGCGCTGAATATTCACACTAATTAAGGCGTCATAGAATTCTCACCTCAGGACTACAGAAGCAGTTTCAAGATATAATAGCATTATTACTTGGTGATTCAGGGTAAGAGTGAAGAAGAATTATAAGCCCAAGACAAGCAATAGACTTCTCCCCAAGCCCCAAGCATAGGTGATTTGGAGCTTATCCACATTCCCTCGACAAGGTATAGGTCACGGCCTGCTGCCCCTGAAGCAGGGAGAACTCCACTTGTACCAAGTTGGAGTCACAAGAGCTAAACCTGACCCTTCCCAGTTGACCCCATCCTCGATTTCTGTTTTAGAACAGGTCTGCAGTACCAAGAGAAAGATAAAAAGATCTGAGGCCTGAGCTCCACTGTGCCCTCTATTCTTAAACTTGCCAGCCCAGTAGAGAGCTGAAGAGCCAGCCTCAGAATTCCAGGTCCTGACTTGCTTTTGAGATGCTTCAAACTGGAGCTCAGAGATGGTGTCCTAGGGAAGCTGAAACCAGCAGAGTAACAGCCACCACCCACACTGCTGGAAGTTCTTTCCTGCCAATTATTGGCTGTAAAACTGAAAATTGTGTCAGAGAGTCTCTGTGTCTTACCTACGGTTTTCTGCCCGTTCTGTGTTGATTTTATCCCATTGCTTTTATATTCGCTGAAGTCCTTGATGAATGATCAAATAGTTCTCTAATCTTGTATGAAATAATGATTTTTTTTTAAGGATGGGAGAAAAGAGAGAAGAAAACCCACCTGTTCTAAATCAAAGGGTCCCATTTCTCGTGTCTTTATTGAACATGTTGATCTGGAGATTTTATTCTCTGGCTATAGCAAAACTGAGGCTTTAAATGGTGCTGAATTTTGTTATGGAAAGACCACTTTGGCTGCAATGTAATTTTATGTTTAAGTGGGCCTTCTCTGCCTCATCAAAAATGTGAACAGATTTTTCTGTAGCTCTTGTGTCACCTGTGTTTTTCTTTTGGTCACAGGGCAGAACACTATGAAGTCTTGGAGGAATATAAGGAAGGAATTGGAAAATTTATAGGTAACAATTGCATGACTAGAATGTGTCTTGTTGATATCCTAATAGTAGAGTTTGGTAATGCAGGGACAACTACGCTTTTCCAAATGTGTTGTGGCATCTAAAATCTTTTTGTCCTTTGTTGAAGAATCATATTTTGTACCATTTGTGAATATGTCCCCTTCCTTCCAGAAGACAACATAATAGGGCTAGTTGATGTCTTAGCTTACCTTCTGTAGGCCTCTTCTTGCATTAAAGATCTCTGCTCTGACAGGAAGGGCCCCCTTATATAAAAGGGGTTTGAGACACAAACACTTATCTGTTGCTGTTGCTCAGTCAGCTTTCTTCTTGAACCAAGAACTTATTGGCAACCAGCACGCCTTGTATTTCAGTGTAAGACTTTGTACAGTATGGTTTTTTAAAATCCCAACCCAATTTATGAACCAGCACCAATTTTTGTTATTTTTTAATACATGAAATCATTAAACTGCTGTATTCTGCAACTGCCTTTAAGAAAGAGAAGACTTAGAACTCGAATTTCCAACCTTTTATTTTTCTTTCTTCTAATTTTCAGCGTTCCCAGAGCAACTTTTTTTCCTTTTGATTTTTTTTTTATTAAACTCAAGTTGAAAAAAAATATAGCAGAGTGGCAGAGTTTTAGAGCTGACGCTTCCCGTGTGTAGCTTATGTCAGGGGATCGTCCTCCCTGCTAGCAGACCATTTTTCTTATCTGTTCTCTTCCTGGTTTCATAGATAATCAACATGCATGTTCTGTTATTTCTTAATTAGTTAATAAAACTACATCATCTTTCTAATTAATTAGTTTTAACTTTAGTCATTTAATAAGTAATGCTTATTAAAGTAATTTGTTGATTTTGTTTGTTAATTTATTAAATAAATATTATTTAATAATATTATTTAAATGTTATTATTTATTAAATAAAATAAATTAAAATTTATTAAATAGGGCATCTAGATGGCATGGTGGATAGAGTGCTGGGCCTGGAGTCAGGAAGACCTGTCTTCCTGAGTTTAAGTCTGGCCTCAGACACTTAACTACCTGTGACCCTGGACAAGTCACTTAACCCTATGTGCCTCAGTTTCCTCATCTGTAAAAAGAGAAGGAAAGAGCAAACCACCTCAGTATCTTTGCCAAGAAAACCCCAAATGGGGTCACAAAAAGTTGGGTACAGCTGATGAACAATAGCAACAAATTTATTAAATGAGTAATTTTTCTTGGAGTTTGTTAGGGGAGCAATACTTAGTAAACTGGAAAAAAAACCTCATAAGCATTTGTTTATCTCTTTATATCAACCCCTTTAATTCCTTAGGTTTCAATAAATATAAAAGTTAGTGATAAATTGTAATTGTTTAAATTTTTATATTGTTTTTTAGCATGTTAAAAAAAGACTTAAATAATTACACACAGTATATCAGCTGAGAAAGAACATGGCCAAGGTCTCTTTGAATCATCATTTCAACTGCTGACTTCTCCTGAGCTCTAGAAGCATAGTCACACCCTTCAGTTTTCTTGAATATGGATTAGAGTCTTTCTGAAGAATTCTCTTGGTGTTCCTTTGTGAGATAAAGGCTAAGTTCTCTTTGGGTTAAGTTCTCTTTAGAAATAAGTGATCTTTGTCTTTTTTTTTCCTCTGTCTTCTCTTTAGGCATCTTTATAGTCTCTCCAAAATCACAGATAAGCTCTTAGTCTCTTCACAGACTCCTGCTAGACGGACAGTTAAGCCGTCACCCCAAGGTTCTGTTTCCTTTTAAAGCTGCTCTAGCACTTTTGATGCTGTGTCATATTTGTATAAATTACATGGAAGCACAGAATGGAAAATTGTTTGCCATTTTCTAGAGTGTCTTGCTAGAACTCAGATTTATTTTCCTACTCATCCATGTATGAGGAAAGGAGGAGTGATATGAGTCATCTAAAACCATTAATAAAGCTCAAAATAATATATATGGCTTCTTTTTTTTTTGCCTTTTTTTTTGGAGGGGGAAGGCAGGGCAGTTTGGGTTAAGTAACTTGCCCAAGGTCACATGGCTAGTTTTGTGTGTGTGTGTGTGTGTGAAGTTGGATTTGAACTCAGGTCCTCCTGACTCCAGGGCCGATGCTCTATTCACTGTGCCACCCAGCCACCCCAGTATATGATTTCTAAAGACACTATACACCAATTTTTTATTTTTTGTGAGAGATTTCTTCCTACTAACATTTTGCTTAGGATAAGTTTAAGATGAGTTTGTTTTCCTTGAACATGTAACTAAATGAGAGAATAGGAAGGAGACCCAGAAGTTTGCTCAGTGATAGAGGAAAATGTATCTGTGTGTGTGTGTGGGGGTATATACACACACAACACATATATGTATGTGTGTATATGCATATGTGTACATATATGTATATGTGTGTACATATATGTATATGTGTGTGCATATATATATTATATATATATGTCTCTGTCAGTTCTCTTCATATAAATGGAGAATAGTAGCTCAAATAACTGAGAAACTATTTGAAGAATCATATGAGTTTCTGGTTAGAAGAGTCCTTAAAAGGTGCCTAGTACAATCCTCTCACTTTATAGAGCAGTGGTTCTCAACCTTCCTAATACCGCGATCCTTTAATACTCGTATGTGCATGTGGACGGTCCCGCCTGGAGACGGACAGAGGAGCCAAGTCTCAGTTCCTAAGGTCATTGGAAATATGTGTTTTCTGATGGTCTTCGGCGACCCCAAACACAGGTTGAGCACCACCGTGGAGATGAAGGTCAGATCTGTACGGCTACTTAATGCGAAGTCATAATCACATCTCCTTACTCTCAAGTTCAGTGTTCTGTATGGTGTTTTTCCTTTGTGTTCTATTCTGAGGTTTTTTTTTCCCCTTATATTTGAACGTGGGTGTCTCCAATATCTGAGAAAAATAAAATAGTGATGACCAGACTCAGCTGGAGCTAAAAGGCTGAGCATCTGCCTTTCCCTGCTTGCTTCCCTCCTGAAACCCGCTTAATGCTGGGAATGGACAAATGTCACCTTTCACGCTGGTGCATACAGTTGGCGCTTAAAACAGCTGATCAGTTAGAAGAATGGTGACTTCTGCCTCCCTTAGGAAGGGGACTAAATACTCTGGCTTAAAGGGTCCTTCTCATCCAGCTCCTCTTGGTTTAGAGTCAACAAAGATCTTATTCATGTCAATAAAGTTTAGGTTAATAAATTATTGAAAACAAGGTGTCTAGAGTTGACTTTAACAACTCAGATCATTTTTCTTACCTATTCTCCTCTTGGATCCTTTGCAATCCCATGTATTTTGTTTTATGAATTTAAAAACATCATTCTGAGGGATGACTAGGTGGTGCACTGAGTAGAGCGCTGGCCCTGGAGTCAGGAGGACCTGAGTTCAAATCCAGCCTCAGACACTTAACACTAGCTGTGTGACCTTGAGCGAGTCACTTAACTGCAATTGCCCTGCCTTCACTCCTCCAAAAAAAAAAAAAAAAAGAAAAGAAAAAACATTCTGAGTAGGAGTTCATGGGCTTCACCAGACTGCCAAAGGGGTCCAGCACGCACACAAAGTTAAGGATCCTTGAGTGAGAGGGATAAAACAATTTTAGAACACCAAACCTAAGATATTCCTACTTAAGATACTTTAAAATAAATAATATAAAATCAGGAAGAAAAATTTCCTAAAGTAACAAATAAAACTTGAGCAAAATTGTCTCAATAAAACATAAAAAAAAAAGCTTTACAGGGACAGCTAGGTGATGCAGTGAATAGTTGGCCATGGAGTCAGGCAGACCTGAGTTCAAATCCTGCTTCAGGCACTTAACACTAGTCATGTGACCTTGGACAAGTCACTTAACCCCAATTGTCCTGCCTCCCCCCTCTCCCAAAAAGCAAAAAAAAAAAAAAATAGCTTTATAGTTTTCCCATCTTAGTTCATAGGTAATCAACATGTATGTTTTGTTATTTCTTCATTAGTTAATAAAATTATAATATCTTTCTAGTTAATTAAACAATTAGCTCTAAGTTCCTTTGGGATTCTGCTCAAATACTACCTTCTACATGAAGCCTTTCCTGATGCCTCAACTGTCAACTCCTCTATTTCAAACTTCCTTGTATTTAACTACTTCATATTTATTTGTATTTTTTTATATTCTAGATGTGCTTATCCATTTATTTGTCTCCCCCATTAGAGTGTAAACTCCTTGAAAGAAGAGATTGTTTCATTCATTATAGCCCTAGCATCAGACTGATTAATTGAAAATTCTAGGTGGTGTATGCCTGAATTTTACCACATTTAGATTTATTTTTAATTGATGAGATTGTATCCATGTCTGAGTTTTTTTCTCCTTTACCTTCATTATTAGAAATTAATGTTTTTGAAACATGGTAAAATCATTGACCCCAAATCTTCCCATTTCTTTTTTCTCGTTTGGACAGGAATGCCAGAATCAGTGTTCTACTGTTCCCTCCATGATCCTGTCAACCCCTGCCCAGCTGGCTATGTGACTAACAAGGTACATTCTCATAAGAGCCCTGGGAATCCTGCTTTGTACCAAGAAATCAGGACTGCTGTGGTCCTAAGGGACTGAAGTATTAGGTGGCGAAATAAAAAACAAAGAAAACCCAACTGAATAAAGGATTAGACTTTTAGAAGTGCTGAGCTATCTCTTCCATTTTTTAGAATCTGCTGCTTTATTGCTATGAATGTAGTAAGAGAAGGTAGTTCATAGTAGGGAATGATAATGCTCTATGTGTATTGAGCAAGATGGATAGGATTGGTTGAAGTTCTCTGGCATTGGGAGGTGAATACATCTTAAACTTTGCATTGTAAGAAATCTTTACTTGATAAGTAATATACAGTCTTTAAATTCTTCCCCCTCCAGTTGTGATGCCCCCTCTATATCTCTTTCATCCTGTGTTTTTCTTGTCCACGTGTTCCCATAAATCAGTGGTTCTCAACCTGTGGGTTGCGACCCATTTGGGGGTCAAACAACCCTTTCACAGGGGTCACAGGGGTCACCTAAGACCATCAGAAAACACATATTTCTGATGGTCTTTGGAACCAAGACACCATTCCTCTCTCCATCTCCAGGCAGGTCCACCTATGTGCAGATATGCACCCCCATACGAGATGAGCACCCCCATAGGCAGCATTAGGAAGGTTGAGAACCACTGCCACAAATCCTTATGGGAGAGCTACTGGATGCATAATTTGCCTGTAGGAGGTGACTTTATCTGACTAGGTGTGAAACCAGCTTCTGGGGAACTGGAGGGTTCTCTGGAATGGTGAGGTTCAAGGTTAGCCGCTCCAGAGCAATCTCTTTATTTCTTGAGCTTACACACTTAACTGTAGATTTAGTAATCTCAAAAATAGTTGGCAAAAAAGCAGACTATACCTTGTACAGTCACATACTGTAGAGCTGCATTTTCTGTGTTTGGTTTTCTTCGAGACGTTGGGGAAATAGGAAAAGTATTTCAATCAAAGGCGTTGTCATCCATTGAAATGGAACTTTGCATCAGCAGTGTAGTGAGTGAAGTGTTCCATATAAAACCCCATTGATTTTTCTTGTAGCTGCACATTCAGTATACTGATAATAGCGTCTCTTAAAAGTATATTGTATTTAATATTACCTAAGGTTAGCTAAAACCAAAGTATGTTCTTTGGTTTGGTGGATCCAGGATTTCTTCACTCTCCCCTCCCCCGACGCAGATCATTAGCTCCTCCCCTCGCTCCTCTCCGTCCTTGCCCTGTTTTTGTATGTGCTCTCCTTTAAATCCTGCATATGTGATGTGCCCAATGAGCTGGAGTCATTTCTATTATTCTTTTATTATCTAGAAGGTGCTAGTAAGTGTCTGAGGCTGGATTTGAACTCAGGCCTTCTTGATTTCAGGCGCAGTGCTCCGTCCACGCCACCACAAGGTGACTGCCTCTCTAGTTTGAGAGGGAAGTAAAAGCATGGGAGGCAGCTCTTCCACCCCATCTGTTCAGGAGATTGTATTGTCAATACTGCCTCAAGTATGAAGGAGATTTGAGTTCACTATTACTTTATGGTGTAATGAGATTTGTACTCTCGGCATTCGCTTTTTAGCCATTGCCTGTGCTCACTGTGTCTTTGCTCTTTCTTCCTGACAGTCTGTATCTGTGTGGGGTGTTGGAGGGCGCCTAGAGATGACTGCGGCCAAGTTCATGTCCATTCAGCAGGCCCTTCAGCCGGACTGGTTCCAGTGCCTGTCAGATGGGGAGGCTCTGTGTGGTAACGTCTCCTCTGCCAAAAGAGCCAGGAAGTCTGTGGATCGGTCCCTGGCTTTCCTTGATGAGTGTCTAAAACTCCAGGAACAGTCTGAGGTAAGGCTGACTCCAGGCTCAGAACCCTCCAGAGGTGGGCTGCTTACCTCCTCCCCCATGGGAGAGGTTAGGCCTCAACTCATGATGTCTCTTATGGAAAAAAGACAGACCCCACAGGAGCCTGGCTGCTTTGGATCATTTGGAGGTAGCACTGCTTCCAGTCTGCACAATCAGCTAATAAAGCAACAAGTACTTGCAGGGCCTCCTTGCAGTTTAGCAGGAAAACAACTGGATTTGGAAGTCAGAGGAACTGCACTGAAATTCTCACTCACCCCTTGCGAGCTGTGTGACCTTGGGCAAGTCTTTTTAACTCTTCTAGGCCTCGGTTTCTTCATCTGTAAAATGAGATCTAGATCATAGGTTCTGAACCTGGTCCATAGTCTAGGGATTGAGTTCAAAGGTTCTCTAAACTTGGGTGGAGAAAAAAAATTACACTTATTATACCAACCTTTGGTTTTCTTTCTATTCCTTTATTTTATTTTGGGCATTTAAAAATATTATTCTGAGAAGGGGTCCATAGGCTTCAGTAGACTGCCAAAGGGTCCATGATACAAAACAGGTTAAAAACGCCTGGTCTAGAGGATTGCCAAGGTTTCTTCTAGCTCCAGATATTTTAAACTGTCTGAGAACCATGCTAAGTACAGTGTAGGATATTACAAAGAATAAGACGCCCCTGATTTCAGTGAGCCTTGTGGTCTCATTGGGCAGTCATGAAACATTTAATTGTTGGGAGACGACACAGTGTAGGGAAAAGAACAAAGAGCCTGATAACCAGTCCTCTAATCTCCAGCTTTTCTGAATCTTATTTTCTTCCTCTCAAACATGAGGGGAATAGACAAGATCATCTCTAAGGTTCCTTCTAACCCTTTAGCATACTGTCATTCTGTGACTCCAAAGACAGCTCTCAAAGAGCTTCAGAATTGTTTCTGCTGGATGGTCAGTTCAGACAGTTACAGAGGGGAGGAAGGAAGGCCTTTCATTTGAGGACATGCACAGGACCAAAGATTTGGATGTCAGGAAGAGCTCAGCTTCAGGACTTTCTTCTGTATCCCTGACCTATATCCATAGTCCCCACCCATCCATGTTTTTATTTCTGTACATTCTAGGACTGGTCCTTGGCCTATTCCTCATCCTCGTCTGTGACACATATCTATGGGGAATGTCTCATATACTACAGTACCAGGCACATCTGGTGGTCAGGCTGGTATCAATGTTGTGTAGACAGGGCATTGCACCAGTAAATCAGCTCCTAAATCTGTAGGGTGGTTTTTAACCAGGCTAGAATAGATGCTGAAATGCCTCTCTCTTACTTCCAGATCTAAGGTTGAATATTTATATCTCAGAAGAAATAGAGGGGCATGTGTGTGGAATCTGTTGTTCATTCTTTCTTTTTCTCTTTGGCCTTCTACTGTTTCAATCTTCCTTTCTCAACCTAGGTTCTCCAGAGTTGTGTGATGATTGGAGTGATTGAAGGTGGCGATACGCTAGAGGAAAGGCTGAGATCAGCAAGGGAGACAGCCAAGCGACCCGTGGGTGGCTTCCTCCTGGATGGTTTTCACAGAGATGCCATGACAAAGGAGACCAGATTGCGGCTGATGTCATCCGTCACAGCCGAGCTCCCAGAGGACAAACCAAGGCTAGTGATAAATTAAGGGTAAAGTTAGGAATGGTGGATATTTGCATGTTGGGTATTGTTGAAAAATTTTGCTTATTCAAAGACCTCAGCCAAAAGGCTTATTACTTGGGTGTTGTGTTTTCTTCCCTTTTTGGCTAAATTGGCTGTTGGGGGGGGGAAAAGCTGGAAGCAAGTCTGGTGATTTTGATGAAGTCTCATGCAGATTACTGGTATTTGTTTGATGACTTCTGGCTTCAAGGGTTTCCAGCCCTCATATTGTGAATTATCATCATCTAAAATCATAATGTAAGGGAAGCCAAGATGGCGTGTTAGAGGCAGCCACCCAAATAAAAAACTCAGAATTCCCTTCCAAATAACTTTAAAATAACACCTCAGATAAAGCTTTGGAATGGCAGAGCTAACAGAAAGGTCAGAGGTATTTTCCCAGACTAAAAAAATTTAGGAGATCAGCAAGAGAGCTTTGTAACACCCAGATGGGCATCTGCCTAGAGCATATGCAGACAGAGCACCAGCAGTGGACAGAGTGCAGCATTGGTGGCTGCAGCAACAGTTCGGGGAGCTCTCAGCCCAGAGATAGCAAAAGGGTCAGACAACTGGTCAGAAAGATTGCAAGGGACCCACTGGGTATAGCTGGTACTTATTGGCAACTGTATTACTCATACATAGTTATGAGTTGCAGTTCCAAGGCAGAAAGGAGTGTTGCTGGTTGGTAACAAGGGAGCAGGGTCCTCAGTCTCAGTTTTAAAGAAAGAGCACTAGTACTTGCAGCTACAGGGGTTCAGAGGCCCTTCCTGGGTAAAGAGTGCAGACCAGGAGAGCAATGACCATACCTCTCCCAGGATCACGTCACCTTGGAAGCACCAAAAACTTGCAAATGTCCAGAACTAACTCTGAAAACAGCAGCGTGAAAAAACCTGAAGCTTGTTACCATACCTCTCTATCTGCAGGTGAACAGAACCCAACTTTAATATGAAATTCAAAATCAAGAAATAAACTGGAAAAATCAACAAACAACAACAAAAAACTCTTGACCATAAGAAGGTACTACAGTTGTAGGAAAGAACAAGACATAAGTTCAGAAGAAAACAATAACGTGAAAACATTTATCAACAAAGCGTCAAAGAAAAATGCCAGTTAGACCCAAGCTCAACAAGAATTCTTGGAAAAGTTAGAGATAAGAGTGGTAGAGGAAAAACTGGGAAAAGAAATTATGAGATTTTGAAGAAATTTGAATTGAAAAAACAAGAAAATTATGAAAAGAGAATTAACAGCTTGGTAAAAGAGGCACAAAAAATACTGAAAAAAATAATATCTTAAAAAATAAAATTGGCTCAGTGGTACAAGACGCACAAAAATTCACTGAAGAATAGAACTGCTTAATAGGCAGAATTGGCCAAATGGAAAAAGAGACGAAATCTCACTGAAGAAGATAATTCTTTAGCCATATCACACCTAACATGGCTAACACAGCAAAACAGGAAAATGATAAATGTTGGAGAGGATGTGGGAATGTTGGAACACTAATTCATTGTTGTTAGAGCTGTGAGCTGATCCAGCTATTCTGGAGAACAATTTGGAACTATGCCGAAAGGCTATAAAAATGTGCATACCCTTTGCCCTAGCAGTGCCACTTCTAGGGCTATATCCCAAAGAGATCATAAAAATGGGAAAAGGATCCACAGGTACAAAAATATTTATAGCAGCTTTTTTTGTGGTGGCCGAGAACCAAAAAATTGAGAGGATGCCCATCCATTGGGGAATGACTAAACCAGTTGTGGTATATGAATGTGATGGCATACCGTTGTGTTATAAGAAATGATGAACAGGGGACTTCAGAGAAAACTGGAAAGACTTCTATGAACTGATGCTGAGTGAGGGGAGCAGAACCAGGAGAACATTGTATGCAGTAACAGCCACAGTGTATTTGTATGAGGCCTGAATTTGATAGACTTAGTATTTCTCAGCAATGTAAGAACTTAAAACAATTCCAATACAGATAGTAAAGCAAAAGGAAAAAAAAGAAAATAATTCTTTTTTTTAATTTAGTTTTTTATTTTTTTTCTTGTTTACGTTTTTCATTTTCATTACATTTTTGAATTACACATTTTCTCCCCATCTTGCCCCTGCCCCAACCCTAAAACAGCAATCCCACTGTAAAGCCCCTCCCCTGCTCTGCTCTCTTATTTTCTGGTAGGGCA
>CM053596.1:248496245-248520567 GCA_028646575.1 Pseudocheirus occidentalis | reverse complement strand
ATATATTATATCTATTATATTACTATATATCGTATTATATTATATATTAATAATATAATAATTGTTAAATATAATTATAATACATATAAAATTATATATTATTATATAATACTATACGTAGTATTATTAATAATACTATAACAGCTATCACACAGTGTTGTTGTGAACAGAGTGCTTTGTACATGATCAAGGGCTATGCTGTGAGCTTATTAACGGTCCATCATCCTCCATGAAAATGGGAAGTGTGTGAGGGGCGATGCATTTTGTCAAAGCATCTAGACTAGCTAAAGGAATTGAAAATGATTCAGACCAATGTGATGAAAGTATAGGAATCTAGGAAATAAGAGTTTTTTAAAAACCCATTTAATCATCTTTGCCACACTAACCAGCCGCTGTGACATCATTTTGGTCAGCTAATTTTTTGATCTGCTCCAGTTTATCCGGCATAGAATAGCTTAGGTGAATTTAGAGCAAGTTACTGCCAAATTATTCATTGTTTGTATATGTAAGTCTACTCTCCATAGTAAATAGTGTTGAATGTAACATTCAACCGTTCTTCCTGTTTAAAATTCAGTTCATCGTAATAATTTTTAAAAAGCAAAATAGCTCATACATTGGGCTTGCTCTTCTCCCAGCCTTTATGGTATCTCCTAGATTCCTGTTCTCTGTGTCTGGTTCTACCTGGGTTTCAAAATCTACTTACAGGTTAGTGGTTTCTATCTAATATACCCAATCCAGCTGTTTTAAGTTAGGTTCCAGTTCTGAAAGAAGTTATACGAGACCTAAAGTAAATCATGGATTGAATAATAAATAAGACCCATGGGACTAGAACCATATGATGCCTAAGATCCCCACCACTGTATGACACCGCATTAGTTTCCATGACATTAGTAAGGGTGAGAAGAGCTGTTAACAATTTTTGTAGCTCGTGGGGTTTTGTTTATAACCTGTTTGCAACCTACCTTCTGTCTAACTGACAGTGTTCTATCAATTAATGAGATAAAGTCTGTTAAGTTCTCTGGTTTCCCTGAAAGAAAAGAGTTATGTTTATAGGATCAGAGATTTTGGGAATTGGAATGGGAACTTAAAGATGACCCAGGGACTAGGCCAGTAAACCAGAGGCACAGTGACTTGCCCAAGGTCACGAGTCAAAACCAATTAGAAGAAAGGCTAAAGATGAGAAGACTCTGCAAATAACTGAGATACTTTAAACTGACCTATTCACGTACATTCTTGGTTCCAAAATGATGGGGAATGACAAAGGAACTCGCCTTGATTAGTATCATTTTTTTTATAAAAGTCTAATCAATGCAAATAAAATAGTTCCCACATCAAGAGCACCAACAGAGCCCACAAGCCACGTTGCTGTTCAGTCACGTCTGACTTTTCGTGACTCCATTTGGAGCTGTCTTGGAAGTGATAAAGGAGCAGTTTGCCGTCTCCTTCTCCAGCTCATTTTATAGGCGAGGAAACTGAGTCAGACAGAGTCAAGTGACTTGCCCAGGGTTTTACAGCTAGTAATGTCCGAGTCAAATTTGAACTCAGGTCTGCCTGACACCAGACCCATCATGCTCTGGCTGCTGCGTCACCCAGCCGCCCTAAGCTACGTTAGCCAGCAGAAACGTTCTCATCTTGCCAGGTGGAGAGAGAGAGCAGCCAAGGGCAATACTGAGTTAAAATAATTAAGAATAGAGAACGGTGGCAGAAGGATACGAGCCAACTGACTTCATAAAATAGTGAATACAACAGCACAAAAACAATGGCACAGGGAGCTCCATGTGAGAGCTAAGCCAAACTGTCCTTCTCTTTCTTAACTGCCAAATCTAATGGCATTTTTTTCCCTCAGTCCTCTTGGCCTCTTCAGCTTTTGATCACTTTTGATCACCCTTTTCTCCAACATACTGTCTTTTCTCTAGGTTTTTGTGACTCTCATCTTTGCTGATTCTCCTCCTACCTCCCTGACCACTCTAAGTCAGCATTTTGGTTGCCTTTGCTGAATCTTCAGATCACTCTCACTAAACATGGGTATCTCCTAAAGTTCTCTCCTGACCCCTTTTCTCTTCTCTCTGTCTTGTGTCTTCTGTCTACTCTCTACCATCTCACTTGGTGATCTTATCGGCTCTCCTGCTTTCAGTTACTTATACAAATGATTTCCAGACATACACACGCGCACACACACACACACACACACACACACACACACTCATACACACCCATACACACCCATGCACACCACTTTATCCATTTTATCCATTTTAGTCCACCAGAGTGGTCACAGGTCTGCCCAGGTCAGCCCCCTACTCAGTAAACTTCAGCATCTCCCTATTACCTCCAGAGTGAAATATAAAATCATCTGTTTGACTTTTAAAGTACTTCACAACACAGTGCCTTCCTCCCTTTCTAGTCTTCTTACACCATACTTTCCTCCCACGTCCTCTGTACACTGGCTTTCCTTGCACATGACACACCATCTCCAAACTCCATGCATTTCCATGCACTATTTCCCTGAAATGGCGTCTCTCCTCTGCCTCCTGGATTCCCGAGCTTCAAGACCCAGCTCAAATCCTTCCTCTAACCCTCCGCCCTTATGCTGGTGACTTCCCTCTGAGAACACTTTCCATTTACATGGTGTATAGCTAGACACATACATATACATATACATATACATATACATATACATATACATATACATATACATATACATACATGCACATACATATATGAAGAAGCAGGTGTTTTAGAAAGCATAGTTGGAAAGAGCAGCTGGACCAGACCAAGAATACACTAAGGGAAAGGCAGATTGGAGGCTAATTAGTCTTAGAAGCGTTAAGAGATCATTTCACAAAATATGAGCAAGAAGATTCCAAAAGAAAGGAAAAAATCATAAGTAACATGAATGTCACAAAAAAGCAAGCCAGACAACAGCGAGAGCTGCTGACCCACATTCCTATTATCTATAAAATTTATAAAATATATAAAATTTATTATCTATAAAATCTCATGCTGGTTTACAGGCTCGTCAAAAGTATCCTCCATGAAAAGTAGAGAAGGAGGCAGCCAGCCTCTCAAAAATGGTGACGCTCTCCTCCAACAAGCAGAAGAGGCTGCAAGCATTTAAATTAGGCAGAATTCTTTGATCAGTATACCACAGGGATCATTGATTAATCATTCTCTAATTATTCCCGTCAAATGAGACACATCATAAAGCAATGCGTATTCAGCAGAGGCGTTCGCTTCTGGCATAGCGGTGTTATGTACAACATTGGGATGCAAAGGGAATTCCCTATGGCAAGGCCTTTCTGCTGTCACTATTTGCAGAAGATACTGTGCTGATTGCATTAAACCCCATAACATTACAGGGCCTCCTCAATGAGATCTATGAATACTCCAAAACAGATCAGCCTCATATGCTCTATAGGAAAAACTAAATGGATGAAAAAATTGCTATCAATAGAGAAATAAATAGAAAAGTAGATAGAAAAATTGATAGATCAATAGGAAGAGATAGGTGGATCAATCTTAAGAGTGCACTGAGTGCACTTAAGAGTGCACAGACAGACAATGAGTTGAACCCAGAATTAAAGTGGAGGAAGACGGAGGGCTGCCTTGCATTTGAGAAACTACGCAGAGCTTTAAATGGGCCCAAACTTCTTCCCATTGCCAAGACAAGACTTTTTAACATAAAAGTTCTCCTGGTAATGCTGTATGATGGCAGACCTTGAGATAAATCAATAGTAGAGATCTCAAAGTTGTCAGAGGATCATAGAGAGAGGCTTGTAAATAGAAATAACTACCCAGAAGTCATGGCATAAGGGATACTTTTGAAAAATAAGTGCTTATTGATATCTTTTTTTTTCCTACGTTGCCTAAATTATGCCCTCTCTTCCACCTTCCTCCCTATCATCAAGAGAATTACGAAAAGAAAGTGGAGTAGCCCTGCACCCAAAGCCAAGGCCATCTGTTGATGGGTATTGGTAACCACAAAATATAAGAAGGTGTAGAGGAAAGCTTCCCTCCCTGGGGGAGTCCTCTTTGGAGGATCTACGGAAGAGCATGGACAAGAATCACAAAGGAGGAGAAGGCATGGTTGAACTGCAATCTGTACCAAAGGAGGGAGGAACCGTACTGATGAAATCACAGATCCACTGAAGTTTTATATTTTTATAGCCGGTATTTGAAGGCAGGTCACAGTGGATAAAGCACAGGACCTGGAGTCAGGAAGACCTGAGTTCAAATCCAGCCTTTAAGACACTACCTGTGCAACCCTGGGTGAATCCCTTAACCTTCTTGTGCCTTGGTTTCTTCATCTATAAAATGAAGCCAATAACAGTATCTACCTCCTAGAGTTGTGATGATAACATGAGATATTGGTAAAGCAATTTGCAAACCTTAAAGTAGTTTTTTGTGTTCTAAGATTTTTATATTATTTGGTTAGAGACCAGCATTTAGACCTAGTCAACTGGTCTTATCCCACCTGTCTACTGTTCTATAATCTCCATTCACAGACTAATGAGTTAGAGTATATACTTTGCCCCCTACATGTACAGCCTCTCTCATTGGCAGGTACAACAAAAAATGCACACACACACACACACACACACACACACACACACCACATACCCCTGTATGTGCACCTCCCATCACAAACTCCCTCTCACCCCCAGACAGAATAGCATCATCAATTTAGAACCAGAAGGCACCTTAGGGGTCATATAGTCCAATGCTCTCATCACAGACCCCTTCCCCGTCTAAGGGAAGAACGCACTAACTTAGAAATGCCAAAAAGTAAGGAGGAGGATTGGGACTGGGGGACGGCCGGGGTCCTTGTTCCTGGTAAACAGGAGAGCCAGTGGTAATGGTTGGGCAGGAGGGGTGAGAAAGAACCATGTGAGCGGGCATAGGTGGGAGGAATGAGTGGGCAGCAAATCCATCCCAGCATGCTAGTTTCTTCTGGAGATTGCCTAGGGGGCTCTTCTGAGTTCCTATCAAGATCTGCTTTTTCTTTCTGTGTAGTTCCAATAGCTTGGTTGTTCCAGGACATTCCTGGATTCCATCTTTTCCTCACTTATTAACACCTTGCTTTCTTTCTATTATTTCTCTCTACCTGATAACCTTGCAAAAGTCCTTTGATAAATATTTTCTTTCCTCATTACTCAGGAAATCTATTCTTACTGAAAGATGTAGGACTTCTTTTAGACTAAAAAGAAATATGTAGTCATTTATTTATTTTAAATACTCAACCAGTATCTATCAGTGAAAAGGTTCCCATCAATAATATAATACATTAGATTTGTGTGACATTTTATACTTTTCAGAACACTTGTTTACCTATGATATTATCTGATGGTCACAACAAACCTTCAAGGTGGGTAAAGCGGGCATTATCCTAGTGTCATCAATGAGAGACCTGAGATGAAGTGACCTGCCCAAGACCACCCGGTCAGTGACAGAGTCACAGCTAACAGCCTTCATTTGTCATTATTAGGCTCGGTGATGTTTCCTCTACAAGACATTGTGACCATCCCTAGTTAGCACTGCTGGTGGTTGGTTGTTGTTGTTTTGTTTTGTTTTGTTTCCAGTGAGAGGAAGAAGCAAGAAGAGAAATCTCAGAAACGTCTAGAAAAAGTCTTCCAAAATGCTCAAGTTTTACTGAATGAAGAAAAAGTAGCAAAAGAAAAAAGGAAAAAACAGCAGGAGCTCTTAGTCCAGATTAAGGCAGAAAACCTCCGGGTGAGCCATCTCCTTAGTGGCAGAGTTTGTGATTTAGCGGCTAATAGGAAGCTCTGGAAGAATGGCATGATGGGAGGAGTGTGGAAGTTGGTATGAGCAGTTCATGTAACAAGAGCTTAGAGGGGTCAGAAAAACGAGGGAGCTGGTAAATTGGGGACAGACTAATCAGACCCTCTAGTCCAGCCCCTTCCCCTTATGGATGAGGTCATTGAAGGGCACACAGGTGAGTGAGTGTGAAGGAAATGAGGGAACAAGCATTTGTTAAGCATTTAGCACGTGCCAGGCATTGTGTTAGTGATGGAGATACGAATCCAAGCAAAAAGGAGAGCACCCCTGCCCTCCAGGAGCTTACCCAGAAGAGGAATGCAGGCTGGCTTGGGCCCCTCCTCAAAGTGGAAGCCCCAGGAGATGGTCACCAGTGGGACAAGGGGACAGGCTGGTGGGAGGCACATTCTGGGCTGACAGTGCCCCAGAGATGCCCCGGTGCTACAGGGAGTTCTAAAATGAGACGGGCTTTCAAGTTAGTCTTCAGGGGGCAGGAGAGAAAACACAAAACATGAAAGCTAAGATTGAAGTCAGGTCCTCTGACCTTAATGCCAGTACTCTTTCCGTTAGTTTATATAACACACTGATGAATACCTTGGAAGCAGCCAGAGTCACACCAACGTGACCCCTGCAAAGGGCTTTAAAAGCCAAGGAGAGTTTCTGTTTTATCCTAGAGGCGGTTTGAGCTTCTGGAGTTTATCGAGCAGGGAGTGACGTGGACAGACGTGCACCTAGCGAAAATCACGCCATGAATTTGAGTGGAGAAAGCCTTGGGGCAAAATATAGCCCCCAAAACAGCCAAATGAGGTCTGCACCTGCAGTGTCACTGGTGCAGGGAACCCCGGCCTGGGGAGACTCGCCTCTTGCCTCTTGACAACGTACAGTCTTAGAGAGTCGCCTAAAAGTCACAATGGCTTGCCCAGGGTCATGTGGCCAGTAGGTGTCAGAGGCAGGATTTGAACCTCCATCTTTCTGGGTGCCACCAATCAAGTAAACATATAAAGTGAGGATTGACAGCTTATATGAGATTCTTAGCGTTTAACAAAGCAGAACCAAAATGAACAAAGCACTAAGTAGAAAGTCTGTCTGACATTGTGCCGAGAGGCTGGGGATCTAGTGGAAAGAGTCCTGCCCTTGGGGACAGACCGAGCCTGAAGTCGGGGCTCATAATGATTGTTGAGGCATCTTGAGCAAGTTATTTAAGCCTCAGCTTCCTCATTCATAAAATAGGCGTGACAATTCGCATACAGACCCCAAGATGAGTTTATTGCCTTTAATTTGTGTTTATTCTGTATGTTACATGTATGTATATGATTATGTGTGTTTAGGTATGTGTCTTGTGTGTTTATGTGTGTGTGTATTATGAGTATGCTTTGTGTATACATGTGGTTGTATGTTATGTATGTATGGTTATGTATACATGTATGGTTACATATACATATATTGTTCTATATACATATATGGTTGTAGTTATTGCATAACTCTTGTCCTACTAATCTTGCTTCCTGTCACTTCATGTTGGTTTTTCCCAGATTTTCTTATAATCTAAATAGTCATCATTTTTCTGGCACTAGCATATCCTATTAAATTAGTAAAGCATGATTTATTTAGCTACTGCCCAATTACTAGACAGTAGCTGATCTCCAGTTTTTTTTAGCTATTGTTATTATGTGACATATAATAAAACGTATCTCATAATAGTTATAATTAAACTACAAGGAATATGCTGCCGAGGAAGCCAGAGACAGACACAGAATTCCAACATATACAAAAATAGTCACAGCAACACTCTGCAGGAGAGAAGACTGGCGCCCATCATCTGGGGAGTGACTGGGAAAGCTATTATATAGGAATGTAATGGAATATTGTTGCATATTAAGAAATGGTAAATATGACGATTCAGAGAAACATGGGAAGACACTAACGCAGAGCAAAATAAAGCGGAATCAGAAGGACAGCAGAGGGACTATAACCATGTAAATGAAAAGATGAGTCAGTTAGTCAGTCAGCAAGCATTTATTAAGGATCACCATATGCCAGGCTAGGGGGTGCAAAGAAAGGCAAAAGCATGGTCCCTGCTCTCAAAGAGCCAACATTTTATTCATTCATTCATTTATTTATTTATTCATTCATTTGTCTATTTATCTGTCTTTCTATTTATTTATGCATTTACTTATTCATTCATTCATTTATCTGTCTATTTGTTTGTCTGTTTACTTATTTATTCATTCATTTATTTATTTACTCATTCATTCATTCATCTATCTTTCTATTTGTTTGTTTGTTTACTTATTTATTCACTCATTCATTTATCTATTTATCTATCTATTTACTCATTCATTCATTCATCTATTTGTTTATTTCTTTGCTTATTTCTTCATTCATTTATCTATTTATTTACTCATTCATTCATTCATCTATCTTTCTATTTGTTTAATTGTTTACTTATTTATTCACTCATTCATTTATCTATTTATCTATCTATTTACTCATTCATTCATTCATCTATTTATTTCTTTGCTTATTTATTCATTCATTTATCTATTTATCTATCTACTTATTTACACATTCATTCATTCATCTATCTTTCTATTTATTTGTTTACTTATTTATTCATTCATTTATCTATTTATCTATCTATTTATTGATTTGTTTGATTTGTTTACTTTTAGTTTACAAGATTCAGTTCCACAATCCCTTGAATCTCAGATTTTCTCCCCTCCCTCCCCCCGTCCCCCTATGAAGGCATACAATCAAGTATAGGATCTGCAAATACTTTCACACTGGACATTAGTCTGGTTGTATAGAAGGGTTATAACCAACGGAGTGAACAATGGGAAGGAAGAAACAAAAGCAAACATGGAAAAGAGTGAGAGCCAGTAGTTTGCTTCAGTCTCCATTTAAACTCTGTTCCTTCTAGATCTTTCTCAGAATGTAAATATCTCTTTCTATCCTGAGTCTTTTTGGAGTTGTCTTATAACCTTGCATTGTTGAGAAGAGTCTAGCCTATCAAAGTTGGTCATCACACATACGTTGTGTCTGTAATTGTGTACAAATTTCTCCTGGTTCTGAAGAGCTGATTTTTAATGGAGGAGATAGCATGTGAATAAACCTGAACAGAAAGATATATAATTAAAAGAAAAAACAGTCATTTTACACCTAGAAATTTGTAACCAAGGATTCTAAAATATCTTTCTTGTGGCTTTGTCCACTTCATTTTTCTTTCCTCAGTGTAATTAAGCTCCACCTTAAATGGTGGTAGATATCAATGGAGATGAGAAAATTAGTCCTTGTCCCCTAACAGGCCAAATGTAATCACAGGGAGCCTGTGTTGGGAGGAGTTTGCTGAAGGGTGGAGCAGAGCCCACAGGAAGCTGGTAGTCAGAGCAGCAAAATAGTGGAAAAGAAAGAAAGACAAGCAAGCAGACATCTAGGCTTGTGAGTGTTGGTTTGTGGGAAGGCTAAAGGATGGTGTGGCTCTCTGTGGTGTTATGGTGTATTAACTTCTTTTCTACTGTGATGGATCTGGCTTTCTGATTTGGAGAGTCAGTTTTCTGGTGTCTGGATAAATGTTTTGCTTCTGTGTGTCTTCTATATAGAGAGTCTGTTATATTTTGCAGTTGAAGACTATGCCGGCATATTTACAGTTGCCGTCGGCACTGTGAATATTGTGTTGGTGCTACAATTAGCTCATTCTGTTTCAGAGACATTATAAAAACAAATATATCTACAAAATCAGTGACTGATGCATAAAAAACAACTGTTATATAAAGCAGTCACTTGGTGTGTGTGTGTGTGTGTATTTTTTTTAAAGGAAATGTGATCATAATTTGAGAGCTAAAAGGAACCTTTAGCATAATCTAGTACAATTCTTCATTTTATAGCTGGGATATGAGCTCAGGTCTTTTTATTCTAAATCCAGGGCTCTTCCAATGACCACATACTCTTTTCACTACATGGCTGTCCCAACAGTTTGCTGGGAATCTAGTTTGGTTCAAATTCTTTTATGTCCATAGGCCCATAGATCACGCAGTCATAGATTTCGAATTAGAAAGTACCTCAGAGGTCATCAAGTTCAACCCCTCAGTTAACGGATGAGGAACCTGAGGCCTAGAGACATTAAATGACACGTCCAGGGTCATAGTGCTAGGAAACATCTGAGGCAGGATCGGAACCTCAGTTTTTCTGACTCTAAGCACCTGTTGCCAAGAATGGCCTAGAACTTCCCAGCATCGTTATAAAACATGCACATGTTCCTCAGCTAGATTATTATAGATTATATATAGATTATTATATATATTACATATATAGATTATTCTGACTTTCAGAACAGTCCTGAGTCAAAAGCTGCTGCCCTAGAGCAGCAGGTGTAAGAGTGAGCAGGACACCTCTATTAATTTTGCTTCAGCTTATACCTTTAGACTGGCCCTGGACCCCCCTGCCCTACAGTCCAGGTGGTAGAGTATAGGTTTACAGCAGCCTTGACTTTAGTATGGTTAATATGCCACATTAGATACATACTAGACATTAGATGCCATATAAAATGCCCAGACAGCTTGCAGCTGTGATGGCCAAAAGTTATTGTCAACTCAAGCAAATTGGCTTTCTAAAAAAATCCCCAAACCAATAGTATTTGCAGGAAAACTTAAAAAGAGGTTGTTTCTAGGAGGCAATAGGACTACAGATCTATAGTTTATTTATTTGTTTTTACAGCCTTCTTTGCCTCTGTTGGGCCCCAAATAATCTCTAATCTGGACCAGGTTGTTAAATGAGACTCTCTGAGGGAGACGGTGCAAGATACCTTATTGAAACCCAGATCCAGGTGCAGCACCGTTTATGTGTCTCTCCCACACATTTATTTGCAAAGATTTCTTTTTTCATTAGAAATGTCTGTTAAGAAGCATTCTGCTTTGAGCTTATCTCATCTTCCTTTGATCGGGCACTAAAATCTCCCTGGGAGATCCAGAAATCCAAATAGAAGTGCCATTGCTAATTAGCGAAACAACAAGGGACTGTAGATGAAAAGTCTTAAGCCGTCCAAAATGCGGCCTTCTTCATTCTCACCCAACTCTGGAATGGAGCTTTTATGTTTTCTTAAAATTGTTTAAAAGCCTGTGATCCTACTTCTGAAATTTGAAGAAAATAATGAAAGAAAGGGGAACCATTTGCAGAACTCAGAGAACGAGGAAATAATTGTTCCCGAAGCACCATTGTTAATGTTGTACAGAGCTTACCTAAAGGACATTGAGCTGAACCATAGGAACACAAAGGCATACTTTAAGAAGACCGGGATTACTTTTCTTTCTGATGAGACCATGATCACTATAGTAATATTCCACCCCCCTCCACCGTTTATATGGCAGATTTCATTCCCAAAGTTTTCAGTTACCAGAGTCATCTTCCTACGCCTGAAACAAAGCCGTTACTTAGCAAGAACTTGACAGTAATCCCCTAGTGAGTGATATTATCTCCTGCCCAGCAAGAAAATGCAGGAAATGTTCCTTTGCAAATCAGAATACAGAGGAATGTCAAGTAGACCATGCAGGAAAGACCTGAGCCTGTATAGCTGTCGGGTTTTCCTATAGGTAGCTTATGTTTGGGCTTTTAAATGGTATCATGGAGCCTCCTATTCTTAGGCAAATGTCAAGTTTCTTAATGTAGTTATGTATCTATATCTAATAATGTATATTATGTATATATGTATATATAATGTAATTTTATATATAATATACTGTGATGTAATGTTATATATACATTAATGTAATTATATGTGTGTGCATATATATACATACACACATACATACATATACATACATATATGTGTATGTGTGTGTGTGTATATATATATATTTTTTCTTTTTTTTCCTCGTTCACTGACAACTTTTGACTGTGATTGATAGGAAAGGACACAGTGAGCTTCCCTGGAATCTTTGCTGGCTTAGTAAACATTAGTTATATGTATATCTGAGTTACTTTTCTCCTGAATATTACATGGGTTTTTATGATCACACATCCCTAGATATTTTTCTCCTTGTCATCAGCTTCTTAACTTGTCCTGATGAGATTCTGCAATTCAAAAATGATCACAAATGGAGTCTGTTCCCTAAAACTTTACAGAAAAGAACAGTGTTCCCATTCTTCCTACAAATTAGATGCCTCCTCCTTTGCTCAAATCTCACCGAGGAAAATTAAAAAAAAAAACGAAAAAAGATTGCCATTACCCCCCCCCCAGAGGCATCAGGTGGATCCCTAATAGCATCAGCTGACAGGACTAGGCCGGCAGGTGTGGGATCTCGCCATTTTTCTTCACCCACATGGTTCCCAAGGACCACAGAAATATTCAGAGAAATCTCCTCGAGGGCAGGGCCTGCTTTGGACCCCTGGTGTCTGGCCTGCTGGGGCCTGGCACACAATAGCTGCTTAAACTCTGTGTGGTTTGACTGACCTTCAACTTAACCCAGTGTAGAAACTTCCCAGTGAGGACACTTCCTCCATCTCAGACTGGTTAACAACTTTTCTGCAGTCTTAATTTCGTGGGGCCCTGAGGAATTCAGCAGCTTTGCCTCAAAAAGGAGTTTGTGATTTACTCCTAGAGTTAATAAGGAGCCCTTGAAGTTTGTTGACTCCAAGTTGGAGTGTCATCATTAGAACTGTCCTTTTAGGAAGATCACTTGGGCAGCTCTGTGGAAGATGGACCAGAGTGGGGAGGAACAGGGGCAATAGTCCAGGTGAGAGGTTATAAGGACCCAAAGTAGGGTGGTGGCTGTGGGAGTTGAGAGAAGGGGACAGATGCAAGCCATGTGGGGCAGTTGGAAAAAATAAGATTTGGCAAATGATTCAATATGTGGGGTACGGGAGAGTGAGGAATTGAGGATGACCCAGAGGTAGTGAATCTGAGCAGTGGGGAAGATGACAATGCCTGCTGTAGAAATAGGACAATTTGAAGGAGGAGTGGGTTTGGAAGGAAAGGTAATGAGTTCTGTTGAATCTGAGGTGCCTACAGGGCATCTAATTTGCAACATCCAGTAGACAGCTGGTGATGTATGAACCTGGAGCTCAAGGGCGAGACTAGGACTGGATATATAGATCTGTGAACATGGAGTTGTTGGTTAAAAGCATTGATGAAGTTGCCAAATGAGAGTCCAAACCCAAGCCTTGGGAAACACCCAGTTAGTGGGCAGGATGATCCAGCAAAGGAGACTTATGGGTAATCAAGAATGTAGGATAACCAAGAGAGAGCAGACCTACAAAAGACCAATGAGGAGTTAAGCATGAAGATGGAAAAGGAATGAGAAAAGGCCTTTCAGTTTGGAAATTGGTGTTATTGGAAACTTCAGAGAACCGAGTTTCAGTTTCAGTGAAGTTTGAAGCTAAATTGTGAAAAGTTGAGAGAAAGTAAAGCTGGTTGGCAGCAAATTTTTCTGGGATTTTTGCTGAGAAAGGAACATGATAACCAGAAAGGGCTTCTTCCGGATCAAGAAGATCTGAGCATATTTATAGGCAGCAGGGAAGGTCCAGACTAGGAAAAAAAAAAGAATAAGAAAAAAAGGCCTTTAGCAACCTTATAAGACCACTAGTTGCACCAAGATAGTTCTGTTTGACAAAAATACATTACAAACTTGTTGACATCTTTTTGTCCTCTTTACAATTCATTGTTTATCTTTCCATGACTGAGAATTTTGATGCAATTACTACCGAGCTTTGAGACAAAAGGGAAATAGCTAAGGAATTCTGATGAGTTACCCACTTCATTAATCAGACTAAGCATCTCTAGTGACAGGGTTAGAATTACCACGCAGATTAGATGACAAATTGCTGTTCTATCTCCCGTCAGTCATTTCTAGTGACAGCAGTGTGATTACACTTCAGGAAAGAGCTTCTCTTGCCAACAGAATGAGGGCAACTCCAGTGCATGTAATAAATTTAGCAGGGTAAGCTGTCGTATGTTCTCTTGAGTGGAATCTTTAAAAGACCAAATGATGTCTCATAGAAGATCTCAAAAAGGGGTGGGGTGGGGGGGAACATCCCACTTAGAAATCATTCTCCATCTGAACAACCCTCTTTTTGCAATTCCTTTTCTTCCTTTTAAATACCGTGGTCACAAACTTAGAAACATTTCTTCCCACAAGTTTGCCTGCTCTTTATTCACACGTATTGAGCCATAATCATTTGCACAGCTGTGATGTTACAGAGATGATGGCTGCTGGGAAATTAAAAAAAAAACAGAAGTGTGTTTAAAAGCCAAGAGAATCAAAGAACTGAGTGAAAGAGTAGACATAACTAACTGTATGTGGTGTTTTACAAATGAAGTTTTCAGTCTTTGCTCTTGGGTGAGCCGTGCTTACCACAGTGAAGGAGAGCCCTTATTCTAAAAAGACATGTGAATGCAAACACACAGCATAAAACATCATTTACTGCAGATTCTGAAAAGGAAACCTGAGGAAGAGAAACAAATAGGAAAGTGTCTCCTAAGTGAATCTTTGGAAGAAGATAAACAGAGAGGCTGTGAGAGTCTGTCAATTCCTCTCCCTTTCCTCTTTTCTCAGTACAACATGGACCTATGCTCCTTTTTCCTTGGAAAAGGGATTAAGGGAGGGAGCCCTTTCTAATTCCTTCCATTTTCCTTTCTTCTGAAGGCATGTAAACTCAGCCTGAAAAAAAATTATTCAAAAACAATTGAATGGTTTTAGGAAATCAAGAAAATGCTTTTGTTTTATTGTTGGTGTCTTGCTTACTGAAAAAATTAATAATAATGCATGAGCTTGGCTTAGATTCTAGAAACCTGGGTTCAAATCTAGTTCCTGCACTTATCATGGGCAGATTGCATAATCCAGCTGAGCCTTAGTTTCTCATCCATAATATGGGAATAATACTTGTGCAACCCTGACCACCCTGGCCTTCACTGCCTGAAAGCCAGGAAGGCTGAATTTCACCACTCCCCCAAGGTTCTCCAGCACCCTGAAGGGGTTTGGGGGGGTGTTTAGTCCCCACTGGTTCAGTCCCCACTGATGATATTCTCTCAATTGTAGGGAGTGGTCCTCTGTACCCCAGTTCCATTTCATCACCAAGAGATTAGCTTTCACATAGGAACATTTACTTCAGAAGGCATAATCACAAATATACACATTTATTTCACCCAAACACATAAGGGGCATAATCCCCTTCCCTTCGTGTTTTCTGAGTCTCTTAGGAAGGGATGGTGGTTAGATTCATGGTTTAGCTTGGTTCCTATATAGCATGGTCCCAATTCCAAATCCAAGACCCACCTTGGACTCACATCCCAGGCACCCAAGATTCTCAGGGGTTTTATGTTGGGCAGGTTGGCGCACCACCCCACCTGCAGCTCTGGCTCTGAGGCCATTGTCATGAATGGAACTCCTCATTCCCATAAGGATCACCTCTGGTACCTGAGACAGAGGTAGACAAGCTACATGGAAGAGAAGCCAATGGCCCCAGGCCCATTCCTCAGAGCTGGGGTAACAGAGGGAGAGCAGGGGGAGGAAGTCCTTCTCCTGTCACCAGTTCAGTTCATGTTGTCTACACCATGGCCACTGCAGGAAGGAGAGGTCCAAAAGAGTGGGCAAAGAAAGAACAACTGGACCAGTCGGTCACATTCATTTTAAAGATGCAAGCGGCAATTGAAGGGGGTTACCCCCACTCATGTTAGGTTTGCCACCATGTTAGGCAAACTGGGCGTGCTCAGACAAGTTCATCTTAGACATGTAGTACCTTACCCATGGCACAGAGTCACAGAATGTCAGTCCTCACAGCTTCTCTGAGTCCAAATCCCATCCTCCTTCTGCTGTAACACGTCAGGTTATAGCATATATGGTGCTCTCCAATTCATACAGCGATTCCCCCACAACTCCATAATAAGAACATTATCATCTTTTTTGCTGATGAAAAAACCGAGGTTCACTTTGGTTGAAGTAATTTACTCAAGATCACATGGCTAGTAATTGGAAAAGCCAAGACCAGAACTCAGGCTGTCCAATTCTAAATCTAATACTCAATCCACAATATAAATCTAGGCATAAGAATCTCAAACCTTACAGCCAACTCATAAGGAAGCTAGTTAATGCGTGGCAGACGTTTTAGTGCCCTTGAGAACATTCCATAAGCAGTTGTCTACTTTCTGTCTCAGTGAGAATTAGAAGTTACAGGAGAGAAACCATCTCAAGCGTAGGACAACTTTTGGTATACAATTGTTCTTTCTCTGCCTTCTAGCATGAAGGGACTCCATGAAAATGCTTAGGAAAAAGGTACCGAGAGAATATTGATAGGTACAGTGTGTGTGTGTGTGTGTGTGTGTGTGTGTGTGTGTGTGCACACATACATACACACATAGATTTTTTTTTTTAATTCTACTTAACCCTGAAATGAAGTGGTTTTCTGAATGTTTTCAATGCAGTGCCTTCAAAAATATTTCTCTGCCTGGAAGAAGATGGTTTTAGAGCACAAATTTAAGATGAAGAAAGCTGAGGCCCTAGCAAACTGGAAATGCCAGATGAAGTTCCTACGAGCCTGGAGAGACTACACAAGAATTCAGCAGTTGGCACGAGATATGCAAGCCACAGAGGCTTCTATTAAGGAACAAGTCAGGTACGAAAATTCAGAGCTTTTCTAGATCATAGGTTTTGAGATGAAAGGAACCGTCTAGGTCCATCTAGTCCAATCTCCTTATTTTACAGATGAAGAACAAAGGCCTATAAAGGTACAGTAACTTCCCCAAAGTCACACGGGTATTAAATGGCAGGGCCAGGATTGGAACCCAGTTCTTTCTGACTCCAGGGTTGGTGGGCAGATTCAACAATTCAATTTAGCAAACAAAACCCTTGCCATTGTATAGGTACTGGGTGTACAAAGATAAAAATGAAAAAATGGTCTCTTTCTTCAGGGACTTGACATTTTATAGGTAGAATGCTTGATGGATACAAATAAGAAAAAAAAATAAGGTTACCCAAGGCTATGTGTAGTAGGTACTAGCTACTGGGGAGTTTCAGAGAAAGCTTTCCACTGAAGGTGGCGCTGCAGTTGACCACTGAAGGAAACTAAGGATTCTGAAAGGTAGAATTCTGCTCCCCAGGAGGTGATCTGGACTTCTAAACCAAACCAGTCCTTAATTTATGATCAGGATTCTCAACCTTCCCGTCAAAGCTAATTTGTCTTCAGTCTTTCGTGGTTGGGAGATCTGCTGTTGTAATCATTGTGGTAGACATGTGCCCTTTGCCCAGTAACATATTTGCAGCTTAGTAAGGATTTTCTGACAGGCTGAAGAACATGTTTGGGGTCAAGTAGGACTTTGGGAATCCTTTAAATCAAATCAGTTATTCATTTTCTCAACAAATATTCGTTAAGCATCCGCTACATGCAAGGGGCTGTGCTGGGCTCTCAGGAGGAAATGTAAAGAAGTAGAAAACATTTTCCTGTCCTTCAGGAACCCATGATCTCCTTGATTACAAGTATACAAGGTCATATTGAATATGCAGCCTCCCTGCTTCAAGTCTCTACCCTCTCTAGACAGCTCCTGATTTCCTCCAAGTCACTGGTTCTCAACTTGTGGGTCGTGACCCCTTTGGGGGTTGAACAACCTTTTCACAGGGGTCGCCTAAGACCATCGGAAAACATGTATTTCTGATGGTCTTAGGAAGCCAGACACCACTCCTCTATCCGTCTCTAGGCGGGTCTGCCCACTTGCAAATACGCCCACATACAAGTATTAAAGAGTTGCGGCACTGGGAAGGTTGAGAACCACTGCTCTAAGTAACTCCTTCTGACCTCTAGGAGCAAATACAGACCCCTCTGCTTAACACTGAAGTCCCTTCACAACCCAACTCCAACCTAACTATCTGGATTTATTATACATCATTCCCTTCATCCACTTCAGACCATTTCCCATCCCTAGATCTTTGTGCCAGCTGCCCCCCTCCCATGCTTCTAATACAGTCTATCCTCATATGGAGGCCTGGTTTCTTTCAAAACTTCACTTAAGAACTACCTGCTACGAGAGCCTTTTCTGGATTCTTCTAGCTACTCACACCTTTTTCAAATTATCCTGTAATTATTCATTTAACATATGCTCATACGTATATATGATATCTCCTCTACAGCGTGAGGTCTTAGAGAGCAGGGCTTGTTTCATTTTTATCTCTGCCTCCTCAGTCCTGCAATATTGCCTGGCACATGGTAGTCCTTGATAAATGCTTGATAATTGATTGATCAGTAGCATATGAATTGCAGCAGCTGGGTGGTGCCGTGGATAGAATGTCAGACGTGGAATCAGGAAGACTTATCTTCCTGAGTACAAATCTGAACTCAGACACTTACTAGCTGTGGGACCCTGGGTAAGTCACTTAACCCAATTTGCCTTTGCTTCCTCATCTGTAAAATGAACTGGAGAAGGAAATGGCCATGATACTCTCCAGTATCACTTCCAAGAAAACTCCAGATGGGATCGCTGAGTGTTGAACATGATGGAAAAACAAGTGAACAGTAATCCCAACTATGAGTGATAGAGGTTAAAAAGCTATATCAGAGGACAGAGAGAAGGGAAACATTTCTTCAGTGAGTGACTTCATGAGGGAAGAAGGCTTCAGGACTGAGGTGGGAGTTCATTAGGTGCAAAGTTATTCCAAATAGGGGAGGGAGTAGCAAGAACAAAAACACAGAAGCAGAAAAGAAGAGAGGGTTCTGGGGAACAAAGATAAGTCAGACTGGAGCCCAGCGCTTACATAGGGAAGAACGCCAGAAAGGTTGGCTGGTCCCATACATGTTAAGGCTTGAAATTTAGACTTTATCCTGTAGGCAGTTGAAAGCTACTGAGTTTGGAGCAGCAAAGTCATAGAACCAAAGGGCTGCTTTAGGAAAATTAATCTGGAGGAAGGCAGAAGAGAGACAGGAGAAAGAAAATGACTGGAGGCAGGAAACTAGTAAGGAAGGTCTTGTAATGGTTCAGGTCTGAGGTAGTAAGTAGAAATAACTGTGTGATAAGGGTGACTGTGAGAATGGAACAGATGGGCTGGATTTGAGCTGTGCTGTGAAGGAACAATCAATAGAGCGTAATGATTTCTTGGATGTGAGCAGCCTGGGAGGGAAGAAGGGAGGGTGACCAGTGATGTTAAGGAGGACCTCATGTAGAAGGCAGGACCTGAGCTGTTTCGAGGGGTGCAAAATGGGGAGAGCGGCAGCTTGAGGGAGGACTGACAACATATAGAAGTGTTCCTGTGGTCCATTGGACAAGTGGGCTAGCATTCAGAGTGCTTTGTAGGAGGGATGTGCTGTCAATCTGTGCAGACAGGTTAGGGCCCCCATTATCAAGAAAGAGCAGTTTTGTCTTTTCTCCTGCAGGCAATAGGGAGCATGTTACATGAGCAGACCAGCACCGAAGAATATCAGGGTGATGGCTGTGTGGAAGATGGGAAGGGACTGGAAATGGGGAGACAAGCTAGGGAGCTACTGAAAGGGCCAACAGAATCAAATACTGCAGAGAAGAGGGGGAAACAGAGACCGAGAAAAACCGATAAAATGGTGATTAGGACACTGCTGGCTTTTAAAAGAGCTGTCTTAGAACACGAGGGACAGAAGCCAGATTGTGAGGGATGAGAGAAGGCACACTGGGTAGTGCAGCGGATAAGGTGCCAGGCTGGAATTGGGTAGATTCATCTTCCTGAGCTCGGATCTGGCCTCAGACACTTACTAGCTGTGTGACCCTGGGCAAGTCACTTAATCCTGTTTGCCTTAGTTTCCTCATCTGTAAAAGGAGCCAGAGAAGGAAATGGCAAATCACTCCAGTATCTCTGCCAAGACCAAAAAGGAGGTCATGAGGAGTCAAGACTGGACCATCAGGACTAGATCAGGGAATAGAGTCTAAGTAAGAGAAGAGGAAGCTGAGATGACTCGGTGGATAAAGCGCCAGGCTGGAGTCAGGAAGACTCATCGTTCTGAGGGCAAACCTGACCTCAGACACTTTCTAGTTGTGAGACCCTGGGCAAGTCACTTAACCCTGTTTGCTTCAGTTGCTCATCTGTAAGATGAGTGGGAGAAGAAAAAGGCAAACCACTCTGACCTCTTTGCCAAGAAAACCCCGAAACATCACAAGGAGTTGGACGTGATCGAAATGACTGAACAGCAAAAGGGGGTGAGAGGGTGTAGAGAAGAAAAGAGAAGCATCAGATATAGAGCCCTTCTTTAAGAATATTGACCTTGCAAGTAGATAAATAGATAAATCAATACAAACAGAACTGCAAGGGTAGGTGAAGGGTTCGTTTTTTTTTTCTTTTTAAGATAGGAAAAGATTTATGCGTATTTGGAGACTGAAGGGAACCTAATGGGGAGAGAAAGATGGGAGATGCTGGAGAGAGTGAAGATAATTACAGGGGAAAAGGTCCATAGTAGCTGCCTAGACATAAGGACCAGTTTGCACAGACAAAAGGGAGCAACAGGAAACCAGGGCTCCCAGATGTTCATTATTTCTACCTGCTGGCTTCCTTTATTAGAGGGAAAAACAGATCAGCAGCACAGGTTTTATTTTTACCTGGTTTTGAATAAATTCTAGTAAATGGTTGTAGGCTAGTTGAATGGATGAATTAATGAGGTGGTTTTTAATGGACATTTGCCCCCTGAAAGATTTCTTTTTTAATCAGTGAGTTCAAATGACCTTCAGTCTCAGGTCGCTTGAATTTTTGTTGCCTGTTTTTGGATGAGAACCAGGTGTTATCTTGGGAACATTTGGATTCTGCTGATCAGAAGATCTTGATCATCTTCTATGTAAAGTCTTGTGCTCACTGCTCTGGAGGATGCAGGAAGTTTAATACAAACTGCCTCCCCTTGAGGAGTTTACAGTCTGGTCATGGAGTGAAGACCAGACCACAGGAAAAGCAAATGAACAATAGAAGGCTTTATGTGCTAAGTGACAAATGTGAGACGGAGGCAGTAAGAGCTGGGGGAGTTCAGAGCCGGAGTGATAAGTGTGGATTGTGATGGTCTTGCCGTTGTTGTGGGCCCTGAACTAGGCCTGGAAGGACAGGCAGAATTTGCATAGGTTCTTTTACACAAAGTACTTGAGAGGGAACAGACACATTGCGCCAAAGGGAACTCTGATGTGGACGTGACATGTCGGGAGGACAGTCTGACCATAGAGAAATTCAGAAGTTGTTTTTGTTCTTGTCCCTAGCAGGGTGGCCTTGCACACGATAGGCACTTGAATCAAAAGGCAGGTTGGGTCTGGATTGTTACGGAACCCATTTATAATCACAGTCATGCATTCACTTACTCCTTCCACAAATATTTATTGAGGACCTACTATGCTTAAGACACTGCTCTGTTTCAGCATTTCCATTTGGATATGTACAGCTTCTTTGATCTCCAGCACTTTAGATCACCACAATTAGACATACATGTCTTATAATTCCACAGGGAGTGGGCAGGTACATACAGGAGGCAGGAAGAGCACAGTTTCTATATCCTGATATGCCTGAAAATATTAACCTTTAAAAATACTGCATCTTAATACTTGACTCTTTCTTCTTGTGGGTTACCTGTGTATTACTGAATTCCCATCAGTTTTCTTTAGCTTATCTATTGCCTCCAAATTTAATTGCTCAAAGATTAGTGGTTAGTATTTACTGTTCTGTTAGGTAAACAGATCTGCGTTCAGATTTCAGTCAGGCATCACATCAAATGATATGCTTGCCCTTTTCTTTTTTTTAATTAATTTTTATTGACTTGTTTGTTTACTTTTAGTTTACAAGATTCAGTTCCAAAATCACTTGAGTTTTAGATTTTCTCCCTTTCCTTTCCCTCCACCGTCCTGCCCCCACGGTGGCGTACAATCACATAAGGGATCTGCAAGCTCTTTCACATTGTGCAACAGTCTTGTTATATAGAAGCATTGTATGCTTGCCCTTTTCAACCTTACTTATTATTTCTGATTTCCATTTAAAATGTTCATAATATATCTTGGTTATTCAGCGGATTTTTACCAAGATAAACAATAAAAAATTAATTCCTTTCATTTGGATAGTGCTTTAATGTTTAGAGGGTATATGCATGTGTGTATGTGTGTACATGCACACATATACATGTATGTATGTGTACATACATATATGTGCATGTATATGTGCGTGTGTGTGTATGACCTTATTTGGTCATCAGAACAGCCCTGTGAGGTAGATGAGGGAGGCATTGTTGCAGTGCTTTTCAAATTGAGAAACTTGAAATTCACAGTTTAGTAATTTGCCCCAAATTTTACACTCAGTAACAAGGTAAACTAGACTAGAACCCAAGTCCCCTGGTCCTCAATATCTGTATAGATTGCTCATTTGTCATTAGTACTGCTCTAGGATTTCATACTGCAATCAGGCTGAGAGTCTTATTTACCTGCATGGTATATTTCTCCCATCTCTATGTTTATGGCTTCATATCTGTCGCCTTTCCCCTCCTCTCTCCTCCTTTCCTCTCTTCTTTCCTCCTTTCCTCTCCTCTCTCCTCCTTTCCTCTCCTCTCTCCTCCTTTCCTCTCCTCTCTCCTCCTTTCCTCTCCTCTCTCCTTCTTTCCTCTCCTCTCCTCTCCTCTCCTCTCCTCTCTTCTCCTCTCTCTCCTTCTTTCCTCTCCTCTCTCCTTTCCTCTCTTCTCTCCTTCTTTCCTCTCCTCTCTCCTTCTTTCCTCTCTTCTTTCCTTCTTTCCTTTCTATATTTTCATGACATTTGTGATCAGCTCAGTTATTTTTGTCTATGGTTCACTGACTTTTGAGAAGCACGGGATCAGGATGTTTGGGGGAGAAATATTCTATCCCTGAATAATTATTAATCTTCAAGATACTGTGCAGGAGACTATTTCTTTTTAGAGTGCCTGCTTTGAATAAATTGTAGTTACAATAGCAGTCTTTTCCAGTGTGTCTACTCAGGGGGGTTGTTGCTTTGCAGATGGGATATGTTAAGCTCGGAAGGTATCCCATTTTGCCTAGAAATAGAGTATGGGACACAGCTTTATTCTGGGTTTCCAGCCTCCTTATTTCTTCTTCCTCCACCTAAGGGACAAATGTGGATATATTTAGACGTTCCAATACCATAGATAACCATCACTAAATGAGCCACAATCCTTTTTAATGAGTGGACCTTCTACTGATTTCCCCTGCCGTTTAATTCCATCTTTTTTATTTACAGAAATATTTTTGTTTTCCATACAGTCCACATGATTGCTTTCAGCAATTCCTACTGTAAAAATATGAAATTAACACATCAGGTGAATTTCACACTCCCCCTTCCCAAGCCAGATTGATGTAAATTAAATTTCACATTAATCAGACAGTGAAACTTACAGCTACTATACTGTGGAAATTGATGATTTTCCCTCACTGGGGTAAGATAAGTGATCTTTGTGACATTCTGCATTTATAATGACGTGTGGCTTTCCTCCACAAAAGTCCGACTCTGATGCCTCACTGTGGCATGAGGGTGGTAGACCTGAATTCTCAAAGGCTTTGGAAGCAGAGCACAAGCTCCAGGAAATTCTCCCTTGAGCATCGTCCTGACAGACGACTGCCTACTACATGGAGACCAGCCTGAGTCCAGAGGGGGTCATCACCATGAGGCTGGTCACTTTGATCGTGGCAACCCATTAAGCAAAATACCCAAATGTACCTTCAGTCCTAAGCAACCACCTTCTATTTTTACAGTCATGATGGCAGAGTAAGGGACAGAAGATGATAAAAATCACACAATTTTTTAGCCCTCCTATAAACATTAACTATTAGCACTTTAAATGTGATATCCTTGTCCCATGGCTCAGTATATGACTGAAGGAACTGAACCACATGAAACTGAAAATATTATGTAAATAACTCCCAATCAATACTGATCGACAGTATCACTATAAATTAAACCAAAAGTCATATGGAGAATACAACTAAATGGAAGCATGTTTTGCAGATGCCTCTTGGAGAGTTGAATGACAAAGTTGGCGGAATTGGTTTAATCATGTTCCCAAAGGCAAAAGAAATATCATTTTGTGGAACACCAGGTCATATCTGCCTTATAGTATTGCTGATGAGCCTAAGCTTGAAAATGACTATGAATATAATTATAACTTATTCATCAACATACAAAGGATGAAGAGAGAAACAAATTCTATGAAGAGCCTGACATTATCCTCCAAACTTGTTCAGCACACACACTGATGCACAGTCACTGATTTTACTGTGGAGGGGAACATGAAGAGGAGAGTGAAAAAAGTATTTTAGAAAACAAAGTTCAGCAGTAAGATATGGGGAAAAAAGCCATGGATTCATAGACTTCTCAGAGTGGGTATTTCATAAATACTTTCTTCTAGAAAGGAGTTAGAAGGTGCTGGACAGGCTGAACTCCAGATACAATCAGAAAGAAAGAAAGAAAGAAAGAAAGAAAGAAAGAAAGAAAGAAAGAAAGAAAGAAAGAAAAGAGAAGGAAGGAAGGAAGGAAGCACAAAGAAAAGAAAAAAGAAAGAAATTTAATCTATTTTAACAGACAGGAAATGACTGATTATAGATGTGGAAGCTATTTTCAGATCAGTT
>CM053596.1:248479492-248495745 GCA_028646575.1 Pseudocheirus occidentalis | reverse complement strand
AGAGAAAAGAGAAGGAAGGAAGGAAGGAAGGAAAAAGAAAAGAAAAAAGAAAGAAATTTAATCTATTTTAACAGACAGGAAATGACTGATTATAGATGTGGAAGCTATTTTCAGATCAGTTGTCTATGTGCCACTATATACCACTGACTAGTTACAGCACAGCCAAGAATAAGACCAAACCAAAGAAAAAGGTAAATGTAAGAACCTGAACGCAATAATAATAGCTCCAACCTGTCCTATTAAGACAAGAAATGGATAAAATAAAAGACATTGAGAGGGATTATCATCATTCTCCATAGGAGTTTAGTTGATAAAAGGAACTCATCCATCAAAAAGATGCCAAAGGACCCAGAAGCCACTTCAGCAAATAGATACTTGATCTTACCAAATGGAGGGCCAAGAAAGCCAAGTATGGCACCAGTGTAGAATATAAACTCACTTGAAAAATGTTATAGAAGAGAGATGGCAGAAGATAAGAAATATTCTCTTCTCATCAGATAGTCAATGGTCATTCCAAAAGGCAACAAAGGGGAAGATGAGTCTGCAGAAGGCTTGGCAAAACTTTCTCCAGAGGATAAATTTTGATAAAAGAATGTGAATGAAAAGTCCTCAAAAGAGGAATTGCAGACGATTAACAATCATATGAAAGATTCCCCCAAATCGCTAGTAAGATAAAAGGTAAACCAAAACAACTCAGAGGTTTCACCACACGGGAAGCCAATTGGCAGAGATGAGTAGTCAGTGTTAGAGGGCCTGTGGAAACAATAGACTCATTAATACACTACTGGTAGAGCTGTGAATTCTAGAAAGCAGTTTGTAATTTTGCTAAGAAAGTGATTAAAATGTTTGTAAACTTTGGCCCAGAGCTCCCATTTATTTCTGTACACCAAGGAAGTCAAAGATAGAAAGAAAGGTCTTGTATACACCAAAATATTTATATGTAACACAACTTTTTGTAGTGGCAAACACTTGTAAACGAAGTACATGGGGAATGACTAAATAAATTGTGGTACATGATTGCAGTGGAATACTACTGTTCTATAAGAAACATTGAAGATGAAGAATATGGAGAAACATGAACTAATGCAAAGTAAGGTGAGCAAAACCAGGAAAATAATAAATACACTAACTACAACAGTGTAGGAAAAAAAGAAAAAAATGGAAACTAAGCATTGTATAATTACAGTAGTAAAGCTGCTAGGTAGTGTGGTGCAGGGCTTTACTACCGTAATTATACAATGCCTCAGTTTCCTTATCTGTAAAATGAACTAGAGAAAGAAATGGCAAACCTCTCCAGTATCTTTGCCAAGAAAATCCCAAATGGGATTATGAACGGTCAGATGTGACTAAAATGCCTGAACACCACAAAGACCAACAACTATAACGGCCAAGCTTGGTCCCAAAGAAATCATGAAAATGCAACTCTTTCCCTTCATTGCCGAAGTGGGGGCTGTGGTTGTATAGTGCTGTATGTATCATGTGAGATCTGGTTGGTGTGTTCGTTTTCATGAATTACTTTCTTCCCTCTTGATTGTTAAAAGAAATGTTTCTCAGGAAGATAGAAGGGATATAGTGTGAAATGAAGCTAATGCAAAAATGAAAGATATTGAATGATTTGAATTGAATCAAGATGTCTTTTTTAATGACTTGTCATGAGATCCAGCTAAGACAGATCTTCCTAAATACATTTAAAGTGAAGCCTGGAGTAGATCAACAAATAGACAGAAATCAGAAAACATCTCCCATTGTTTTTACAGTGACTTGTCTTTATCATTCATGACATTGAAAATACCATATTTTGTGATTGTAACACCCCAGTTTGAAGAAGTGGAAATCTAACAAAAAGAAGACAGGAAAAACAATTGGACTGGAGCAAGGACACACAGAAGAGAGCCATGTTGGAAACAGTATAATTTTAAAAGTGCCAACGGATCAAATTTCAAGATATTTAAAAGATACTAAATAACTAAAAATAATCATTAGCAATATTGAGACCTTAAAAAAAAGTCTACTAAGAGAATTCAAATCGCTGTTAACCAATATGCTTATTTTCTCATCTCTGTAAGATCTTTATAAGAATGAGCTATAAATACATTGAAAGTATCCTTGATGAAAATGAAAGAAGGAACTGGATGGGCTTTAGCAAACAAATTCCTACCAAAGATGTCATCATGATCCCACAACTGAAAGACAGACAGCATACAAGATCTTACTATGCTTCCGTTTTTAAATTATTAATTTTTTAAATCTGATGTTAATAAAGAAAAGAATTCAGCCCTAAAGGCTTTCCTCTAGCAAGATGTCAATACAATCATACAAGATTCCTTCGTAAAGGGATCTAAGCACAGGGATAACTTTGTTCAATGTTTCTCTTACTGTCAATATCGAGTAAATCATTGAGTAGGGCAATATATGCTCACCACAGGTAGTCATCGTTCTCACTGAGGATGTCCACAGTCCAGTCCAAATTGAGAAAATGTTTCCTAATTCCAGGTGTTCCTGTTTGTGAATGAAATCATGCTGATTGCATTGAGTCCCTGAATATTCACAGACCTTTTCAATAAAATTCGTGACCATTCTCAGAAGAGAATGACCTACCTGTCCACATGCAGGAAAACATTCAGATGGAAAAGAATGCCTGTTGCCAAGATATTCGGTTGATGGGTAGTCCATTGAATTAGTTTATCAATATTTCTTGGATGGACGATGTAAAAAGAAAATTATCTGGTCCCAGAATTGAATAGGAAAAGACAAGTATATAGGGTTGCCTTTGGAAAACTTCATAGAGCTTTCTTTTTTCAACAAATAAGCATCAACCTCCCCCCCTTTCTTCCCCACTTCTCCCCTCCCATTGGAAAAACAAAACCCTTGAAACAAATACACACTCAAATAAAACAAATTCTCACATTGGTTAAGTTCAAACATTCATATCCCACTCCTAAATCTAGTCCATTGCCTTATGCCAGGAAGTGGGCAGTATTCTCAATCATAGGTTTTCCTGAATTGTGGTTGACCTTAATCCTGTTGATCAGAGATCTTACATTTTTTCAAAATTGTTCATTTTTTTACTATTATAACAAAGTGTTATCCCGATTCTTGCTTCTTTCACTCTGAATCAGTTCAAAGTATGGTTCAAGTGACTCCTGATTCCCCTAACCCTTCCCCATTTTAATAGACTAATGCTTATACCCCCCACTTACATAAGTTTTTCCCATTATTCCCCTTGTCTTCCCTAATATATCCTTTCTTTTCTTCCTTTAAATTAATCAAAAGATAACAAAAACCATGCATCCCTCCCCCCATCTTATTTGACTTCCTTTCTGATTTCTACTAACATCATGGTTCTCAGGGGATGCCTATATTGTCTACACCCTGGGTTGTGCTAATAAATATATGACTTCCTGAGGGAGGGGAGGGGGGAAGTATACATGACAAACTTTTCCAGTTTAATCTGCATTAATAGCATTTTCTCCATCGCCTTTTTAAGTTTAGACAATCAACAAACCAATAAATCAGGCCCTGATTTGTAAACATTTGCAGATTTTCAAGGTGTAAATGCTTACACTGAAAATTTAACAGTCCCTTGAGAGCCATCTTGAGCTGGCTCTGGCATATGACTATCTTCACCCTTTCTCATTAGAATGCAGACATCTCATCCTTTTGAAGTCTTTTTTCAATTGCTTGCTTGTATTTAACTTCTTATGTTTCTCTTTACTCCTGTGTTTATATTTCATATTTTCTAACCTTTTCATTAGGAATGACTTCAGGGTAAATAATTTTTAATTGTATAGCCCTGTCTTTTGCCTTTTAGAATATCGTATTCCATACTCTCCCCTCCTTTATAGTGGTAGCTGCTAAATCGTATGTGATCCCAACTGTCTTCTTGGTACCTGAATTCATTTTTTTTCTGACAGCCTGACGTATTTTTTCTTTGACCTGGAAGCTCTAGCTATTGGCTGTGACCTTACTGGGAGTTTTCATTTTAGAGTTTCAGGAGATAACCAGTAGATTCTTTCTAGTTTCATTTGGCCCCTCTAGTTCTGAGAGTTCTGAATAGATCTCTTTAATTTCTTTAATGATTTACTGAATGTCCATACTCTTATTTTTTTTTTGGAGGGGGGGAGGGTTGTAGCTTTCAGGTAGTCCAGTCCAATGGTTCTTAAATTATTTCTCTTTAATTTGTTTTACAGGTCCATTGGTTTTTTATATGGGATACCTTACATTCTCTTCTATTTTTTTTCATCTTTTTACTTTGTTTTAACATCTTTTGAGTCATTGAGTCCAATTTGCTTCAGAGAATGTGTTATTTGGGCAAGGTTTTGTACCTCTTATGCTGAGCTGTTATTTCTCTTTTCCATGTGTCTCCATATCTCTCATTTTTTTAAAAAAAATTCTTTACTGTCACTTTCATATGTAAGATCATTTTAAAACTCTTGGATAATTTCTTCTAGGAATTCTAATTGATCTTGTGGACAAACTATGTTTTCCTTTGAGACTTTTCTTGTAGGTATTTAAAGTTAATCTCTATTTCTGGGTTTGGGTCGTGGGCATTCCTGGCCTCATAATAACCCTTTTATCTTTTTTCATTTAGTCATTCTTCTTATTCCCATTCCCATTCCCATTCTTCTTATTCTGGGCACCGTTGGTGTTTCTGACCTGCCTGGGAGGTCTGAGGGCTGGCTCTGAGATCCTTCCCTCTCTGGGAAACCATATACTGCTAGCCTAGGGAAAGGCAAGTCTGTGTCCCAGATCAGCTCTGGGAATCTTCCCACTGCATTTTTGTCTTCGTATGTGGGTGCTGAATGTGTGCTCCAGGAATGCTTTGGGATATCTCAATTGTTGGCCTAGCATGGGAGAAGGATCTGCTCTGGATGCTGAGTCTATGTTCCAATCACCTCTGAGAGATCCCGCTACTTCTGGCTTAAGATGAGTGTCGAGTCCCTGATCAGTTCTGGCATCTTTGCAATATCTCTGAACTCTGGGCACTGAATCCATGGTTCCAGCACATTCCTGCTCCATAGTTCTTGCTCTGGTCACTTGCTGGTAGATCAGACTTGTGATCTTGGTCTGAAAAGATGGCCCACTCTTTTGATTTGATTGCTTCTCCTTTGATTTATTAGTATTCAGCATTCAACTTGGTTCACTGTTGCAGTAGTTGTTAGGGAAGATGGGCTGTGTTATTTTCCCTTTCTCTTCTATATTGACTGATCTTCAGGCTTCACGGTGCTTTTAATGATCCCAAGCTGTTCCTCGACACACAATCCCAAATTTTTTAACAACCATATTCTTCTATTGTATATCAGTAAGATGTGGGACACCAGAATCTCAAAGCCTTAGATTTCCCAAAGGAGAACAGGGAACTTTATGGTAAATGGAGGGATATAGATAGTACTAATGAAACATGCTTTTAAGAAGTTGCATAACAGATTTTTTTTAACTAGACCAGTGATTTTATCAGCATAAGAGTTCCCAGGGTAGAATTCCTCTACCGAAGCAGAGTGGGACCTCCTCTGCAACTTACTGTCTTAAAGAGGTGTCTGGGGCAGTGAGAAGTTGTCGCTCAGTAAACAAATATGAAGACCTACTGTGTTCCAGGTGCTGTGCTAAAGCACAGGGATTCGAAGAAAGACAAGAGATAGTCCCTCATTCTCTAGAAGCTCACAATATAATGGGGGAGACGGCATGTAAACAACTATTTACAAACACACTTATACAGAGGAGAAATTGGGGATAATAAAAAGAGGGGAGGTGAGAGGGAAAGGCTTCTTAAAGAAAGTGAGATTTTGGCTGGGGCTTGAAAGAAGCCAGGGAAACCTGGAGGTAGAGATGTGGAGAGAGAGTATTCCATTCATGGCGGACAACTAGGGAAAATGCCCCAAATGGGAATGATGTGTCTTGCTTGACAACTGTTGAGGAAGCCAGTGTTACTGGATCATAGAGTGCATGGGAAGGGGAGGGTGTAAGGTGTAAAAAGACTGGAAAGGTAGAGTGGGCCAGGTTATGAAGGGCCCCAAACACAAGAGAATTTTCTGTTTGAGCCTGAAGGTGATAAGGAGTTTGTTGAGTGGCAGGTGAAGCGTCATCACATGGTCAGTCTTTGACTCTAGGAAGACCACTATGACACTTCAGTGGGGGATGAAGTGGAGTGGGGAATGACTTGTGACAAGGAGACCAACTAGCAGGCTATTGATGAAAGCAGTATCAGAGCAAAAAGGAGTGTATGCACGAGGTATAATGAAGGTGAAGTCAACAGGCCTTGGCAACAGTTTGGATGTGGGAGATGGCACCTAGTTTATAAACTTGGGGGACTCAGAAGATTGTGTTACCCTTAACCATAATCGTGAATATGGGAAGAGAGGATGTTTTGGGGGGAAATATAATGAGTTCAGTTTTAGGCAAATAGAGTTTGAGATGACTGTGGGACATCTATTGGCAGTTGGAGTTGGGACTCTGGAGGTTGGCAGAGAATATAGGGGTAGATTTGAGAACTATCAGCATAAAGATGATAATAGAATTCATTGAAGTTAATGGAATCACCAAGTAAAATAGTATAGGAGCAGAGAAGAGGGCCTGTGGAATATTTCACTAGTGAATGTGACTTGGATGAAGATCCAGTAAAGGAAACCGAGAAGGAACAGTCAGATAGGCAGGAGAAGCACCAGGAGAGAGCATTGGCACAAAAAAACCTAGAGAGAAGAGAGTATCAAGGAGAAGGGGGTGATTGATGGTGCCAGAGGCTGCGGCGGGGAGGGGGAAAGGTCTAAAAGAAAGAGAACTGATAAAAAAAAACCAATGGATTTGGTAAATAATAGATCATTAACATCTTTGGAGAGTACAGTTTTGGTTGAACAATGAAGTCAGAAGCCAGACTATCTAAAGTCAAGAAGAGAGTGAGAGGAAAGAAAAATGGAGGTTCCTCTTGTAGACAAGCCTTCTCAAGGAGTTGGCCACAAGAGGGAGGAGAGATATGAGATGACAACTAGTGAGGAAGAGTGGATCGAGTGAAGGATTATTAGGGAAAGGGGGGACAAGGGTACGTTCACTAGCAGTAGGGAAGCAGCCAGTAGAAAAGGAGAGACTGAAGGTAAGTGGGAGAGCGGAGGTGATAGAGGAGGCAATATCAGAAGAAGATGGGATGGAAGAGGGTCACCTGTGCAGGTGGAGGCGTTTGCCTTGGCAAGAAAAAGGACCCCCTCTTCATGTGAGACAGGGAGGAAGAAGGAGAGAGGGGCAGAGGGTGTCTGGTGTTATGAGATCAGGAGATAGGGAAAGACAGAGCTCCTGAAGAACAGCCTAGATTTTTTCAGTAAAATATGTCAAGGTTACCCAAGACGACAGAGGGAGGGAGAACCACGGGGAGATTTGAGGAGGGATGAAAAGGTTTGGAACAATTGGATAGTGGCTTAATTAGGGAGGTGTAGAAGGATTGCCTTCCAGCAATGAGGGCCCACTTAAGGTTATAGAACACAAATCTGTAGTGGACCAGGGAGCAGAGTTTTGTTTTTTTTCTCCAGCTTAATTCAAGAGCACAGGTATGGAAACAGGTAGTCATTGGTAGGAGTCATCTAAGGCTGAGGCTTGTCAGGACAAGATGAGTGATATCACCACCAAGAAGAGAAGTGTAGAGTTGGGCTGGTTCACTAAGGGGTCAAGAAGGTAGTAGAGTGCAGCTAGTATGGGATTGATGGCCTAGGAAAGAACTGAGGGGTTGAAGGGCTGGAGGTCACAGTGTGGATGAAGAATGTGGTTTGGGATTGTCAGACAGATGGAATGAGGGAATGAGGGGGTGGAGGAGTAGGTCATGGGAAGTGAATAAGCTAAAGAAATGTGATCCTAGGGTGTTTGAGGGGGAGTAGATAGATATAAATATATTGAAGTCTCCTCATTTGAAGGCAGGAGTTATAAGGAGGAGAGAAAAACTGTGAACCAAGAGCTGAATTCATTGAGGAAAGAAGGGGAATTTCCTGGAGGTCTGTAGACAAACAGCTACCAGGATTTTAATTTTAATTGGTAGATGGGGACTGAGTTCAATGACTTAACAAACTCAGGGGGTCCCTGTTGACTCTAGAATCAAATGGTATTTACTCTTTATATCATCCTTTAAAGTGTTATTTTATGGTGAAAATAATTATTGGCATAGTAGTGTATGTGTCTTAATAACAAATACGTACATTTTGACTTGTGCATGTGCATAAGCATGCAGTATTTAAATACATCAGGCCCGCAGTCAGGAAGATTCTTCCTGAGTTCAGATCTAACCTCAAACGCTTACTAGCCGTGTGGCGCTGTGCATGTCACTTAACACTGTTTTATTTTGGGGTTTTGTATTTATTTAGTATTTAATTTTTCCCCAGTTACACATAAAAACAATTTTTACATTTGTTTTTAAAACTTTAAGTTCCAAATTTTCTCCCTTCCTCCTTCTCCATCCCACCTCATTGAGAAGGCAGGCAATTCCATATGGATTATATATGTGTAGTCATGCAAAACTCATCCACAATAGTCATGTTGTGAAAGAAAACAAGACCAAAAAACCATTAAGAAAAATAAAGGAAGTTTTTAAAGGGGGCAGCTAGGTGGCACAGTGAATAGAGCACTGGCCCTGAAGTCAGGAGGACCTGGGTTCAAATTTGGCCTCAGACACTTGACCTTGGGCAAGTCACTTGATCCCAATTGCTTTGCCTTCCCCCCTCAAAAGAAAAAGGAAAAAAAGTTGAAAAAAGTATGCTTCAATCTATATTCAGATACCATCACTTCTTTCTCTGGGAATAGATATATATATATAGACAGACAGACAGACAGACAGATAGATAGATAGATAGATAGATAGATAGATAGATAGATAGATAGATAGATAGATAGATAGATAGATTTTCATCGTAAATCCTTCAGAGTTTTCATGGCCTGTTGTATTGATGAGAATAGCTAAGTCACCTTCCAATACCACTGACTTTGTACCCAGTACATTTCACTTTGCCTCAGCCCATGCAAGTTTTTTCAGGTTTCTCCAGCATCCTGCTCATTATTTCTTATAGTATAATACTATTCCATCATAATTACATACCACAACTTGGTCGGCCAGTTTGTAATTGACATGCATCCCCTCACTTCCTCATTCTTTGCCCCCAGAAGAGAGCTGGCATAAACATTTTTGTACATATAGGTCCGTTTCCTTTTTGGTTTTTATCTCTTTTGGAATACAGACATAGTAATGGTATTGCTATGTCAAAGGGTATGTGTGGCTTCATAGCACTTTGGGCATAGTTCCAAATTGCTCTGTAGAATGGTTTAATCAATTCACAATAACAATCCAACAACAGTGCATTAAATGTCTCGTTTTTCCCACCTCCCCTCTGACATATGTCATTTACCTTTTCTGTCCTATTAGTTAATCTACTGGGTATGAGGTAGTACCTCAGAACTGTTTTAATTTGCATTTTTCCAGTCAATAGTGAGTTAAAATATTGTTATATGACTAAAGATAACTTTAATTACTTCATCTGAAAACTGATTGTATCTTTTGATCATTTATCTATTGGGAAATGGCTCTTATTTTTATAAATTTGTCATAGTTCTCTATATGTTAATTACTTCATCTGAAAACTGTATCTTTTGATCATTTATTTATTGGGGAATGGCTCTTGTTTTTATAAATTTGTCATAGTCCTCTATATGTTAGAAAAATGAGGCCTTTATCAGAGAAACTTGCTTCAATTTTTTTTCATGGTTACTGTTGCCAACTTTATTTCTCTCCATCCTGTTTCCCCTAGCCCTCTTTATTCTATGTTCTCTCCCTTCTTTTATTCTGTTCCCCTTCTATTTTCCAGTAAGGGTAAGAGAGATTTCTATCCCCCATTGCCTGTATATCTTATTTTCAGGTTACATGTAAAAACAATTTTTAAAATTTGTTTTTAAAACTTTGAGTTCCAGATTCTCTCCTTTCCTCCCCCCACTTAACCCCTTTTGCTTTAGTTTCTTCATCTGTAAAATGAGCTGGAGAAGGAAATGACAAACTATTCCAGTATCTTTACCAAGAAAACCCCAAATGGAGTCACAGAGAGGTGGACACAGCCAAAAAATGACTGGACGACAACAAATATAAATCTGTAGCATACTCAGAAATGGTGTAATGATAGGAATGCATGAACAAAGCATTCGGAGACCCTTTAGTCTGGTGTATTGTAAACAGTAGTTCTAATACTTACCTTTAGAGATATTTTCTATATTTGGCAGAGCTCAAAGCAACTATAATGTAATATAGCAAATATTTATTAAGTGTAACTCTAGCCTAGAAAATGGAGCATATAGAATTTATGTAAGAAATGGCCCCAGTCCTTAAGGAGTTTTGTTATCCATTAGAAGGCTCAAGGAAGGCTTCATAAAGGAGTTGGGCTTTGCAGGAATTCAACAAACTAAGAGAAAGCCTGTTCCCAGGGATAAGGAATGACCTCAGCAAATATGCTGAGCTGCAAGAATGTTATTTATATTGAGGGGACAGAGAGGTCTATTTTCTTTGTGAAGCTTTGGCCAAATTACTGTTGTCTTCTATTATTTATTTTAAAAAGTATATTAGTAATCGGTAAATATTAGCAACTAGTAATAATTAGTAATTTATTTTATCCTGCTGTAGACATTAAATGCTTTTCCAGTAATTTATTTTAAAATCATATTAGCAATCAATAAACACATATTAGTAAATAATTAGTCATTGTTTTTCATCTTCTCTAAGCATATTTACTGTATCTGAACATTTCTTTCCTCTTATTTTACTTCTTAAAAATATTAGATGACTTTTTTTGCTTTTTGGGGGGGAGAGGGCAATTGGGTTTAAGTAACTTGCCAAAGGTCACATGGCTAGTTTTTGTGTTAAGTGTCTGAGGCCAGATTTGAACTCAGGCCATCCCAACTCCACGGCTGGTGCTCTATTCACTGCGCCAGCTAGCCACCCCCTAGATGTATTAATCTCTTACTTATTCCTATCCCTAAGGGTTATGACCAAGATGAGGCAACTGGAGCTTTGCTTAAGGATTTTGAAATGTAGAGGGTACTGATAGCATTTGGACTCTTTCAGCAGGTAGAAACAACCGAGTTTAGCACGTAGTCAGCAAAAATAATTGGTAAAAATAAGAAATTGGCATATGATTTACTTCCTAATCCTGCTGCTCTACCAAAGCTACCCAGCTTTGCCTTTCTCTATTCCTTTCCCCTCATTGGATTTCCATTAGCTTCTTAGTGACCCAGATTTCTATCTCTCCCCTAAACACCATTATTGGGGCAATACCCTAGACTTATTCTCTCTTTCTAGCCTTGTCCTAAAGTTTACCTTCAAAAGCTGATTTGAGTATGCCTTTTACCCTGCTTGCCTCGGTGTATTTTAGGGGGCACTGAAATTTTCCCTGCTTGCCTCAGGGTATATTTTAGGGGGCACCAAATTCTATGTACTATTCTGCCTAGTCCTCTTTTATTACAAGTTATTTCACAGTAATCACAGACTACTTTTAAATACATTTTTATGACCTGTTCCAATAAAACAATTACTCTTTTCACAGAGTTAGCATCTCAGTGGCCCTATACTTCCAGTGAGAGAATTAAGCTGAGGGGAATACAGAAGATGATCCAGGAGATAGCACAGTATGAAAGAATGAGTTGCAGCTAGGATGGGCGTGTGTTTTATATAATCTCTTTATTAACATAAAGCTGAGTTTCAGCACCTTTATGTCTTATTATCTAGAAAACAACAACAGGCAACAGATTTCAACCGGAGGAGGATTATAAGACACTGCTTTGTACAGTGGCAACATTTATATAGAAAAGAAACTGGAAGGAGAGAGCTAGAATTGAAAAAAGAAGAAACTCGGAAGAAAATGGATGAGTTGCTGAAGGCAGCATCCCTGGGGAAACTTAGTTCTAATGAATCTTGTGACATAAGGAATGAAGAGAAGAGGAAGTCCCAAAATTCATCTACAAGAAAAGAAGAGGTATTTTTAGCTTTTTTTTTTTTACTCTTAAATTTTGCCTTGATGTGATAGTGTGTCTGGGACCTGGAAGTCCGGGTCAGTTGGCCTAAGAAATGCTTTCGACATTTAACAAAAGATTTCAGATTGCTTTGCCTAGTTCTCTTACAAGTGAAAGTGGTCTTGTTTGAGTTGTTAAAATTGTTTAAGATATTTTAATTCACTACATTTTTCATTTCTTGAAGTTAAGAATCTCCAAAAAACTGAAACCCAGAAGAGAAAATTTCATCAACAAAGGCTAATGCTGTCCAAAAAAAATAAGGCGAATGAAAATAAAAGGTTATAATATTCTACACAGGTAACCAAAGCAACCATAATATTCTGCCAGATGAAGAACATAACTCACACCAGTAAGAATGTGGGATCTTTAGAGGTTCATTAATTATGTAATTATAGGAACTGGTTTACTAAGAACACTTCTGTATGCTAAAAATTGGGCCTTGAAAATGTTCGAAATTATCAGTTGGATGACGGGTGATTTTCTCTAATTAAGCCAGATTGCTTGGCCTTGTATTATTAAGAACAATCTGTACCATTATGGTTTTTTAAAAAAAAATTCTTAGCTTTACAACTTAAAAAGTCACCACAATCCAAAAGAAATCTTGTGGCTGTACTTCAAGCTTTTACTCAGTCTTGCTGAGTTAATAATACATCATTACCGCAGCATTTAAAAGAACCTTAAAACATAAACTCAGCTTGTTGCTAAATTATGAGAACAGGTGTCACTATTCCTAGGAATAACTGTCCTCTGACATTTCTGAAATGAAAAGTTACATGCAAAAGTCTGAATCACATGGTAGACTTCCACAGTAGCACATCTTTTTACCTCATTTGGGTCTTTAGAAAAGACCTCGTCAAAATTATTTTTAAGCACGGGGCCTGGCAGCAGAATGGTTAGAAAGTCACTTGTAAGGAAGTTTATTATCTCCTGTCTCTCTTCCAATACCACGGAGAGCAGACACAGAAGCTGATCAGACACTGGACCATGTGGAAACAAAGCATTTCAGAAGGACAGCTTTCATTACAAGATTATTTTGGCAGTAGACAAGTTCAGTAGGGAGATTTTCTTTCCTTCCCTTCCACCCTCTTCCTGGAACTAAATCTTAAAGCTCCAAGCTTTTGAATGAGATAATACATGTAAAGGTGTTTGACACACGTAAAGCTCCATGAAAGCGTACTGTTAAATACAATGGTTACATGATAGACATCCTGAGTTAGCCACCTCTGGCTGAAAAAAAAAATGGATGATTTAAGAGAATGGGGAAGCAGGACGAGAGAATGAAAAGAATTTCCGCTTTGGAGTTAGAGGATCTGGCTTGAAATTTTGGCTTTGTCACAGGTGACCTGCGTGACTTGGAGAAGCCACTTGGCCTTTCTGGGATTCATTTTCTGCATTTGTAGACTGATGACATTACACCTGAATAATCTCCAAGCTTCCTTCCATTTCTAAATCTCAGCCTTGAGTCTGCAGACCCCAGAGACCCCCCAACTTTAGACACACATCTTATTGCTGCGGACTCTCATTTCACAAGAATGTCAGCCTGCTTTATGGTAATAAATTTGTAATGGCTCAGTAGCTTCACTTGTCTTCACCCCCAATTTTGACATGCTGTTGTACTTCAATGATTCATTAATTCCTTAGAATTCCTTGCCCCACTGAACTTATGGCATCCTCATTTGTGTGGCTCCCATCATCTAATTTAACTCTGGTTCCAGGACTGCTGAGCATCAGTGGGGAAAATTGCAAAAGGAAGATGCCCCACAATCCTCTTACTCTGCCTTTATGGACTCTCTCTGTGACTCATTCCCACTTTTTGTTCCAAAATTCTTCTTTCCATGGGGCAGCTAGGTAGCACAGTGAATAGAGCACCCACCCTAGGATCAGGAGAACCTGTGTTCACATCCAACCTCAGACACTTGACACATTTATTAGCTGTGTGACCTTGGGCAAGTCACTTAATCCTAATTGCCCTGCCCTCCCCCTCCAAAAACAATTTCTTCTTTCCTCTCCTTCCCATCCTGAGCCTTCCGTCCCCATCCCTCACATTTAGAGCTGACAACTTCACTGAGAAAACCAAGGCAATTCCCAGCCCACCTCCTCCTGCCCTCAAAACTTCTCAGAATCATCACCCTCTCCCTCTTTTCCTTTGGTCATAGAAAAAAATATATTTCTAATTTTTACTAATCCTTTAAACCTCTTCCTTCCCATCTCTTCTTTCCAGAAGCTATGTCCTCTCTTTCATGGATTTTCAATATTTCCTTCACCACCAGCTGTACTCACCAACATGCTTAAGTTTCCCCAAACTTAAAAAAGTATTACAAAGTATTTGTACCTTAAAAGGAATTCCCTTGACCCTTCTTAGCCCAATCAGATGCTGCTCCATTTTCCTTCTCATTCTCAAACTTCTTGAAAAAAATAATTGTGTCTGCTGAATACAGCAACTTATTCATCACTAATCTTTTCTTCATCCTCTTGCAATCTGGCTGCGGAAGCTGCTTTCACTGAAGACATCCCGATCACCAAGTTCAAGGATCTTTTTTCAGTTCTCAAACACCTCGACCTCTTGGCAGCTCTTAAAACTGATGAATTTTGAAAGGTGCTCTGTCAAAGTGATGAGAATGCTGAACTTAGATTCAGGAGAGCCCTGCATTTGAATCCCACCTCCGACACTTGCTAGCTGTGTGACTCCAAGAAAGTTACTTCATCTCTGTAAACCTCAGTTCCCTCATCTGTAATATAGGAGTTTTATATGTGTGTGTATGAGTCTTACTGTAGTATCCTCTCCAGTTTTTGGTGAGATTTAAATACAATCATACATATGAAACATTTTGTGAACCTTAAAGTGCCATGAAAATATCAGCTACTAATAACCATTCCTTCCTGTTGGATGCTGTCTCTCTTTACTTGACTTCAGAGATACCACACTCTCTTGGTTCTTTTCCAGTCTCTGAAACCACTCCTTGGTCTTCTTTGTTGACTCTCTGTTTCTGAACCCTTAATGTAGTTGTCCCCCTAGGGTCTGTACTTTGCCCTTTGCTCTTTTCTCTCTGTAATCTCTCTCTTGGCAAACCCATTAATTCCACAGTTTCAATTCTCCCCCTCTAAGCAGATAACATATGTATATATTATGTATAATGTATGTATGTATGATTGTGTATATATACATATTTACAGAGAAAGGCCAGAAATTGGGCAGAATGGTGCCCCCTTCCATGTCAGCAGCAGGAGGCTAGAAAGATTGTCTTTTGTTGCTGAGAGGAGATATGTATGTATGTGTGTGTGTTTCTGCATATCTCTGCTACCTACACTCCACATTTGTAGCTCCAACTACATTGGGGATGTTATCACACTGATACTCCATTTTCACTTCAAACTCTGCATGACCCAAGTTTCAACATGCTTAGAGGAAAGAGTCTTCCATCTTGATATACACATCTCCTGCCTGTTCTGTATGGGTATACTACCTGATCTCTGACTTCCCTTGGGATTGTGACTTGGAGAGGTGGCCACCATCATGTCCTGTGTTACTCCTGCCTGGTCTCTCCAGTCTTATGTAGGAAAGGGAAAAGTGCCATTCCATCATACTACCTGGGTCCATTACACAATTCATGTTACATAACATCAAGTAGGCCCACATTGCTGCTAGGAAATCTTTAAACACTTCCACAGTTAACTCATATTCCATTGATATTGGCTCTTCCAATCTTTCTTTCCCTTCCAAAATATCCCATGACTACTTTTCCACACACTCAACTGAGAACCTTGCCCCATATTTTAAATAGGTTTTTTTCAATTACATTTAAAGATAATTTTTAACATTCTTTTTTAATGTAATAAATTTTGTTTTCTTGTTTACATCGTTCATTTTCATGAGATTTTTAAGTTACAAATTTTCTCCCCATCTTTCCTCTACCCTCCCCTCCAAAACACCGATCCCACTGTGGAGCCCCTCCCCTGGTCTGTTCTCTAACTTTCTGGTAGGGCAGGGAGGGTCTCCCTATCCCAGCCCCTGTATATCTTGATTCCTAGTTGCAGGCATTGCAGAGCTTTAAATTCTAGATTCTTTTGGTTCCTCCCTTGTCACCCACCCCCGCTTGAAGGACAACCAATTCAATACAGGCTGTGTAGGTGTGATTATACAGGACATCTTCATAGTGGACATATTGTGACAGTGATCATATGTCCCTCCTTCCTATCCCTCCCCCCTTTTTCTGTTCTCTACCCTGTCCCTGTCCCTT
>CM053596.1:248443730-248478992 GCA_028646575.1 Pseudocheirus occidentalis | reverse complement strand
AGACGATTGTACAATGTGAAGGAGTTTACAGATCCTATACATGACTGTATGCCACCATGTGGGGGTCGGGTGGGGAATGGGGAGGAAGGGGAGAAAAATCTATAACTGAAGTGACTATGGAACAGAATCTTGTAACCTAAAAGTGAACAAACAAGTTAATAAAAAAATACATATATATAACCTCCCAGTTCAGAAGCCTTCAGTAGCTTTACTGTATGACCTCTAGGCGTAGGGTAAATTGAAACTCCTCAGCCTGGCATTTCAGGGTCTCTAGAGCCTGGCACCATCCATCCCACCTTTGAAACCATGCTTCATATTGTTCCTCTTCATGCATTTTATGCTCCACTCAAGCCGTGCTACTTGCTTCTCATTCTTCTCCTTCTGCCTTTCACTCCCATGCATTCACACAAGTCATCCATCCTGTTTGCGATGTGTTCCAACCTTAACTCTGACTTTGAGAATCCTTGTCTTCCTCTGAGTCTCAGCTCCAGTGCCCTCTCTTATGTGAATTTTCCAGATTTCCCCCCATACTTCCCAGTACTCTCTTCTTCCAATTATTTTTCTGTACAAATACATGTATGTCTATTTGTACATTTACTATACATAATAAAATGTAAGGCCCTTGAAAGTAAGGACTATTTCATTTTTGTTTTTGATACTCAGCAATTAACCCAGTATCTTCTACATAGTAATAAAGCTTAATAAAAACTTTGTTGAATTAAATTGCAAATATAAGACAAAAAGCAAAATAAAATGACATTTCTTCTTAACCTTTAGTTAATCAGAAAATTTAATTGACCCTCAGATAACCATAAAACATAGTTAACCAGAATATCCCATTCCCCAAGCAATCCAGCTAAGTAAAGCTTAGGGCTAAAATGCTTTCATCTCTTCTGTCACATACACTATATAAATAAATACACAGCATTGTTACAGCTGCTAACCTTTTCTCACAGGATCCTAGTCAACACCTTGCTCCAGATGGACGGATTAAAAGCCTCACTCAAGTCATAATTAATTAAACTCTGAAACTTAAAGTCCACATCAGTGGTGATTCTTTTGGCAGATCTTACTTTGGTGCTAGGCATGTAGAGGTAGGATTCTTCACAAGCCCTGCCCACCCCACCAAATCAGACAGTACAAGTACTTCTGTCTCCTACACTTAATTCAGAAACATCTCTGTCTAGAACGGCATGCTTAAATATAGGTGGTGCAATAAATAGAGTTTGGGACTTGGAGTCAGAAATCCTGCTGCCCCGGTCACTAATTAGCTGTGACTCTGGGCAAGTCATTTAACCTCCGTCCACCTGAGTGACCTCACCTGTAAACAGAGGGTAATAGTAACACCTGCCTCCCAGGCAAGTCTGTGCTAGAGCCAGCTCCCACCCAGTGTGAGCATTAACACCTCAGAGATCAGCAAACAGACAAACCAGGGCTCCCTTCATTGTTTTGTCCACTGTCTAGATACAAGAACGTGAAGGAGAAATCGTTAATAATGCGTATTAAGCTTAAAAGTGTGTCAAGAGTACAGGGAACCAATTGAAGATTTACCAGCATATCGGCAAACTTTAAAGTGCCGTGTAAACACTAGGTATTTTTATTACTACTACCACTACTACTGCTGCTGCTGCTGCTGGTACTGTGCTCTAATATTATTAACTGTTATTAACAATTACTGCTGCTAATTATTTGCACTATTATGCTTCATCACCATCGTCTTCCTCGTGCCAGCCTCCTGAACAAGAGGACGACTCCTTTGAACAGAGGTGGCTTTTCCTGTGATGACCACACCGTTATACTGGTCGCTCACTCTTTCCAGGGAATTGGTTAACAGACAAACACCGCGGATACGCACATGCACACGCACACGCACTTGCACCCACGGGCTTTGGGATGTTTTGTTTTGTCCCTGAAACTCCTGCCTCCCCCAAGGGCTCATTGTCTTGTTCCTTTATCTCCGTTCTCTTTGTAGATACAGAAAATTAACTTTATATGGCTCTTTCAGGCCTTCCTCCCTCAGCTCCACCTTCTCCTTTAAAGGGAGCAGCCATTGTGAGGCCTTTTTTTTGGGGGGGGGTCCCCCACTCTGGCCCATTGCAGCCCACAGGGCGATGCTGGTGAGCATGTGAGGACATCCCGTGGCCAGAGGCTCCAGGAGGGCATCTTTGGCCTCTGGGCCCTCGAGGCTCAGCTCAGCTCATCGTTCAGCCTCGCAGAATGCAGGACCCCCCCCTCCCTACCCAATGTGGCCAGAGCTCGGCTGGTGGCTCTGACAGGCGGCCGGAGCTGACCAGGCCTTCTGTTCTCATGTACCCTACAGGGACTCTTGTTCCTTGTGCCCCTTTTATGGCTCAGATGCAGAGGGAGGCCTGGGGGGAGCCCCGGCCTGTCAGCCCTCTCTGACTAGGGGCCCATGAGGAGCTGGAGAGTGGGGGCTCCAGGGTCAGTGGCAGGGGAGGCCTCACTCCCTGCAGGGCATCCCAGGGGCTCAGGAAGGGCTAGGCTCTGTAGGCCAGGCATGTGGTGGCATTGGGCTGTCAGCCGTGGGCCCTTTGCTAGGCCCTTGCTGCCCGTCATTGAGAACGGGCCTGGGCAGGCAGGCCAGGGGTCCCAAGGGCCCTGCACGCACATACGTGTGTGTGTGCATGTGTGCGAGTGTGTGTGCATGTGCGGTACATGCATGAGCTCGCTCAGGCTCCAGCCCAACAAGGCCTGTGCCCCTGGGGGGAGGGGAGGGGTGGGGCCTACAAGCCTCTCCCTGCCCCCGCTGCCTTCCTGTTCCTGCCTCTGATGAAGCCTCTGGGGGGTGAGGGAGAACAGGAGGAGGGAGGCCAGCCCTCCCAGAGCTGCCCCGGCGGCCTGCAGGTGTCCCTGGTGTGGCCAGATGGGTCATGGGTGGACCTCCCTCCTTTTCAGGGCCGCCTGCACCCTGCTGGGGGTGGGGGTGGGGGTGGGGGTGGGGGTGAGCCCACCACTGGGCCACACTGCTCTCTGGGGACCAAACGGAGCTGGGCACCCAGCCTCCCTCCGGCCACACTGACTCCTTGGGGTCCCCCCTTTCCCCAGAGAGAGCTAGAGAAGCAGAGGAGAGCTGAGAGGAACCAGCAGCTGCAGGCCAAGGCCAAGGCCCACTACGAGCGGGCGCTGTTGCGGAAGAAGGGCCTGGAGCCCTGGAAGAGACTCCTGGGTCAGAGCAAGCACAACATGGAGGTGAGAGGCCCCCCCACCCATGCTGGGCAGCCCCTCCCCACCTCAGCCCGCAGGCCCCCTCTGGAGTGGGGGCTCTGCGGGGGTCCCACAGGGCTGTCACAGGAGCTGGGGACCAGGATGGGGAAAGCATGGAGGGAAGGGTGGCGGGGTGGGCAGGTAGACAGACAGGTAGATGATGGATGGATGGATGGATGGATGGATGGATGGATGGATGGATGGATAGACAGACAGACAGATAAATGATGGATGGATGGATAGATGGATGATAGATAGATAAATAGATAGATAGATGGATAGATAGATAGGTAACAGACACACCCACAGACAGACAGGTAGGTGATAGACTGACAGTGACAGATAGGTAGACAGATATATATGGATAGATGATAGAAACAGATACAGTGATACAGATACATAGAGGATATATATATATATATATATATATACAGAGAGAGAGATATGACGGCTATAGATTATGTGATATATATTATATTTTTTTTCCCTCATCTAAGTTCCCATCCATGACACATTAAAAAGGATTAATCCCTCCTGATCTAGAACATCTTTGGATGCATGTAAACTCTCAATCAGGAGAGCTTCTGCTTTTTTGTGTGTCACAGACTCCCCTGGCAGTCTGGTAAAGCATATGGAGCCCTTCTCAGAATAATATTTTTCAAAATTCAGAATTGAAAAAATGCTAAATTTTAGTTAGAGGTTAGTGAAAATAAAAATATATTTCTGTGTGTGCTATACACAAATGAAGACGTAGCTGTGTGTATATATACATGAGACATGTCTTATGTATATATACACACAGCTATATCTTCATTGATATGTATTTATGTATATTTGATTTATATATATACATATATCTTTATTTTATAACCTCTAAGTGAAATGTATATATAGATATATCTTTATTTTCACTAACATCCAACTGAAATATATATATAAATACACAGATACATATCTGCATATATATAAAGATATATGTGTATATGTATTTCTTGTATACAGAATTTCAGTTATATATATATACAGATAAATAAATATGAACACAGAGAGATGTCTTTCTTTTCACTAACATCTTACTGAAATTTAGCATTTCCTTCCATTATAAATTTTTTAAAAATATTATTCTGAGAAGGAATCTATATGCTTCACTAGATGAGAGCGGGTGAAGAGGGAAGATGGTACCGAGGTTGGACGACTGGGAGTATTGTGATGCCCTTGACAATGACGGGAAAGTTCAGAAGAGGAGAGAACTTGGAGGGAAAGATAATGAGTTCGGTTCTGGGTATGTTGGACTGAAGACGTGTATAAGACACCCAGCTAAGGACTGGGGCAGCCAACAATACAAAACTGGAGGGAGGGCAGCTGAAAGGTTAGGGATGGATAAGTAGATTTGAGAATTGTCAGCTTCGAGATCATTGAATCCATGGGAGCTGATGAGATCGTCAAAAGAAATAGCATAGAGAAAGAGAAGCAAGCCCCCGGATAAATGGATGAGGGTGAGGGATGCCCTAGGTTAGCAGACATGACCTGGGTGAAGATCCAGCCCTGGAAAGACTGAGAAGGAGTGGTCAGAGTAGCAGGAGGAGAACCAGGAGAGAGCAGGATCACAGGAGAAGGGTGATTGACACTGTCAAAGGCTGCTGAGTTCAGGAAGGGTGAAGACTGAGAAAAGTCCATTGGATTTGGCAATGGGGAGATCACTGGTAAGAGTGATCTCTGGATCCTGGAGAGATCCTAGTTCTGTCAAGTAACCCTCTGGGGGTGGCTAGGTGGTACAGTGAATAGAGCACTGACCCTCGAGTCAGGAGGACGTGAGTTCAAATCTGGCCTCAGATACTTGACACAAAAACTAGCTGTGTGACCTTGGGCAAGTCACTTAACCCCAATTGCCCTCCCCCCCCCCAAAAGTAACTCTCTGGTAGTTTGATTGTTGTGGCATTGGATCTCTAAACTAAATTAGGTACTGTTGTCATTTTTATTACATTGGCACAGTCCAACCTTGTGCGATTAATATTTTTCCAGTTATTTAAATCTTTGATTTTTTCCTATAAGGGTTTTGTTGTTGTATTTGTAGAATTCTGTTTGTATACCTTGACAGATATTTAATAGAATTTCCTTTTTTTCTCTTTCAAGTGAGTTTTATTATATTTAATATTCAGAAAAGCTGGTTATAATTTACTTTTAAAAATTTATCCTATCTTTGTAGCCTGACCAAATCCTCTTGGATCCTGAGTCTTTCATCTATTAGCTACTCCTTCCAGCCAGAAAATATCTGGGAAGATAAATCTCTGGACTTGTTATTCTGTGATTCTTTTCAGCTGCAATTTCATTTTGCCTTCTGGCATCAATACTGATAGGATTCAGTTCCTTCAGTAGTAAAAGATCTCACATTCAGATTGCTAAGAGTTAAGTTGTTGTTTGCAGACAGCCTAATATTCCCCTCAAATGGGTATCCATGGTTGTTCTGTTGTAATTCTGAGCTCCACGTATTAGGAAAGACATTCATGGATAAACCACGTGGTGAAGGGTCTTGAGATCATGCCACAAGTCCTTGCCAAAGGAACTGGAGATATTTTTAGCCTGGAAATGGCTGTCTTCAGTGGTTTGAAGGGCGCTGTTGTGGAAGAGAATTCCAGCTTCTTCAGTTTGGTTGTGAGGGCAGAATCAGGTGGAAGTTGCCAAGAGGCAGATTTAGGTTTAACTGTTGAGAAGAAAAAAATCCTAAAAATGAAGATCTGTCCAAAAGTGCAATGGCCGGCCTGAAGAAGGTGTGGGCTTCCAGCCATTAGAGGTCATTGGTCTACAAGTAGCATGTGGAGGGTACAGAATGGAGAGTGGGACCGAACCATCGTATCTGGCTGCTCAAGTTTCTCCCAACTCTGAAACTGTCATTTCAATAATAATGTTTAAATTACAAAGTGGACGATTGGATTTTTTTCAGTTGTGTCACTGTCAAGTAATCACTGAATAAGCATTTATTAATCACTTTTTGTATTCCAGGAACTGCACTAGTTGCTAAAAGTACAAAGAATGATGCGATCCCTACATTCAGTGAACTTACATTGTGATAGAGGGAGACCATAAGCAGAAATTAAAATAGATACAGCATAAAGTTGATAAATACATGCATATAGATAACAGTTAAACACGATGTAGTTTGGGACAGAAGGTACTAGCCATAGGAGGTGCCAAGGAAATCAGGGAAAACCTCATGCAGAAGATCATGTCCAAGTTGCTCCTCAAAGGGAACGAGGAGCTCTGAAAGGTGCAGGTACGGTACATAAGTACACAAGAAATGTAGATTCATTTGGAGCTGATACCTCTACAGAAGGAGACCCAGATGGTGCCAGCCATTTATACCCAGATCTCCATTTTTTGAAAGAGTATAACTGGTAGCTACTTAGTCAATATCCTTAATAACCAGACTTTGGGGACAACAAATCCCAGTCCCCCTTTTATTAGACTATTAGACTCCTTGAGGGCAGAGTGGATTTTTTTGGTCTTTGGGTCACTAAGCATCCATCACAATCATCTTGCACATGGTAAGTTTTAATAAATATTTGTTGATTTGAATCGGCATTTAAAGGTCATGATATAATCCTTAACTGCTTAAAAAATGGAGCCAAGGAAGCTCTTTGATTACTGCATGAATTAATTTTAAGATTAATCTTAGTAGCATCTTGACTTGGAGTTGTGGAGGATTTTGCAAAGACAGTATGTGTTTCTAAAAACAACTTCCTTTTCTTTTTTCCGAAATTGTCCAGGTGGCAGAAAATCATTATTGTTCCACAATTCAGAGGAAATACCTCTGGACCTGGTTCCATTATAAACAAGAAAGCCTGGCTGAGAAGAAGGCCCGGGCAGATAAACTTTACTCCCAGATACTGCTCAAGAGAGCCTTCAAGAGCTGGTTAGAGGTAAGGCCACTAGAAATACACCAGATGGACGGATTGCCGTTTAATGAAAAGCAGATAGAATCTAGATTATCTCTAGTTCTTCATGTTCTTCTGGGAATTTTTCACAGATAGGATTAATCCAGGCAGTTCAGGCAGACAATATCCCGTCCAAATATTACTTTTATATACCAACTTGAGCATAATATTCTTTGTGCATAAAAAATGGAAATTCTTCTAGCTAATTAAGGTTGCCTTAAAAGTAACATTGGTGTAGGCCTCATTCTTAGGTCATTTCTGTTTCTAACTCCATGTCTCTGAAAACATCTTTATTGTAATCTTTTCCTGTTATCTTTGTATGTGAGTTGTCCTGTCATCCCAACTTTTAAGGCTTTATGTGCTCTCATACTCTCTGGGCTTCCTTAGCTTTTGCACACGTCTTCCTCCCAGGGACACCAACCCTTTATTTTCTCTAATTCTTTATCCACTGCATTGATTTTTCTTACTATTATTCCTGGTAGCTCTCTATAGTACAAGGATTGAGAGCTCCCTCATGCAGTGGTTCTCACACTTTTCAGTCTCAAAGGAGAACCCTAAATTAAGTAATTAATTAATTAATTAAAGAGGAGACCTCTTAAATTGCTGAGCCCCCCCCCCGCCAAAGAAGTTTTTGTATATGTGGTTTATATGTGTTGACATTTACCATGTTGGGACAGTTAAGTGGTACAGTGGAAAGAGCCCCAGGCCTGGAGTCAGGAAGGCTCCTTGTTCCGGAATTCAAATCTGGCCTCTGACACTTACCAGCTGTGTAACCCTAGGTAGGTCACTTAACCCTGTGTGCAAAATGAGCTGCAGAAGGAAAGAGCAAACCATGCTGGTATCTTTTCTAAGAAAACCCCAGATGAGGACATGAAGAGTTTGACATGACTGAAAAAAGTACTGAACAACAATTTATAACAGTAGGAATTAAAATGTCATAGTATTGTTATAAAAATAATTTTAATCTTGTGCCCCCCCAAAAGGGTCTTAGGGAACCCTTGCTTTGAGAATTGCTGTACTGTACTGTACTAATGAAGGGTTGACATCTTCTCTCAAATTTATATATGTGTGTGTGTGTGTGTGTGTGTGTGTGTATAAACATATATATATGTGTGTGTGTATATATACATATATACACACATATATGTAAAATTTTTATTATATATAAATAATACATATTTATTTTGTATAGTTTTAAAAAGTTGCCTAAAGCAATAAGCATTTAGGTCACATTTCTCACTGCTGCTCTTCTTTCTGCTGTCTAGTACAAGGATTCACTAACTATTGCAGAAGAAAAAGCAAGAAAATTTAATGCTGTATTTCTTCAGAAGAACATTTTTAAGTCATGGCTTAATATGGTCCGTGAGGAAAAGATTGCTGCTCAGAAGAAGCTTCAGATGGCCATCAAGCATAGTAACAGGCAAGCCTATCCGGTGTTCTAGAAATTGTCAGTAATCCTGCACACCTTGCAGTACAGGTTGGAATGTATACCATTGATCAGGAATTGATCAGGAATCAGAAGCAGGAAATAGAGAAGCAGGCTAACTGTCCCTGGAGTAGGTGTTAGGAGACTTTGGTCCTAGACCTTCGATTTTAATGTTTTGGGCCCATTTTCCCATCTGCAAAATGGACTTCTCATCTTCTCCACAGGAGACAGTGATAAGGTGACATTAGCTGACATAAATGTAAAAGGAAGGAGCTTATAGACATATAAACAGGTGCTAATAATTGTTATTATTGTTGTTATGTTACCATTTAGTAGAAAGAAACACCTTTATCCTCTATCATCAGGTAATGAGAGCAGATGTGACACAGTGGATAAACAGCTGGCCTTGGAGCCAGGAAGACCCAAGCTCAAGTCCTGCCTATCAATACCTAGTGGCTTTGTGACCCTGGGCAAGCTACCTAAGCCCCTACTGCTCTCCATCAATCATAAACATTTATTAAGCGTTTGCTATGTGCCAGGTAGAGAAAATGCTAACTTGTGCTGGGAAAGGGAGTTTCCTTCCCTGGGACTTCCTTATGCCAATGAAAACATAGGTCCTGTCCCCATCGCATCATGGAGGGAGTAAACTCTTTGGAACTGAAGCCTGCCCTTCTAAGTGTCAGAACTTTTATTTTAATCATCTTTGATGAAATTTTTTTTAAATGAAGTAAACATTTCCTGTCCTCCCTATACAGAAGATTCTGAACAAAATTTTACCCTTCCTAGATAATTCAGGATCATTATTATGAACATTAAATATTTTCCTATACTTTAACACCTATTTCTGGGCAAAAGAAGACGAAAGCTCACCTCTCAGAGCCAGAGCATAGTCCAAGGTGGCTATAGGGGAGAGGGGAGGAAAAGATGAGGATGGTGTCAGGAGGGCAGGTGGTGTTCAGAGGGGACAGCCTCTTCCCCTTCATAGTTTCTAATCTGTTTTGAGCTGGGAAGCCCAGTAACCAGCTAAGTCTTAAAAAAAAAAATAAAGGTTAAATGGGCTTTTGGATATCTGTTTTAACTGTTTCAGAAGACTTTTTCCCCTTCTAGTTGGGGGAGAGTTGCCTTCTAGATAATGAGATTACCAGATAAATGTCCTGTGAGGTATTTGCTATAGCAGTCATGCATGCTGCAGCTTCTTGGAGCCACTGGTAAGAGCTGGGTAGAACAGGTGGACCCCAAAAGGTGGATGAGCAGCCCTGAAAAGGGCTTGGCAGCTCTTACACCAGGGGTACCAGTCCTCCCTGCACACACCCTACACCCCGGACTGAAATTTTCGAGATTATACAGCAAGAGGAGTTTATCCACCAGGAGTTCAGGATGCCTCCTATATATAAAGATAACTCTATAAATTGTAATATAATACAATAAATTACAATAAACAGTAACCATCTCTATAAAGGTAAAAACAGGTTGTCCTGTGGCAATCACAAGGGGTTATCTCTCTTAGTCACTGCTAGCAAGATTCTTGCCAGAGTCCTCCTTAATAGGCTGATCCTTCACCTGAAAGATGGTCATCTACCTGAGAGCCAATATGGCTTCAGAAAGGGCCAAGGAACTGTTGATATGGCGTTTGCTGCCTGACAACTCTAGGAGAAATGCCAGGAGCAGAACAGAGGTCTATACACAACTTCTGTAGACTGGACCAGGGCCTTTGATTCTGTTAGTCATGAGGGCTTATGGAAAATTATGTCAAAATTAGGTTGCCTGGAGAAGTTCATCAGCATTGTACATCTTTTTCATTGATGGTATGCTTGCCTGGCTTCTAGATAATGGACAATGCTCTTGTGACTTCCCAGTCACCAATGGAGTGAAACAAGGCTGTGTGCTTGCTCCCCTGCTTTTTAACACGATGTTTTCAGCCATGTTGTCAAATGCTTTCAGTGAGGGTGAGCACAGCATCAAGGTCAGCTGCCACACTGATGGTAAATTCTTCAACTTGAAAAGGCTACAAGCCACAACCAAAGTGGAGGGAGTGTTGGTGCGTGATTTTCTGTTTGCAGATGATTGTGCGCTCAATGCAACCTCTGAAGCTGAGATGCAATAAAGTTCGGATCAGTTCTCTGATGCTTGTGCTAATTTTGGCCTAATAATTAATACCAAAAAACACAGGTGCTCCATCAGCCACCAGCACACCATCCATACGTAGAACCACTGGTTACAGCAAATGGAGAAGTTCTGAATGCTGTGGATAAGTTCACTTACCTTGGTAGTGCACTTTCCAGGGATGTACACATTGATAATGAGGTGGATGCATGCATTGCCGGAGCTAGCTCAGTGTTTGGGAGGCTCCAAAGGAAGGTAGGAGAGAGAAGAGGCATTAGACTGACTACCAAACTGAAGGTCTACAGAGCCATTGTGCTGACCTCATTGTTGTAAGTCTGTGAAACCTGGAAAGTCTACCAGCACCATGCCAGGTAACTGAATCACTTCCATTTGAATTGTCTAAAAAAGATTCTGAAGATCACCTGGCAGGAAAGGTACTAGACACTGAGGTCCTTACTCAAACTAAACTGCCAAGCATTCAGACTCTGCTTCAGAGAGAGCAACTCTGAAAACATACACTTGCCAAAAAGACTGTTTTGTGGAGAACTCACACAGGGCAAGTGTTCCCATAGTGGTCAGAAGAAATACAAGGACACTCTCAAGGTGTCTCTCAAGAACTTTGGAACTGATTGTGTGACATGGGAGACACTGGCACAGGACCACTCAGCATGGCATGCCCACATCGGAGAAGGGGATGTGCTCTATGGACAAAGCAGAATTGAAGCAGCTCAAAGGAAACACGGAATGTGCAAATTTGAAGATTCCACACCAAATATTTACTCGGACTATTTGTGCCCAGCCTGTGGTAGAGCATCCCGAGCTCATATTGCTCTGATCAGCCAGTGAGACACATTGAAATTTGACTTTAGCATAGTGATGTCATTTTGGTCCTCTTTGAGAATGAAGGACAATGACCGACCAACCATAGCAGTCATATAGTTTATTATTTAAACATCATAAGACCATCTTCCTGGGAAAATATCTGCTTACACCAAACTGGAAAGTGGATGTATCCTGGTGACACATCACCAAAGTTTCCATCTCTAGTCTCTCTCCCAACCCCATCCTCTCCTCCATAGCATAGTGAAAAGTGCCTGGATTAGGATTCAGGAGGCCTAGACCATAGTCCTGTGACTCCAGCTGGGAAGACTCTTTATCTTTCCGGCCTGGCTTCCCTCTCACATGCCAAATGATGGGGTTGGATGCTATCATCTCCAACATTTTGTGATTGCGCCCCAGGGCTCCCATCCGCACTGCTGGGTACCCTTCCAGCTAGAGGATACTGGAGTAGAGCCTCCTGAGTGTTCCAGAGCTGCCTTCTAGATCTTCAGCATTTGTGGAGGGGTAGGGGTGGGTTCAGCAGGGACATCCACTTGATCTTCAGGAGGAGCGGGGCTTGGGGCACTAACTCAGGACAGTCTCCAGTGGGGGCCACCAGTTTGTGCTTTCAGAAGGCGTGTCATTGGTGCAGCTTTAATATTCGTATAGGTTTGTTACACTTAAAAGAGGGATTTCAAATTAACAAGATAAGAATATTGACATTCTGTGGTGCTTCATTACTCTTCTAGAGATGCCTAATGCTCAACCCCCTAGTCTTGCTGTAAGAGAACAATGTGGAATAGTATCAAGGATTTAGATGTGCTGAGAATTAAGAGGAAACTCTTGTCCTTGGGCTTGGTCTTTAATTTGCAAGAACATGTAGAAAAAGTCTGCTAACACTATGGAGTTTCATGTTATTTATCTATTCTCTTCTGGATCATTCTATAAATCTATTTTCCATGCTGGGACTAAAGGCCATAACATCAACACCATTATTTCGAAGTTCTGTAATCAGAATTCAGGCTCCAGTCTGACTCTGCTCAGTTATACTGGTTCTACATTAACTTGGCTAGTAAAATAAAACATAGGCATTAATACAGTATAATTTTTATAACACTGCTTTTCTAACCAGAAACATACTAGAAATAATCTACTAGAAATTAGTACACCTCATTTAATTTAAGGCACTGTTTTAGGCATTGTAGAGGGAATAAAAGAAGCCCAAGACATGGTCCCAACCCTCTAAGACAGTGGTTCTCAACCTGTGGGTTGCAACCCCTTTGGGGTTGAATGACCCTTTCACAGGGGTTACAGGGGTTGCCTAAGACCATCAGAAAACACATATTTCCGATGGTCGTAGGAACCGAGACACCACTCCTCTATCTGTCTCCAGGCAGTTCCGCCCACATGCAGGCATGCCCACATATGAGTATTAAAGGGTCTAGGCACTGGTCTAAGAGCTCAGAGTTTCATTAGAGAAGGGTTATACAGCAGAACTTTCCATATATACAGTTAAATAGCAATCCAGAGCTAAATGCCAAATTGAGAGTGAGTGCATCATGGGTGCAGAGGAAGAAAGCAGTCACTTCCATCTAAAGCAGTCAAGGTGGGCTTAATGGAGAAGCTATTAAAGAATGCGTAGAATTCCCATAAGTCAAAAAAGAGAAAGGAGAGTTATTCCTGGCAGGGAGATGTAGCATCAACACATACATGTATGTGGAGACAGCCGAACACTAGGTCTGTTTGAGGTTCAGTGAGAACCCTGCTTTGCTGGAGTGCAGGGATTATATGGGGGAGCAATGCAAGATAAGTTTGGGAAGGAACATGTTGTGGCAGGTCTTACATGCCCACAGAGGAGCTTTGGACTTTATCCTGTGAGCATTAGGCAACCAGGAAGGGTTCGGAGGAGGAGTTTGATCAGGTGGTGGTAATGAGTAGGAGGTTTTCGGGAGACAACTTAAATTATTGCAACAATCTGGATGCAGAATGCAGAGAGAAGGTTATGGCAATGTTTTCCCTGGCAGAAACAGAGGAGAGACAGAAAAGATTTGACAGGACTTGGTAACAGCGAAGATGGCAGGATGAGGCAGAGAGAAAGAAACTCTGACTGAGATTTAGAACTGGGGTGTCTAATTAAATCATAGTAGCATGAACAGAAATAAAAAAAAGTCAGGAAGGGGAGCATTTTGAGGAGAAGACATGTTCAGTTTTGTACCTGACCCAGAATAGGAACCATGTACACACGCCTCATCTTTTGTCCTAGATTTGAAGCTCCTAGAGGTAGGAGACTGTCATTTTAAATTTGTATATCTCCCCCACTTCCCACATTTTTCTTTCAGTTGATCCTGTGATTTCATCAGCTAAGAAAATTCCCTGAGTGGAAACTCCCCTCACCAGTACAAATGAGCCCTTGCTCTGCAATTTACAGTAGAGATTTAAAGAACTGCCTGCAGGGAGAGGGGGCACTCAGTAAAAACAAACCAAAAAAAATCTATTAAACACCAGGCACTGTGCTAAGTGGTTAGGGATGCAAAAATGGACAAAAGACACTCTAAGGAAGGAGACAACAAACAAGCGGGAACCAAAAAACCTGAAACCCCTCAAAGAGACTGAGCTCAAGACTCATTATAGATAATTAGCTAGAGACCAACTTCACCTTATACATTTTTTCTGACTTTGACCCCAACCAGTTTTTACAGATTTCCTGGAAAGTCACTTCTTCAAAGTCAAATTCAATTCTTTCTTCACCCCTTTATAAGTGACACAGGGAGTATTATGAGGGGTGAGGACACTCAACCCAGTGCAGTGAAAAAAGCATTGGAATTAAAGTTCATTCATGTCACCTCCCTACTCAGTAAATTCCAGTGGCTTCCTCTTGTTTCCAGAAACAAACACAAAACGTCCTTCATAACTGAGCCACCTCCTGCCTTTCTACTCTTATTACACCTTAATCCCTGGCATGTACCCTTCAAGCAAGTTGACACCCTCTTCCTGGCTGTTTCACAAATAAGACAGTCCCATCTCTTGGTCCCAGGCATTTTCTCTGACTGTCCCCCTTGCCTGAAACTTTCTCCCTCCTCTGCTCCAATTACTAACTATCTGACTCCCTTGAAATCCTAACTAAAATTCCTTCTTTTTCTGTAAGCCTTCCCCAACACTTCTAGATTCCTCCCCTCTCTTAATTATCTTCCTTTTTTATCCTGTAAATAGCTTGTTTTTTATATATTTGTTTGCATGTAGTCTTCCCCTTTAGGTTATAAGCTCCTTGAGGGCAGGGACTGTCTTTTGACTCGGTTTGTATCTGGAGGCACTGAACAAAAATGTTGATTGATTGACTGGAGTCACACAATTTGGGTACCAGTTTTGCCATTTAGTACTTTGTGACTTGGGGCAAGTCCTTTAGGTTCTCAGCCCAAGGGTACTTATCTGCAAAATGAAGGGATTTGAGCCTTACCTCTGTGACATCTACCAAGAGAGGAGAATGAGAGGAGCAAAGAAGGAGGAAGAGAAAGGTATGGCACTAGAAGAAAGAAGCACAATAGAGCAGACAGAACCTTTTCTTTTCCTAAATCTTTTACTTTGTGTCGGTTACCTTTGAAGGGAGTGGGCTTGCTGGTTCAAGATCAGAGATGCTGGAACAGTTCTGGTTTGGTCCTGAAATGATTGAGCACATCCTAACATTTTTGCTGGGGGACTCATGGTTCCAGAATTTAACCCAGAACTAAAAAAAAAAAAGATTCTTTTTGATTACATACTTTATAAACATCAACAAACATAAAGATTTCAATATATAAAGAAAAAGAGGGGACTTTGTATGAAACTACATTTCTATTGTGTAGTTTGTTTTTTGCACTACGTACATCTTAGGGGTTTTGTTTTGTTTTTACAAATGCAGTTTAACATGGTAGTCCCAGTGTTGACTTGCTTCTTGGGTCCCCTTCTAAACTATCTCCCACTCTCTTCTGTATATTTTTGTAATGTTTTATTGTCATTTTTTTTCTTCCTTCTTTTTTAGTATCATTATCACTACCTAGTTCTATCCTTTAAAAAAAGAAAAACAAAAACAAAAATCTCCCTAGTAACAAATAAGTATAGTTTTGTAAAACAAATTTACACATAGACCATGTCTGAAAGTTTATGTCTAATTATGCTCTTCTTACCCATTATGACCCTGCCAAGAAGGGAAGCATGCTTCATCATCAGCTGCCTAGAGTCATGATTAATCATTGAATTGATTAAAGTTTAAAAGCTTCTCATATTTTTTTTTACAGTCACTGTATAAATTATTTCTCCTGTTTCTGTTCACTTCATTCTGTATAGTTCATACAGTTATTTCGGATTCCTCTAAATCTGTCCCTTTCATCATTTCTTATGTATATATTCAATTTCATTTATTTACCATAATTCGTTTAGTCATTCACTGGATAAGAGGAGCAATCATTTTGTTTCCAGTTATTTGCTATAATAAAAATGTTTTTATACATACAGGGTTTTTTCCCCTCTTTGAGGTGTGTGTGTGTGTGTGTGTGTGTGTGTGTGAAGTACGCCTGATGATAATGATGCTCTGTCAAAAAGTACGCAGAGGATTATTACTGTACTATAAGAAATGATGAACAGGCTGATTTCAGAAAAACCTGGGAAGACTTATATGAACAGATGCAAAGTGAAGTAAGCAGAACGAGGAGAACATTATACGCAGTAACAGCCAATACTGTTTGACAAGGAACTGTGAATGACTTGGCTATTCTAAGCAATACAGTGATCCAAGACAATTTCAAAGGACTCATGAAGAAAAGTGCTATCTGCCTCCGGAGAAAGAACGCGCAGAGTCTGAATGTAGATCAAAGCATACTATTTTTCGCTTTCTGTATTTTTGTGTGTGTTTTTTTCCTCCTTTGAGTCTGCGTCTTCTTTTATTGTTTCTGGTTTTTGTTGCTTTTTGAAAAGGGGAAGGCAGGGCAATTGGGATTAAATGACTTGCCCAAGGTCACGTGGCTAGTAAGTGTTAAGTGTCTGAGGCTGGATTTGAACTCAGGTCCTCCTGACTCTAGGACTGGTACTCTATTTACTGCACCACCTAGCCACCCCGTGTCTTCTTTTAAAACATGACTAATATGATCATATATTTTATATGATTGTACATGTATAGCTTATATCAAATTGCTCACTATCTTAGGGAGGAGGAAGTGAGGGAGGGAAGAGAAAATTGGAACTCAAAATTTTCTTTAAATAAATGTTTAAAATTGTCTTTACATGTAACTAGGGGGAAAAAAGTTTCATAAAAAAGTATGCAGTTTAGTAAGTTCTGCAGAATACTTCCAAATTATTTTTCAGAGTGGTTAAACAATTTCACCACTCTACAAGTTCATTTGGGTTCCTGTCAAAATCACAGTCCTTCAAAAAATGGCATCTTCTTAGTCATTTTTGCCAGCCCATTTAGCTCATATCCCTTGACCTATCTATTTTGGAATAGCTTTTCTTCTTACATATGTGTGTAAATTCCATAATAAAGATATTGGCTATCAGACCTCTATCAGAGAAATCTGCTGTGCAGATTTTTTTTTCCTGTTAACTTTTTCTTCTAACTGCATTGATTTCATTTGTGCAAAAACATCTTTTATTTTATTTATATAATCAAAATTGTCCATTTTAATCTCCTACAATTTTCCCCATCCCCTGTTTGGTCAAGAATGATTCCCCTATTAATAATTACAAAAGAGAATTCCTCACAAACTCCTTCCATTTGTTTATGACAAGACCTTTTTTATCTATCTAGTTGAAGCATATAGTGGTATTTAGTATGACATGTTAGTCTAAACCTAATTCTGCCAGACTGCTGTTCTCCAGTTTCCCCCAAGTTTTTGTTTAATAGTAAATCCTTCCCAAGGTAGAAATCTTTGGGTTTATCAGACACAATGCTACTATATTTGCTTCTGAGTCTTGCATACCTAATCTGTTCCATTGATCAACCTTTATACTTTTTAACCCATGCCAATAGTTTTGGTGATTACTGCTCTGCAGTATAGTCTGAGCTTTGGTTCTGATAGGCTCCCTCCTTTCCCTCCTTATCTTGATAGCTGAACTCCTTGATATTCTGCATAGATATGAAATTTCTTTTTCTATCTCTTCCTGATAGATTTTGTAGGTAATAGAAAAAGAGGCCAATTATTTTATGGGTTTATTTTATATCCTGCTACTTTACTTAAGTTACTGCTTCAATTAATTTTTAATTGACTCCCTAGGGTTCTCTAAGTAAACCGTCATCTAGCTCTTTTTTTTCCATGCCTGTTCCTTCAATTTATTTTTCTTGTCTTATTGCTAAGGTTAGCATTTTTGAAACTCTGTCGAATAATAATGGTTCCAGTAGACAATCCTTACTTGACCCCTGATCTTACTGGAAAGGCCTCTGTTGTTTCTCCCTTTTGGATAATGCTAGCTCTTGGTTTTAGATAATTATTTATAATATTAAGAAAAGGTTCATTTACTCCTGTTCCCTTTAATTTTTTTTAACAGAAGTTTGTGGTATACTAGTGTGAGAAAATTACTTTATAATATGTAAAAATGTCATATATTTCCTCCTCCACAAATCCATACCTGATGTTCCCTCCACTTTAGCCACTACCATCACCCCCCAACCAAGCTTTAAGTGACTACAGCTTCTACAAATCTCAGAGCATTTTGTTCACACATCTTCTGTACACACAGAATGTCAGACCTTAAAAATCATATAGTCCAAAGCATTTCATTTGACATGAATGAAGAAGAAACTTGAAACCAGGTTATTCCATTCTAATCTGTCATCAACTCATAATAGACTGTAAGTTCCTTTGAGGGCAGGATCAAGTTTACCATTCATCTTTGTATCCTGACAACCTAACCCAGGGTATTATCAGTGCATATATGGCAAATACTGGATAGCCAGATTCAACGAATGTTGACTGATGCTTGTTAAAATGAAAAGGAATACAGGTTTACTTTGAAGTGATGGTGGAACTGCCTGGCTGGTAGTTAGGAAAGCATTCCTGCAGTTCCTAGAAAAGGAGAGAGTGCTGATACCATAGAAATTACAATAGGCCCTACATTTAATTTTCAGATTTAACACCATACCCAATGATCAAAGGGTTACTTTATAGATTAGACAACAGAAAATCATTCATCTGGAAAAATAAAAGGTCAAGAATCTCAAGGAAAATAACAAAAAGAAGAAAGAGAGGTTCTAGCAACACCAGACCTCAGTCTATACTGCAAGAGAAAGGAAGGGAATAATGACTCACATAGTGCCCACTATGCGCCAGCCAGCCGCTGTACTGAGAACTACGCAAATATCATTTCACCTGATCCTCACAGTGACCAGCCAGGCAGATGCTATTACTTTCCCATTTTATTGATGAAAATGAGGTAGATAAAGGTTAAAAACCTTGCCCAGGGCCCCCACAGCAAGCATTTGAGGTCGAATTTGAATTCAGGTCTTCCCAATTCCAGGCCCAGCACTCTCATCTACTGCCCCAACCTACATGCCTACCAAGGAGTACTTATCAGAAACTATCTCGTATTGACTTAAAAAATTAAAAAACTGATCAGTGGGATGAATTAAGTATAGAAGATTCAGAAGAAATAGTATATAGTAGCATACTATTCACTGAACCCGAGGAGTTTAGCAACAAAATTGATGGGAAAACTGGAAAGCAGTCTGGTGGAAGTTTTCGATCAGCATCTCATCTGCAGTAAGCTTCAAGTGGGTACATCACCTAAATTTATTTTTTTAAATTTTTTTCAATGTATTTATTTTTGGTTTTCAACATTCATTTTCACAAGATTTTGAGTTACAAATTTTTCTCCCTATCTTTCCCCTACCCCCACCCCAAGATAGTGAGCCTACTGAATACCCTTTCTCCCAATCTGTTCTCTCTTATATCCTCCCCCATGTCCCCCCCACCAACTTTCTAGTAGGACCAGATGGATTTCTATATAGTGCCTGTATATCTTATTTCCCAGTTGCATGTAAAAAAACATTTTTGTTTTTTAAACATTTGTTTTTAAAACTTTGATTTCCAGATCCTTCCCCTTCTTTCCTCCTCATCTACCCCCACTGGGAAGATGAAGCAATTCAGTTTAGGTCACACATGTGTAGTTACCCAAAACATTTCTATAGTAGTTATATTGTAAAAGACTAATGATATTTCCTTCCATCTTATCCCACCCCCCACTTATTCTATTTTCTCCTTTGACCCTGTCCCTTTTCAAAAGTGTTTGCTTCTAACTACTCTCTCCCCCAATCTGTTCTCCCTTCTATCATCTCCCTGTTAATCCTTCCCCCCTATTTTTCCTGTAGGGTAAGATACCCAGTTGATTGTGTATGTCATTCTCTAAGCAAAATTCAATGAAAGTTTGACCCATTCCCTTTCACCTTCCTGTTCTTCCCCTCCATTGTAATAGTTTTCTCTTAACTCTTTTATATGAGACAACTTACCCTATTCTATCTCTCCCTTTCTCCTTCTCCCAATATATTTCTCTCTTACCTCTTAATTTTATTTTTAGATTAGATTCTTTCATATTCAACTCATCCTGTGCCCTCTGTCTATGTATACATGTACACACATATATACACACACTCACATATATATTTATACACACATACACCTTCCTATACATACATATATATTCCCTTCAACTATCTTCATACTGAGAAAAGTCTCATGAGTTACAATGATTGTTTTTCCATGTAGGAAAGTACATAGTTCAACTTATAATAAGTTCCTTATAATTTCTTTTCCCTGTTTACCTTTTCATGCTTCTCTTGCTTCTTGTATGTGAAAGTCAAATTTTCTGTTCAGCTCTGTTTTTTTCATCAAGAATACTTGAAAGTCCTCTATTTCATTGAATGACCATATTTCCCCTGAAGCATTATACTCAGTTTTGCTGGGTAGGTGATACATCACCTAAATTTAAAAGGTCTTATCACAAGCAGATTAGAGAAGAGAAACATACATTTTGCAACAAGTGGGTGGGGGAGAATTCTTGACCAAAGAATAATTATTGCACAAGAGAAAAATGAACAATTTTGATTACATAAAATTGACATTTTTGTACGGAAAACCCAGTGCAATTAGGATTAAAAGAAAGACAACTAGTTTATTGGGAAAAGAGATAGGAGTAAAGATTTGGGTGTAAATGAATATATGGTCTTATGGGGGCCAACTTTTCATTTCTTTTTTTACATATTCCTTAGAGTCTTTTATTTTATTTTATTTTTTAAATTTTATTGACTTGTTTGTTTACTTTTCGGTTACAAGATTCAGTTCCAGAGTCACTTGAGTTTCAGATTTTTCTCCCCTTCCTCCCCACCCCCCACCCCCGCCATTGTGGCATACAATCACGTATAGGATCTGCAAACTCCTTCATATTGTACAATAGTCTGGTTGTATAGGTGTTTTAGCCAATGGAGTGAACAATGAGAAAAGAGAAACAAAAGCCAAACATCGAAGAAAATGGTAGCATGCATTGCTTCAGTCTCCTTTTAAACTCTGATCTTTCTGGATCTTTTTCTGAGTGTAGACATCTCCTTCCATCCTGAGACTTGTATAGTTGTCTTTTAACTGTGGGATGCTGAGAAGCGTCCAGTTTTTCAAAATTGGTCGTCACATATATGATGTATCTGTGACCATATACAAATTTTTCCTGGTTCTGCTCTTCTCACTCAGCATCAATTCGTATAAGCCTCTCCAGGCCTTAGAGTCTTTTAAATGAGTAATGTCTCAATTGACAAAGTAACCATGTCTTACCATGGCACAACTTCATCAGAAGCCTCTTTACTAAAGAAAGAATTAACTTAGGAAATACTGTAGGCGTTCAGGGGTTAGGGGGTACCACTCAAATTCCCTGCGGAATGTGTCTTTGGGAAAGACAACAGTAAGACAATAGAATATAGCAGAAGCATCCAGAAAGCCAGTGTGATAGGAATGCTTATTCCCATGGAAAGCCAGATAGTTCACATTTACATTTTCCCAAATCACAAAGTTGTTTTGTTTTCTCTTTGGAAAAAGAGGAAGAGACAACAAGATTGCTGTATTGACTTTCTTGTTTGAGATTAGATTTTAGAATTTCTGTTACCCGCCTGCTCCCTGAATAGATACGCTAAACTTTAGAACCTATTGATAACTATGATGACCTATCAAAGAAACTTCACTTTTCAGTTATTATTTCTTGCCCTGTGGGTCTTGACTTGCGAAGTGATCTAAGGAGATCACTTTACCCATTTACCTGTGTTGTACGTGGCGCTGACCAGAGCCAAGGGCTGACCACCCCTGGCACTCTTGCTTCATACTCTTCCTTTTGCCATTTCCTCAACTTTGCAAAAGGGGGGTGACATTGGCACCTGCCACTGAGGGTTGTTCTTAAATGGGACAAAATTTGTAAAGCACTCTGTGAAGCTTAAAGCATTAAGTAAATGCTAGATATCACTATTATTGTGTACAAAGCTTGGAGAAAGTAAAGTAGGAAGTATTCATCTTCATGGGAACAATAGATCAGAAGAGGCGATTTGCCCCTGCTCTCTGGCTAATAAGTGTCAGGGCAGGAATTCAAATGTAGGTCTTGCTGAGATTCAATTTTAGAATTGAGAATTTCCAAACAACATAAGGCATTAATTGATGGATTAATTTTTTTTTGTCACCTCAATCATCAACTAGAGTTGAGTCTTTATCCCGATGGGAGTGAAATATGTATATTATGGGCCATATTTGCCTGTGTTGTTTTCTGCCTCTACCAGGCAAGAGACGGTGTTTTGTCTAAACCAGGGGTGGGGAACCTACGGCCTCGAGGCCACATGCTGCCCTCTAGGGCCTCAAGTGCAGCCCTTTGCCTGAATTCAAACTTCACAGAACAAATCCCCTTAATAGAAGGAGTTGTTCTATAAAACCTGGACTCCGTCAAAAGGCCGTACCCAAGGACCTAGAAGGCCCCACGTGGCTTTGAAGCCAGCCACAGGTTCTCCACCCCTAGTCTGAAGTCTGTATCTTCCACAACCTATAGGGTAGTGCTTTGCACAAAGCAGGCACTGAACAACTGGACGAGGATGTTCTATCCAAGGAGTTTGTTCTAAAGGAGTCTCATCCATGGAGGTAGTATTGTATTTTTAAAGTTTGCAAAATGCTTTTTTACTAACCTTTTCCTTTCTATTTTGCTTTCTCTGTTTCTTAAAGGAGAATTCTTTCAACCATGTTTCAGACATGGAAAAAACTTCCAAAACTTATGAAAGAAGAAAGATTAAAGGAAGAAAGGAGGGAGGAACTCCGCAAGAAAGTAGCTGAAATCCTTCCAGACTTCAGGACCGTGAGCTCTGAGTGAAGATGAGCTGAAGCAGGAATGTTAGGCTCAGTCATCTAACAGATGAACTTCTCAGTGCCAGGGAAAAAGCATCAATAAGTGTGGGACCTTTGGGAGAATTATTATTGGCCCCTAAGGCCTGTTTAGATGTTATTACTTAGTTTGCCAGAAATTATTTGGAACAAAGGATGACTTGGAAACATTCTGGGATCTTAAATTTTCCTCCTTGATTTCTGCTACATTGCTAATCAAAGGAGCTTGCCAGAACCTTTACCACAAAGGGGTCACTCCATAGCAACAGAATTTCATAAGATCTAGGTTATATAAATTCACTTCCCATGATAATTTGGAACCACTCTTTACATGATTTTATGTCAATTTTATGCCTGATTTTATGATATCACTCTGAGCACGTGGAGAAAAAAACAAGCCTTGATAATCTGACAAAGTATGTTATAATACAGCCCTACCTATAAATAAAGTATTTCTGGAATGGTAGACCTGAGCACTGTCTTGAAAGGTAGCCAATTACACTCGTCGCAGGTTAGTGTCAAGAAGGGGCAACACTCCCCCGTAGCCTTTAAAGATGCCCGATAGTAGGCAATCGTGGCATACATCAAAAGGGGTTATTTGTAACAGGGTAAAAAGAGTTTCCATGAAGGTTCTCTCTCCGTCTCATGGTGAAAAGGTAGCATGAAACTGCCTTCAGTGCAACTTGGTAAGTGTAACCTATACTCTGAAGAGTGATGAAATAGTAATAACATCACCCTAATTTAAATATCTTGTCTTTCATTCTTGTCTGCCTCCTAGAATACATTATTCTCAGCACTCACAGTCTCTCCACTCTTAGTTGGCTTCCAGGGGTAGGAGGACCACTTAATGGAGATGTAAAGATTTTTGCTTTAGGCAGGAGTGGGGCTAGATTACCTTTGAGATCTCTTCCCTATATAAAACAGAAATGCTTCTCCTACACAGCTTGGCCAAATGCTAACTCTTGGATTTAAAAAAATGAAGGGCCACTGTACCTTGAGGCACATTTGACTCTGTTTCTACTTCTCTGTCCCCACATCCTCTAGATCGGGGTTCTTAACCCGGGGTCCTAGATTTCAAGGGGGTCCATGAACCAGGATAGGAAAAAATATTACATCTTTATTTTCACCAACCTCTCACTGAAATTTAGTATTTTATTTAAAAAATAAAAATTCATAAGATTTTCAGAGGTTTCACCAGATTACAAAAGGGTTCTATGACATACATGGAAAGGTTAAGAACCCTTGACGGAGGCAGCTAGGTGGCACAGTGAACAGCAGAGGAGTCAAAAACACCTGAATACTAGCTGTGTGACCCTAGACTAGTCACCTAGCCTTTGCCCACTCTGCTTTGGCTCACTCACCAATTTACTGAACCTAATGAAAGAACCTTAGAAAAGAACTTTAATGTTGCAGAAAAGCAACAGGAGGTGGGGCTTCAGTCTTACTTTTTATTTGGCAGACTGGTGGACGGTTTCGATTCCAAGAGAGACGTCCACATACTGGCAGTGGCTTTGGAATGAAAGGCTATTTGGGGCAATGGAGAGAATGCTGAACTTGAACTCCCCTGGTCTCGTTTTTCTCCTCTGTAAAATGAAGGGAGTAGATCACCACTCTAAAGCTTTGGGCCTATGATCTATGAAAGCGCCCTGGGTACATTTTCTTAGAGCACAATGGCACAACACACACACACACACACACACACACACACGAAAAAATGTAAAACAGTTACAATAGGCTCTTTTAATATCAATCACAACACAGCTTTTTTCCTTTTAAGAAAACTTTATTTCTCACTTAAGCAATTTGGTCACAACACAACAATATTTTGTTGGCAGTTATTCTGAAATCTTCATTTTAAAGGCTCTGTATCTGAGGTGATAAAATCAATACAAGAAATATAAAATAAAAAAACCAGTGCAAATTGTACATAGCACACAGCTTCCACAGCATGAGCAAGTGAGGCTTAATTCTGCATTATGTTCACCTCTGTCAGTACTGCTGGGACCAGCTGTTAAAATGGAAAATTCCTGGCTTTCCTTCAGTCTGAAATCAACAATCAGAACCAGGAATATAATCTTTAAATGAAAGGGCTTAACTAGAGCAGTCTAACACCCAGTTTACTGGATCACTACCGATGGCATCTGCAAGTGATATGATGTTACATCTTTCAGCGGCTTCAAAGGAGGATCAGAAGTTTTTTCTTTGAAGACTGTACCAGTCTTAATTGCCTGAATAGGTTTTATGTCTGGTTGTAAACCTTTTTCCCCCCTTTACGACATGAAATGGTTATAGGTGAAAGGTACCACACTACAGGTTTAGGATGGGCAAGGGGAGGGCCTTGCACAGAGTGGCCCTTAATAATACTTGTTAAACTAGGAAAAAAAAACAAACTTGCACAGTATGCCTCAAGCCTGACCCATAGGTACCACCCCTCAAGGAAATCTACCTCCATTAACCATTTCATCTTTGGCCTCCTGTGGATCCTACAGCAGTGCTTGACACACAATGAGCGCTTGACAGCTTTGTTTACCGAATACTGCCAAAACTCACAGAACCCACTATAATGTGGATAGTTGTCCGTTTGGAACAGGGCTGTGACTTGTAGTAACTGTCCATTAGAAACAAAAATGAATCCAGCAAGTGCATTTCACATAAGTCACAACAGACACCTACAAGATAGGAGTGCATTTCATTCAGCAATAAGCTAGGCATGGCTATCTTCCTTTTTCCCCACCCCCTTTGTGTGTTTTTTTTTTTAACTAAAATGGCACACTTGTTAAGCTGCTTATACTCTACAAGGATAGGCATTACACAGAAACACATAAAAAGGCAAACTGGATTTCAAACAGTAACCTGAAGTGAAAGGCTTTTTATAATCCACTGCTTGTCCTGTGAAATTACTCCAGTTCTTCTCTGACTCTAAAAAGTAGTAACTTATGGCTAAAAGTGAATTAAGACCATATAAACCTATTTTATTTGTCTAGACTCAAGAAAACTGGAAACCTAACAGGAAAAGAAAAACATCCTATTAGAAAATGTGCTTCTAGATCACATTTTCTGCTTTTATTAGTGGTGTGTGCGTGCACACACACGCACGCATGCACGCACGCACGCACGCACACACGCACACACAGTGAGCCCCCTGTCTCCCCAAAGTGGTCTGTTAGTAGACCATTGGCTTTGCATTTTCTGGCGCTGGAAGACCCCTTGCACCCTCCCCTCTTCCTCCACCCCTCCTGCATTTCCAACGGAATCTTCTCCCTTGCTAGTAATATTAATGTCCTTAGGACTACTAAAGAAAAAAAGACACTTAATTTTTTTTTTTTGCAGTTGGCCAAAGAGACCATAATCAGATCAGAACAAGAAAGCACCGGTGTTACATAGTATGGCAGGAGAAATAAAATGGTGTTCGTGAAGTCCACCAAATTATTGGGGGTGGGATCCAGATTTACAAAACACTGAATTTTCTACAAAAAATACAAACACAGTTAAGGAAACACAAACAGCATAGTTAAAGGCATAATCATCACAATAAACATAACCCATGGTTATATTTCTCATCAAGGGCACCCAGAAAACTGAAAGAAATTATGTTGGTAATAGTGCATATTGGAGTAGGCCCTTAATAAAGCACCCAGTGCTTCCCGGGCATCACGTTTTCTGTATTTAATTGGGCATTACTCTTCTCACAGTCCTTTACTCAATTTTGTTTTCTTTGAATCTTTCCAGTTGATTCTGTTTTCCCCTCCTTTCCCTCGTACAGCAGCATGACTAAATGAGATTTGTAAGGACACATTTAGATGGCATGATTTTTCCTTAAGAGTTAAAGAAGGAAAGGAAGTAATTTTTTATGCTTTATCCCTATTGCTTATAATCACTGGATCATGGGAATACCACTGGTTGTGGATCTGGGCCAAGATGAGATGGGACCTCTTCTCTTCTTGAACTATATAGGAGATGCAAGTCGAGGACGGCTCAGTCTAAAGTACCCTGGAATAAGAGGATTTTCCCCCTAGGACCCACTCTTTGGGATCTTGAAAAGACTATGAGGAGGACTCAAAGCTCATTTTTGAGTTGTGTGGTCTTCTGAATTTCTGCAGTTCACCCTAGGCCAACATGGTAGCGAGAGGCAGTGTTGTAGAGTGGGAAGAGCACTGGATGTTGAAAGATGTGGTTTCAAATCCTGGCTCCATCAAAGACTTGTTCCAGCTTCAACTGAGTGGCTGTGGACAAGTCAGAACCTTAAAGAGTCCCAATAGCCTCATCTATAAAATGGAATTACAATGACTAACAGTAGCTATGTGGTTCACAAGGTTGCTGAGAAGACTACACATAGAAAACTGCTATAGAAGAATTTCTCATCTAAAATGCCCTATACATAGCTCTAGACTAAAAAGGGACCTTTGGATATGCCAAGGCCCCTGTCTATGAATTAATGCAAATATTATGATTACTGGACACCCTCCTGAATGGCTGATTAAGATTGGAATATACAGCCTGTCAACATGTTGGTATTCTACCCATTCCAACTCAATCTGGAAGAGATTTTTATATTTTTTGCTTATTTGGGGAATTGCTGATCCAAAACTTGAAAAGGCTCCAACACCAACACACAGTGATTTAATGGGAGGGGAAAAACGTCACACATCTACTTATTGAATGCCAATAAGACAGAGTGACACCAAGGAATCAACTCCTTCCCAAGTGGAGCCCGGAAACTTGGCTCCTTTATGGCCAAGGAGTTGCAACCCTATTTTTAAATATTTAGGTGTTGGTTATCTGGTCCTATGGATGGATGCATACCTCTTGAATCTTTAATCATTTTGCAAGAGTATAATGAGGAGGATAAGGATGAGGGAAAACTTGCTCATTATTCTGCTTGTGGTTAACAATTCCAATGTGATACCTAGTAGGAAAATAAAATTCATGGCCTAAAAGAAGGTCCTCCAACATACATCTGGTATTCATTAGTAGTAAATAACAAAATCCATTTTTCTTTATCAAAAAAGTTATACAGACAAGAGTAAGTAGCCTTGAATCTTACAAGTTTCTAAGATTATAAAATATCTTTTCCCTCCCTGGAACACTTGACCAAGGAAAAGACTATGTATTTGAGAAGTACAGCTCTAGCTCTGTTCCCCAATGTTACCATCCTGTACTTATCCCAGTGGGACTCCTGTTTTACCACTGTTAAATAAACAACTAGAGTCAGTTGCCACAGGAAGCAATTTCTCACTGGGAGTCAAGTTACAGGTCTGTGAAATCTGGCTGTTCTAATGAGCTAAAAACTGTCAGCTAAACACCAAGAGACCAGGGATGGAGATAGTTGCAAATGAAAGTTATAGGAAGTACTGACATTTCTGAATTATGTACATTTTATGGAGATATAATAAAAACTCTCTAAAGTAACATTCATAGAAAGACTAAAAAAAGGTGGCAGTATTTTCCCTTCACTGGCTGTAAACAAAGTCATCTTTAAGGAGTTACTGGTTATCTTTGGGCTCACAAAAGGTTGTATCCATGACATCAAATATTCCAGAGGGTTATTCCCTCCCCCATATTCAATCATCTTATTTCTATATCATATTTCTAAGACTTAATAATCCCTTACACAGAAATGCTATTTCTCTGAACTATCTTAATTTTCTCAAGTGCAAATAAGAACACGCAATTTAGTGGCATTTGAGGGAACAACTAGGAAAGAGGAGTCATTCATTAATTGGAAGAAATAGTATAGACCCTGTTCTCTTCTCTAGAAACTGAGAAGATGTAAAAAAGGTAAATGGAATACAATGTATAAGTGGAGTGGAAAGATACCAACTAACTTCCCAAAAGGAGAATTCATGCTGGATAACAGCCGGAACATGAAAACATGGGTTCTGCCATGGACTGCTAGAAACTGTTAACCTTTTAAATACTTAGATGGGAAAAAAATTAAGCCCTTGGTATTAGTCACCCCCACAAGGCAGGAGCAAGTACTTCTCCTCTTGCAGAAATCGTCACAATCATTTGCCAACACCTTACCAAGTGAACCATGGAAAACTTGAATTGCTATTGTTGTTAGTTATATGAAACAGATACATCCTTAGGTACAAAAATACACAAACTCTCTCTCTTACACACACACACTCTCTCTCTCTCTCTCTCACACACTCACACACACTCACACACACACACACACACAGGTTCTGTACCTAAACTTAAAAATTACTGCTATACACAATATTGTCTTTAGAATTAAATTTGATTGTCCTTCCTTCATGATTAGATGTATAGCATTAGATTAGGCCCCTGGTTCATTTAAGTTTCTACCTGACTTCTGAATGTCTTGTACTTTATAAAGTGACAATTGCCATATAATTATCCCTAGAAAACTGTGCTATCTGGAATGCCAGGAGATAAATCTGCAATCACCATCCACTCAGAAATGTGAAAACCAGTGGTGACTTCTTAACTTCATTATCCCTATGTAAATAAAGACTTGCATATTCATTATATACAAAGCATCCTCCACCCATCCGCCCTTAATTCTTGGGATTTTTCAAATTCATCACCCCAGACTGTGAAGCAGTTTCCAATTTACTGAGTAAAAAATGATTTCCCTTGTCAGTCTGTACTTTTCGGCTCCTGGTGGTAGAGAATTCATTAGGGAGGTGTTCAGAAATGAATGGCTCTACTTTCACTATTTGAATATAAAAATCTCTAAACTGTGAGGTCAGGAAGATATTTAGCTTCTTTCTGTTACAGTCTCAAAAACCTGAGCTCGGCCTTGTAGTGCCTTTTAAGAAATTGGTGTTAGAATGAGAAGCCCGCAAAGGACACCAAAGGGTTAAGTGGAAGTGCAATCCCAGAGGCACCGTCCCCTCCCAAGATCAGCACAGAAGGCATTTCAGACAATGTCCTCGGCAGGGGGGTGGAGTGTGCGTGTGCCCAGGCTAGAAAACTGGTGCCAGTTCCGTAGGAAGCCCCGATTATACTGGCCTGTGTCCACGATCAGCCCACATAGGAGCCGGCGCCCAGTCTTCTCTCGAAGGGCCTGCTGAACCTCCCTCTCAGTCACGTTGTAACTGATGTTTATCATTTGGATCAGGAAAATATAGGCCATGCCTGTTGTTATGATCACAGAGTACCATACACAGGTAAAGGAGAGTGCAGAGCTGGTCAAAGAAAAAAAACAACATTTAGCACTGCTGTTTCCCACAAATTAGGATCATCCTTACCCATTCTAATATGGTGTATTTGGTATTCTTCACTGGGGAATTACAACATCAAGCAAGAAACAGTATAACCCATTTCATAGATAAGAAAGCTAAGACACTGGCTGGAACGCCTTCCCTCCCCATCTCCATCCCTAGGCTAACCTGGCTTCCTTCAAGTCCCAAAGAGAATCCCACCTTCTACACTTTCCACCCTTCCGAGTTCCCCTTCAAGCTAGGATCTTCCCTCTAGGATTATCTCCAATTTATCACATGCATATGTCTTGTTTGTGCATGCTGTCTCCCCCATTAGACGGGGGCACTGCTTGAAGGTGCCCGTTCTTTGCATCTGCCAGTGCTGGGCACAATGCCAAGCATGTAACAGGTGCTTAATTAATGCTTAGTGACTTGATTATAGCACTGCTGTATACTCAAGCATACCCTGGGAAGGAATTCTAGGAATAAATCCATTCAGTCAACATCATTAAGTAAATGTCTGTTGTCTTATTTCTGTTTAGCATAATGCTAAGGAATATCCATAGGTCAGGCGCAGAAGCCTTATATTTAACTATAACACATGCAAGGCCATCGAAAGGGCTCTTTTCCAACATTTCCCAACAATTTCCAACATTTTTATTAGTGACTTGGATGGAGGCAGGAATGGCACGCTGACCAAATTTATGGACAACCTGTGGCTATGAGGAATGACAGAAACAAGATCCAGAAAGTCTGCCATAGACTAAAATAATGGGTCACGTTGAATATTCTGAATTTTAAATAGGGATAAATGTTAAATCACAAAGCTGAGTTTAAAAAAGCAAACAACTGTACTAGTAGGGGATGGCAGAGATGGAGCCAGGTAAGATTGTTTGGAAAGATCAATGTCAATCAACCCAGTAAGCTCAAAATGTGGTCCACTTTGTGGTAGCTGAGTCACTTCCATCACATCCGTCACGGGCCCATCTGGTGTTTTCTTGGCAGAGATACTGGAGTGGTTTGCTATTTCCTTCTCCAGCTCATTTCACAGATGAAGAAAGTGAAGCAAACCAAGATAAGTGACTTGCCCAGGGTCTCATAGATAGTAAGTATCTGAGGCCAGATTTGAACTCAGGAAGATAAATCTTCCTGATTCCAAGCCCAGTTCTCTAACTGTACCACCTGGCTCCCCTATAGTCCTCTTGGGACTCACTGAGAGAAGTAAGGTATGGAGAACAAGGGTGATTACCTGGATCAGTCAAAGGATCTGGGGATGTTTAGTCTAGAAAAGGGAAGAAGGGAAGACCTGGGAGCACAATAACCATCTTCAGATTTTTGAAGCTTGGTCAACCAGAAAAGAGATTAGATCTATTTTGCTTGTTCCTTTATAGCAGAATTGGGGGGGGCGGCGCAGGAATGGGTAAAAACATAAGCAATTTACATCTGGTTAAGTATAAGAAAGAAAAGAACAATGGGAGATGTCCAAAAGGGGAATGGAGCAGCTTGTAAATTCCTAATAACGTGAAGTCTTCCCAGACAGCCTGCATGACGAGTCAAGGATGTTGAGGAAGGGACATTTGCTCACATGTGAGTTGGAAAGATGACCTCAGATCCCTGCTAACCAAGGAGGTTTTGTTTTTTTCACAAGCATCCTAAAAAGAATAAGTAATCACATGTATAAGGGAAGAAGGAGGTGTGATCTCTACATGACTCAGTCTTTTAAGGCATACTGCTAATAAGGATTCATGCAGACATCATTCAATGAAAGTTAGCTAGAAATAAGTGCATGTTCAATCATGGAATAGTAGAACGGAAAATGCCCAGAGAGAGCCAACTTGTCCATTTTCTCATTTTATGAGGACGGAGATCAGGAGAGCTGTCCAAGGTCAGTTTTTCGAAGCCAAAATGAACCCAGGTCTTCCGAATCAAAGTCATCACTTCGTTTTTAAAAAATTTCTGGAGGCAATTAGGGTTAGGTGACTTGTCATATTTGAACTCAAGTCCTCCTGACTTTAGGGCCAGTGTTCTTTGAACTGTACCACCTGGCTGCCCCTTGACTCTTTCAACAACACTGCAACCCTTCTCTTCCCTGCAATGCTTCACTACACAGGTTACTGTGTAACAAAATGGCAAAAATCAGCAACCTCTATTAACTTGGGTCAGATTCTACAAAATTCAAGTTACTAGAACACATGCAAATGTACTTGACCCATCATCTGGGTATAACTTGATACCCATTTGGTTAAATAATTTTACACACACACACACACACACACAAATGAAACACAAGTAGGGAAGAACCTTATCCAAGTAATGAACTGGGAGCAAGTTAACTGAGATAATCTAGTTCATGATTTCCAACACACCGAATGATGGCTTCACCAGAGTACTGTGCTGATGCGACAAGAGATGGAACACAGAAAATTAAGACCAATAATGATTTTGTAGGAAGAGGAGGAAGGAAAAGGGGACAATATTAGGAAACCATTGAACACCCGCACCTAAACAAGACTCAAGAAGGTGGGAGTACAGAGAACAAGGAAAGCAGACAGGAGCATCCCCTAGCAATCTGTGTAGGAAGATTCAGTTCAGAGACCTGAGAGTACCTCAGTTTGCCATGACGTTCAATCAAGTCCTCAATGAACACTGGGACATCCCAACACAAAGATTGGAAAAGAAAGACCTCATTATCAGAATGGGAGAGCAACAGAGGAAAGGAAAGGCCACTGAGGCTATCAATCAACCAACAAGCATTTATGAAGTATCTCCTGTATGCCAGCCTCTGTGCTAGGAGATACAGCGAAAATCCAACATTATTCTATCAAGGGAAATGACACGTAAGAATAAGAAAATACAAAACAGATGTCACTTCAGAGGATCATGAGCAGCTGAGAATTGGTGGCGAGAGCTAGGAAAGGCTTCATGTACAAAGCAGAACCTGAGCCAAACTTTGAAGGGAGGTAGGGCTTTTAAAAGAAAGAAGTGGGGCCCATTCCAGGTAAAAGCACAGAGATGGGAGATGGATCTTGTGCCCAAGGAAAGAGTAAGGTGGGAAGAAAGAAAAATCTCAAGAGAGAGTTTCTGGGTAATTAATAATCAATTTATTAGGCTAGATAATAATCAATACACTGATGACAGTGGTTTCTCTGGGTAATCAAAGACCCTCAATGGAGACCCTGAAAGCCTTAAATAGCACTTCTGAAAAAGAATTCCTTGGACAAGTGAAATGTCAACTCTGACTGGTGGACGTTTAATGAGGAGGGAGCTAAAAGTCTTCAGCTCCTCCTGCTGAGAAGTGATTTGATCATGAGACTGAGCTGCCTCCAGCAATCTGGACAGAGCAATCCACTTCTACTCATACCACTCTGGTTGGTTTTCTCCTTCTGGAGCTGAACTACCCTAAACTTGAATGGAGGGGTTCAAGGACAGGGTAAAGACTCACCTAGACTGGATACTATTTATATTCTAAGCAGAAGTTAGGTCTCCTGGTTGGGTGGGGTCCCACTCAAGACTCATGTTCCTAGAGGGCTAAGAGTAATCCCATAAATCAGTCAGGTCCTTCCAAGATTGACTTTAACAAAGAGTTGGGCCTTAATGAGGAAATGGAGGAGAAAAGCCTGGATCCCAATTTAATGACTGGTTATTAATATAGTAGTACAATAATAATTTCTCTCTAAGTAGAATAGTTTGGCTAGAACGTAATGTGAGTGAAGAGGAGTAATGTATAATAAGCCTGGAAAGTTAGGCTGAAACCAGGTTGTGAAGGTTTAAATCAAAAACAGTCATTGGTCTTTGATCCTAGAGGAAACAGTGAGCCACAGCAGCGTATTGAGTGAGGGTGTCAGAAAGGCATGGAGAGGGCTGGTGGTGTTTAACATGGTTAGACGAACATTTTAGGAATATTCAATTGCTAGCTATGGGGAAGACAGATCAGAGGACAGCAATTGGGAAGTTACTGTAATAGTCCGCACGAGAAGCGCAGAGGGCAAAATCAGGGCAATACCTGTGTGAATGGAAAGGAATGGATGGATGTTAAAGATGCTGGGGAGGGAGAAGTCACAAGACTTGGCAGGTGAGAAGAATTGAGAATGACTCCAAGCTTGCAAAAGGAGGTAAGGGGAAAAATGGTGGTGCCCTAAAGAAAAACTGAGAAGTTAGGAGCAGATGTAGTTTGGGGATGTGGGGAACACGACAACTTGTGCTTCAAACAGGATGAATGTGAGATGCCAAGAAGACATACAACAGGATGAGAAATGCCCATTAAGAAACTGATATCAAGGGCGGCTAGGTGGCACAGTGAACAGAGCACCTGAGTTCGAATCTGGCCTCAGACATTTGACATACTTACTAGCCGTGTGACCTCAGGCAAGTCACTTAACCCCAACTGCCCTACCTTCCCCCCTACAAAAAGAAATTGATACCGCACTGGAACACGGGAAGAGAGACTGGGGATGGAGAGATCCAACTCAACAGAGATGATCACACTAAACCCCAGAGAGCTGGTGAGATCCCAGAGAGAAAAGGTATTGAGGGCCCAGGACAGAGTCTTGGGATATACCCATCATTTGTAGGCAGGACACGTCTGAGGTGGCTATAAAGAAGGAATGACAGTCATGGGAAACTGAGCTACCAGAACTTAACAGGAAAGTAGTAAGTGAAGCTTAGGTTCGAAAGCATGAGTTGAAAGATATGTTCTCCACTTAAAATGATTTAAACTCTTAGATTCAATCCCTTTTAACATGGGCACTCAAGAGACTGATTAGTGGTTTAATTATCAGGTAACATGATATGCTACTAGTAGAGAGCTGGATTTGGAGTCAGGAAGAGCTGGGTTCAAATCTTTCCTCAAAGGAAAGGAATGGATGGATGTTAAAGATGCTGGGGAGGGAGAAGTCACAAGACTTGGCAGGTGAGAAGAACTGAGAATGACTCCAAGCTTGCAAAAGGAGGTAAGCGGAAAAATGGTGGCACCCTCCACCATTAGTTATTGTCTGTGCAATTCTAGATAAGTCATTCAATTTCACTGAGCCTCAGATTCAGTTTCCTCATCTGCATAATGGAGAATAATAGTCATTACCTCATCAGATTGCTGTGAGGATCACATTTTTATTCATTCACACACTCACACACACACACACACACGTATATGTGCATATAAATGGATAAAAATTGTATATACATCAATTTGATATATAATTTTGATATAATGAATAACATAAAAATACAAA